>JACGDI010005069.1:127736-216307 GCA_014898725.1 Jacaranda copaia
ACAATTTAAAACACCTTTCTACAGTTCCATCAATCTCTTCTGTTTCTGTGCTTCTGAAATGTTTTCTGAAAAAGCGAAACATAAACCAGTGAACCAAGCATGTGCCTTTCGGTGTTCCCAAAAGTTTGAACACAGAAGAAGAAAACAACTTAGTTACCAAATAATTCCATTGTTTTATTTCACATGGATTCTGACATTTTTTTATATGATAAGCTTGTTCTCTCTCATGATCTTAATTTTCCCTCTGTTTTGGAGATTATTGCGCCTTTGTTTTACTCAATTGATTCTATATGTTTTCCTCATTTCGTAGGATATTTTACAACTAATTTGTCTTTTGCTTTAAGATGCACTTGGGGGAACTGGTTTTCCCACAGCACTCAATATGCTATTTTTGTGGCAGGTTTTAGCTGACGTTATTGGGCTACCATGTCGAATTGCAAAAGGATGTAAATATTGCAAACGAGAAGATGCATCCTCATGTCTTGTTCGATTTGAGCTTGATAGGTATATCTCATTGCTTAACATGCTTTAGTTATGGCATCCATTTATTCGATGTCTGAATTTCAAAAAAGAACAAATAGCTACTTTCCCTGGTTTAAAAATGTAAACCTTTTACGTTCTTTATATAACAGAAGTAAGACACAGTTAGCATATTTCTGTTATAAATAAAAATTTGAAGTTTCTTTGTGCTTGTTAATATTATTCATTATAGTTATACACAATTGCTGCTCTGATTTAACCATGGTGTGGTGTCACAGGGAGTATCTTATTGATCTGATTGAGAAACCAGGATGCTTATGCGAGCCTGATTCTTTGCTAAATGGTCCATCTACAATCTCAATTTCTTCACCACTGCGCTTTCCAAGATTCAAGCAGGTGGATCCTACAATTGACTTCAGGTTGCTGGCCAAACAGTATTTCTTGGACTTTCAATCACTTAATCTCGTATTCGATGATTCTTTAGCAGGTGATTATCTGTACAATTGCGTTTTCTCATGCAGTTGCCTTTTGAGTTTTTGGTAAATCTCTCTACCTTCCCTTGGGCTGTCATAATCACAAGCTTCCTTTAGGTTTCTGAAATTCATTGGCCTCACTTTGGCATCATCTGTTAGATGATTCATTGGCCTCACTTAATTTGACAAATAATTTTTTTGAAATCAATAGTTTTATTAATGGAGGTTACAAATATCGTTGAGAGAAAAACTATACTGGTTGTCTGGTTCGTGATCTATTGCCAAATGCCAAATTATAAGATTGGTGAATGATGAATTTCTTAAATTGGATCAGGTGGTAAACATTGCTGAATTCTGGCCAAGTTGCTGTTGCTTTTTCCTTCGAGTTCTTAGTTTCCTTACTTTTGATATGAAAAAGGAAAGAATCTCTTCACCAATTTATGTGCATTGCCAACTAAGTTGGGTTTGCCATCTTCTTTTTAGAAGAAATAATCACTGCAAAGTTGGTAAAACATGGAGCAAAGGACGAGAATAATAAATGACTCTCAGTTCATTCCATCAGTCCTCCAACACATCAAATACACCTGACTCCTATTTGTGTCCCCACCCCTTCAATCGGAGTTACTTGCTGAATCCTACATCATTTTCACCCAGACCTTTCTATCTTTCTTTGTGCACACCAAACAAGAGAAAGAAGATTGTATAAAAAACTATTAATAATGCCACTACAAGCATGTCTCTTCCTTGCCCTCCTGATTGCTTATTCCTGTTCACTTGATTGAAATAAGCTGGCTCTGGGTCGAATAAAAAAATGGCCCATTTATTTTTAATGCTCTCCTCCCGTCTCTCCTCCTCCTCAGCTTCTTTAGCCCAACCACCGGACCTCTGTTGGCTGTCCCCAGTGAAATTCTTCTAAGTGATTTTCTTCGATAGCACCATCTATTTTTTGTTTTGAGAAAGTCCTGATATTTGCTGATACTCAGTTGTTGGGAGGAAGCCCAGGAAGTTCATTTAGTGTGACTGAGGCCGACGTTCATTTTTATTTTAACTCCCATTAACACTAATGTTGTTCCTTGAACTTACTTACCTGAGTATATCAAGCGTTCTCATTTCACTTGTCTCGTGAGGTATACCGTGTACTGATGGCTCAACCTAGAACAATGGCTCTTAACCTATTTCAGAACAGCCTGTTCAATACCCAAATTTAGTCTTGGTCAGCCTGTCAAGTTTGATGTCTAAACTATTTCTTGATTCTTCTTTCGCCTCTTGACATTCAAGCCTATTAATTCCTCATTTGGGTTTATCAACTTTTGATGTCTCAAGCACAGCATGGTTTGTATCTGATTGTCCCATCATTAACTTCTTATTTTCTATATAATATGAAATGGGTATCAAGATGATCCTTGCACAAGCATTATTTTGGATTATGTTTGTGGGTTGTCTGTTAGATTATTGGTTAGTGGTGGTAGAGATGGCGTCGGCTGTGGATGAGAGGTTTTTACTTGCAGCAGCAGTAAGGTGTTTATTGCTCTCCGTGCCTGAATTTTAACTGATATTTAGGTTTGCTCTACAAATTAACCAAATAATTGCACAGTTGCTCATACTGTCTTGCGCTTTGCAAATTGTCAATTATTTATTTCTTCAGTCCGTGTTGATATTCCTTGTAAACAGGTAATTTGGGCATATAACTTTTATGTTCTTCAATTTCTCAAAGTGTGCAATTTTATTTTGATGTCCAATCCTATGTGTGTGGTTGCTTTGTACTAGCGAGTTAAAATTTTTTTTGTTGTTTATGACAGCTGGTACTGATACTGATAGAGATACTTGCAATTCCATGTATCCTAGACAATCAGAGAGGACTTATGAGGATCGAACTAGCTCTCTTCCCAGCTCAAGCAATCGGGAGGAAGTTTCTGGTATGCAACTTTTAACCACAAAGTCCTGGATGAAGATTCTGGGTAAATAACCATCGCTTTCCAATCCATCTTATACTCAGGGTGTTGTAAACTCCACAGGTATGGTAAAAGGTTCCATACCATTAAAGCTTCTGCCTCCAATCAGGCATAAAGTTGTTCAGCCACTTATTCCGCTGCCGGATCCAAGAGGAGATGCAAATAAAGATATGACATTTGGTGAAGGACATTTATTAGTTCCATATAAATCAAGTGGAGAAATGGCGTTTGATGTTGAAGATCTGAACATTCGTTGGAGTGATCTTGTTCTAAAGGAGAGAATAGGGGCTGGTATTTTAATCTGCTTGGTCTAAAATATTTCTTGGCATAAACTCTATTATTATTTTGTCATATGATGGATAAGGTAGCATTTTGCCTAATGATTTGGCTTGCCTGGTCGCAGGTTCTTTTGGTACTGTTCATCGTGCTGAATGGAATGGTTGTGTAAGATAATTATCCTTCTAATCTTCAAAAATGTGAACATGTTTATTTCCTTGTGACCTTGAATTCATTGTCTATTCTGTTGTTCTATTGGGGATCTATTCTAAATCCATTATTTTTGTGATTAAATAGCGTTCAGGATCTGAATTTTTTTTATTTTTCTTTATTTCGCAATTGGGGTTTAATCACTATAATTTTAAATCTTACTAGAGATGATAACTTCCAGGATGTTGCTGTGAAGATTCTTATGGAACAAGATTTCCTTGCAGAACGATTCAAGGAATTTTTACAAGAGGTAGGTGTTAATTCTCTCTAATCTACTGCAATCGTCCTAACTTTTCTTTGTCTTTAGTTTCTCTCTTTTTGTTGGGTTAGGTGGCAATCATGAAAAGATTGCGCCATCCAAATATTGTACTTTTCATGGGTGCTGTAACAGAGCCGCCAAACTTGTCCATAGTAACAGAATACTTATCAAGGTATGTGTTTTTAATTGTGAACTTCTGATGTTAATTATCACGGTATCATCCTCATGTTGCACTGCTGTAACTTGTCATGAGTTCTGTTTTCATCTTCAGAGGTAGTCTGTATAGACTTTTGCATAAACCTGGTGCAAGAGAAGTCTTGGATGAGAGACGACGATTGAGCATGGCTTATGATGTGGTATGTATTCAATTCATTTTGTTAGCGGCTGCCATGTCAGAATTAAGTCATTATGTCTTCTCTCTCCACTTGTAATATTTTTTGGGCCTAGCTCCTCTCCCTCCCTCTCTCCCTCTCTCTCTCTCTCTCTCTCAATTGAAATTGACTTTGATGTTTTGGCGTGATAAATGTTTTTGTACAGGCAAAGGGAATGAACTATCTTCATAAACACAATCCGCCAATAGTTCATAGAGACTTGAAATCTCCAAATCTTTTAGTTGACAAAAAGTATACTGTAAAGGTAAGAAAAAGGTTACTTTAGCATGGATATTGTTGCATCTATCTGACTGCAGAGGTAGTTTAACTTTTGTTAAGCTTTTCCTACTTGAAGTACAATGATATAGTTAATAGATATTTTGAAGGATGACTAATTAATATTGTGTGAAATTTTCCCATGTTGGCGTAGCTAAATATTGAGCTATGCATGTATATTTTCTGGAGAATTTTTCATTTGAAATGTTAAAGAATTCTACTTTCTCTCAGAAGATTCTTTCTTCTTTGCTACATTGATTCACACTTTTTGTAGAAAAAGTGGAGATGGTCTTTCTTATGCCATCCATCCACTCCAGTGTATACCTCCATATTATTCATGTAGGCATCTGTATCGTAACTTCCTATCTATTTGAAGCCAGTAGGATCTGTAAATACATTCTACTTAGATGTATCCTTTTTTATTAATAATTTATGCAAACTCATGTCAAGGATTCACTAGGTTCAAACCCCCGACTTTACACCTTATGCATGAATTATATTGTTAGACCAAAAGCCACTCTGCTACCTAGATGTATCCTTGTTTATATCAAACTTTCTGTATTAACTGATTTTTTTTTATTTCATTATTATTTTTTGTAATTTTCTTTCCATGCATAGTTCATCCTTACCTACGTAATGTCTGCATCAGGTCTGTGATTTTGGTCTTTCACGTTTAAAAGCAAACACATTTCTTTCATCCAAGTCTGCTGCTGGAACTGTAAGTTAAATTACTTTATGAAATGATATGATTCCTTGATCTTTTGCTCGTTTGGGGATTCTCATTGGATGAAAAGAAACTTATTTTTCTTTTCTTGTAGCCTGAGTGGATGGCACCTGAAGTCCTCTGTGATGAACCGTCAAATGAAAAGTCAGATGTTTACAGTTTTGGTGTGATTTTGTGGGAGCTGGCGACCTTGCAGCAACCTTGGGGTAACTTGAATCCTGCACAGGTTAGCAAATTGGCATTTTTATTTAAAGATAAAACAAGGGCAAATCATATCTCTACTGCTTGCACTTAGGTCCATATACAGAAATACAACACCAATTGCTAAGTTACACTTACCTCTGCTGTCAGACGTTAGAAATGTTGTTGCCATTAAAGTGATTTGAGAATCTTCCATTCTAAGTGGATTGCCAGGTGGCCAGAGGACGCACAGCCTGTCATTTTCTCTGAGGCCAACCTAATAATCCACCCACCCCTCCAACAAAAAGTTTCTGGAAATGAAGATGAAAAAGACAAATATAATGAAATAGACTGATCTTTGCCAGTTATTCCATGTTAGGTTTTTCCTTCGGTAATCAAAGTTACTCAAATATTGCTGCAATAATCCTCTTTCTTGTTTTGATGTTTTGTTTCCGGCAATTTGAATTGATAAATTTAACTTCGTTGCTTCAATCTTCTAGGTTGTAGCAGCTGTCGGTTTTAAGGGAAAACGGCTTGAACTTCCACGGGAGATGAATCCTCAAGTTGCATCTATAATTGTAGCCTGCTGGGCCAAGTGAGTAAAATATCTGGTGTAGGACTTGTTTATCTATATGTTAGTTTGGTCGCTGAAAGCAAATCTGAGATGATTTCAGTTTCCGTTGATTTGACATAAAAATTCTATGCATTTTTGGCTAGGGACACTTGCTAATTGGTATAATGTTTTACATGCCCCTTATAGTCAGTTTAGCTACTCCCTCCAGAGATGCACGCGCGCGCATTTGTATATTTACTCTTTGAGCCTGAATACTCATTGACTAGGCTTCAATTTGTACCATGAAGTTTCTCCTGGCATAGCAAATTAAGTTGGTTCATGTAAATGATTAGTTTTACATAGATTGGTGTAGAAGAGAGTTTTGGCTCCAGCATACTAATTTTTACTGACTTTACCAATAAACTGCAGTGAGCCCTGGAAACGACCCTCATTTTCCAGTATCATGGAATCTTTGAGACCGCTGATTAAATCACCCCCAACAACTCAACCAGATCATGCTGAAATACCTTTGCTCACGTGAAAATTGGGGCATGGGTAAAGCACATAATATTATCTGCATCAAATCTTCTGATGCAATTTGTGGCAGGAAGGCTGCTCGGATTGTAAGGTTTGTCTATCAAGACACCTCTTAACTTTTACTGTTTCTGAGCTGTTAAAGTCTTACTTGTCAGTGAGTAGTGTAACCTAACTTTAAATTCCTACCAGGCAAGTGTTCAAATGAGTAGAAACTCAGCATATGTTTTGTCCTAAGGAGGAATGGAAATATTGGGCATTAATTTCTTAAAATCATTTTATGGCTATTTTATTGGCTAGGTTGTGTTGCTATCATTTCGACCATGGATTTAGGGGTCAATTTATGCATTTTAAAAGGCTAAGCCGTGTAATCAGAAAAAGGTCCTCTACTTTAGATACACATGTCAACACACCATTCAAAAGAGCAGAGCAAATTTTTGAATGAATTATAGACCTTGTGAATAAGGATGGCTGGATGGGACTAAAGGAAACGAAAGATCTTTGTTAATGCCCAAGAAGGAGCATGTAACTGAAATTGCAAATAGAGGAGCCATGACTTCGGTACTAACTGGATTTGCAGATTCATAGTCGAATTTCAGTTATTGGAGAATCTGATTCCACAGGATCCAATAATATCAGATGTTCTTCAAGCTTTATATTTAGCCCTTGCCACATCAGTTCATCTGCTAGTTCAGAACTTAAGTGGCTAAAATTGGAGAGAGGGGTTCAAATAGAAGCGTCAAAAGGTGCATCATTACCTATAGGGATGATAGATAGGAAATTTTCTCGGGAATTTTGTTTGCAAATCTAACACTTGGACTCCTTATGCTTCTGCAGGTGTACATAATAGTTGGCATGAACTTCAGAGAAAATGATATTTGGCAAAGTTAAAGAAGCTGCTGTGATTCTCAAGACCGTTTACAAGCCATTTGGTAGGAAATTGTATAGCCTTATAAATCAGTTTGATGCCAGAAACGGAAGTGTATCCATATAATCAGCTAACGATATTATATTATGCGCATTGAGAATTAACGGTGTTATATTATTAATTCTAATTTTGAAGATAGTTTGGAGAGATAATCTTCATTTCAAAAATGAAATTTATGAACAAAATAAATTAGATTTAAAACGAGGATCTAAAAGATGCCCAAGACTAAACTCACGAAAAAAAAAAAAAAGAGGATCATAGCTGGTTTTGCAATTACTTTATGAAGATTTATGGCCTATAACCATTCGTTGTCACCCTCCGATCAGAAATTTGCAAAAATTTTCAACTATGCTATGTAAATGACACAGGAAATATGATCTTAATAATGTTGATTGTATCTATAACTTGGAACCAAACAAAGAAAATGCATATGCCTCGTAGCATTCTTACCTGAGATAAACTGATGGAGCACGCTACATGCGTCGCCAAATGTACGTGCAGCCCTGCGTTTCCACAGCTTAAAAAGATGTACATTAGTAAGAAAATTATCAATAGAAGTAAGCTCATGGTTGTTACCCTATGTAACAATCAAGTCAAACAAATTAACAAAAATGAAAATAAGACTGAAAAGACACAGGAGAAGCAATGGAACTTGATGATCAAATCAAAATAATATATAATGGAAATGCCATAGTTTATTACTATTATATATAAGCAATCAATCAACTATACTAGACTCGAAACCAAGGGGCACCCAAGAATAGCCCACTATGGTTCCATCTTTTTAGAACTATCTAAGCCTTCATCTGGCCACTTCTCAATGCCTGAACTTCCTGCTGGCTGCAGTGTATCTATGTCCCAAACATCTGATAAACCACCTAATTCAGGCACATCAACACTGCTAACATAACTCCATAAGTCGGCTGTGGAACTGGACATACCAGCAGGGCTGGCTTCAAAACCCGTGCTCCAAATGCCCTCTTCTGCGGCCATACTTTCAGTTCCTGATATTGAGAATTCAGGAGAACTCTTCTCCCTGCCCGACTCATCTGGAAAAGAGACAAAATATTCAGGTGTCAATTGGGGATGAGAACCCACAACACCCTTCCCTTTAAGATGTGGATCCACCGTCCCAAGTGTTGGAACTTCCTCTGGACCACCGAGGAATTCTTGCACCATTGCCAATTCATCTTGTCCAATATCCTCAACCTGAAAGGGCACATTTTCTGTACTAAAAAAAACTGGGTTGTCACCCATTTCTTGCAAGGGGTAACCATGAAGCTGTATGACGCTGACTGGATCAGAATCCTCATGTCTGTAATTCGCAATCTCCCCTTTGGGGGATGATAAATCAGATGTACCTGGTTCATGAGCTTGATGCTTTACAAATCTTCGCGCTGTTCTGGGCGAGACAATGCTTTTTTGCTCTGTCTTTTCTAGAAGATGAGCTAAGAATGGTGGGTTCTGAAAATTTTTTCCCAAGAATGAAACCATCTGCTTCTGCCTTTGCTCTGCCGTCTGGAGCTTCTCGTTAACAATTTCCATATGCTGACTGGTACCACGCTGCTGGTGCTGCAATTCAACCACTTCCTTCATCATCAGTTTTCTCTCTTTCCTCAAACGTTCAATTTCACCTTCCAATGCAGCTTTACCTGCCTCGACAGATGATGCAGACGATTTTCCAATCTGCTGATGAGACTGAGGTGATTTGCGCCTTTGAATATTTCTCAACAGATGCTTCTGTCCTTTAATGAAGCCTTCATTTGCAAATTCCCACTTATCCGTGTCAATCTTGCGAAATCCCTGTATACCAAAAAGTGATTTCCAAGTGAACACAAACAGAAACAAATTGCCAAGAAGCATAGGAACAATTCATTGTCAAGATAACTATACACAGGCTCAATATCCATCAGTAAGAGGAGTTGCATTGCCCTATAAGTAATCTGATCAGTTCAATTTTTACTTCCAAATATGAGTTCATCAAAGAAATCAGGTAGATATACATAAAACTTAGTAAATGTTCCATCAAAACCTTAAATTCTACCTGTATAAGGTTGAACATTCCAATTCCACTTCTTGTTTGGAGGAGGTAGTTTCTTAGTATCTCAGCATTACTCTATAATACTAAAGCAAGTCCGATGCATCATCAAGATTCAAAGAACAACAACGATCTTTGTACACAATTCCAGAGAAAATATCATACAGGAAATATTATGAATACTCAAGAAATGAAAATGAATGAGGTTAAAAATTATAGCCTTCTGTCTCCTGTACAGACCGCCTTTGGTTACAAATTACATCACCGGTACAGCAAGTTCTTGAGGAATGTAGCTGATATATACAATTGCAGAAAAAACAACAGAAATTTACAAGAAATCTACCCCCAAAAGAAAAAATACAACAAAATTACAAAAAACAACAGAAATTAGCCAAGAAAACACAAAGAACCTCAGATATACAGACCAAGAGGATCCCAGTGATAAATTAAATCAATACCCACATATGTATTGAGCTGGCGAACAAAACTTGAGAAATTGCCGTGCTTGAAATTCCTGGGCAGTATCATCCTCGCAAACTCTACAGGGTCCCACACCACAAAGCTGTCGCCCTTTGCACCCCAAGAAATTATGGCATCCAATGAAGGGTCATCCACCAAATCAAACGTCTTGGACAAAAATGGCGGAATTGGAGTTTCAAACAAGGACTCCAGAGGCTGAGGGGCAATCAATAATCTCTCCGCAGTACTCCCCGGCTCACTTCCAAAGCCGGGTTTTGATTCAAAGTGGGATTCAAAAGAATCGAAGCTTAAGAAAGGTGAAAACGGTGGTGGTTCGGGAAATGGAGACGCCATTGACAAAGGCAACGGCGGAGTTGAAAACGGGGTAGTACTAGACGGCGGAGGGGGAGGATTCGGGTTTTGATTATACTCAGGGTCCATTACAATTTTTTGCACTATGAAAGAGGTTAATTAGTGCTTGAATGTGGTTTTCTGAGAGATTTGAAGGGAAAATTAATCCACGGGTTCTTGCATAAAATCTCGGACACAAGAAAAATGGTCTGCGATATGAAGGGGGCCCTGAATATATATACGTATTGCCGACTGAACCCCCACCTACGCACCCACCCCCCCAAAAAAAATCAAGAAATATGCATGAGGCGGTGGAGGGTTGTCGTTGCCTCGCAGCTTCTTCCACTCCATTGGCATTATTTTCCATTTCTTCTCTGCAAAATAGAAAAAATGAAATTGAAATTTGTGCATATATATATTTTTTGTGTATCGACAGTTAGGAAGAGTCGTGGTGCGTGTGGGAAAAAGACGAGTGGGGCCGAGAAGGATGAGATATTTTCTGAGGAATTTGAGTACAGATGTGGCCCAGTTGGAGACAGACTAAAAGTTTGAGCATTTTACTGCCACTGTTGGGGGTTTGAATTCTTGGGCGGCGTCATCACCTGGGCTTGTGGTTTTCTCCTCAGTCCAACGGTTTAGCCAATGAAATTTTGTTCAGATTTGGGGAATTCTCAAATCTTTGTTGCGATTGTGAGGGGGCCACTGACCAGACTTCTTCATTAAGTAATTAATTTTCTATGCTTTAATTCAGACAAGTGCAGCCGATATGATTATTATGAAGAAAAAAGAAAAACTCAAATTGAGTTGTATTGTTAAGGCTTTGGATGTGAACTGGGACGTCCTCCCAAAATTTTTTTTGAAGAATGAATTTAAAAAGTGGGATTGGGAATATAATAATTATTTATTCGTATTTTAAAAAATCGATTTAGAATAAATTTGAAAAAAATAATTTATTTGTTTATATTTTGAGGATAAAATATTACATAAATGACTTTTTTATTGAGTTTGTGGGGTGAAATGAGTATTTTAAAATTATTTATATATATAAATTGTATGAGTAAGAATATGTGTATATATTTGTAATAATAAGATAATTGATTAGCATTTTAAGGAATGTGTTGCGAGTGTGAATAGTGAAAATTTTTTGGGTAATTTTTGTTTTTTAGGAATTGAGTTGGAGAATGTGTATTATTTGTTTCTTTAAATTTTGGAAGTTGAAAAATATATTGAGAGTTTGTAAACAACTAAGTCCTAAGAAATTTTGAAAATTTACATTAAATTATATAAGTAAATATCATTATTGTATTATTGATAGTAATACTGGTGTCCAATTAAATTTGAGAAATTCTTTAGTTTGATCCAAAGAAAAGCCATAAGAATTGAGCTCACAATCGTCAAGGCATGTTAGGCTATTCAACAACAAAATAAAATAGAAAGACTAGGATTGTTAATCGAGTTAGAATGTAAGTTCTATTCAACTATAAAGGATTTCTATATAAGTAAAAATAATTCAATGCTATTTTTACTATTTTGAATGTGCATATTTTTTAATAAATGAAATCGAAATAACTCAATTGTTGAAGCAATATTATACCAAGTAATGAACTTTTGATGCTACCGAATGTTAGAGAGAAGATTTTTGTCCGTGATGAAGGAACACATCATCGATATATTTTATGTTTTTGCCCCATATTTTAGGCACCCTTAAGCTTGCTTGCTTCTTACTCATTTTAGTTTGAAGAGTTCATACTTTTAAATAGTTTATTCCTACTCAATTTTAAATAAACTTCTTGCTTATCTTGTATAATTTATCATACGGATATTTTTTAATATTAAGTAAGTTAAAATCTACTTCTAATAAGTTGTTGAGTCTTCAACCAACTAGAGGTCACTATTTGTGGGAAATGCCTTCGGAAGAAGCGGACGCAGTTTCATACTTTTTTCTTTTAAAAAAATATTAATAAACTGCGAAACAATTCAAATAAATAGTATTCACCAGCATATGGCAGTAACAAATGAATGGATTTGAATGATCCTAAGATATTTAATCAAACGGATATGTGATTGAGATATATTAGAGTGGTATTGTTGGTTGATGCATCGCATTTGCATGAGCTTAATACTTTTTCACATTTTTCTGGCAAATGACATAATATAATTAGTTAAGATTGGCTAATAAAACCTCACTTTTAGCATGTTTTGTGTTGATTTACTTGTAGAATATTTTTCGCTATTGTCTCTGTAAGTTTCTTGCATAAAATATAGTTCTTAATCAAATTTCAAAAATTTTCATAATGGTCCAATAATGGACTTTTTTCGTTGAAATCTTCGCCTACTAATAGGATTGTAAATGAATATTAAACAGATCGGATGAGTTGTATCCGTTTAAGTTTTACAATATCCGTATCTGTATCCGTATCCGACGGACATTTTTTATTAACATTTGAATTCGTATCCGTCGGATATTATCCGAATTCGAATATATCCGTATTCGATTAAAATTATTTCGAATATTCATTTATAAGTATCCGAATATTCATTTATGAATATCCGAATATCCGAATCCGTTAACTTATAATAAAATGCATATTTTTTCTAATAAATTTCATTTAAAAAAATTATCAAATAAATAATATAAAAAAATCTAGAAAAAACAACAAACAAACAATAAAATTAGCATACTTCAAAGATCAAAGATAATTTTTATTTTATTGTAGTAATCAATTTTTTTATTTTAAAATTTAATTATTCATTAATTTGTTATATATTAATTAATTTTATCATTTATATATTGATTTTTCAATTTTTTTTGATTTAATATTATTCAATTATCATCATCATCGTCCAATTTTTTAATTAATTCTTTAATTATTAATTTATACATATATTTATTTATATATAGATTATGAAATTTCATATTAACAAAATAAAAATAATTTATTATGTATAATAGTATATTATATATGGTAATTTTTTAAATATTATTTATATATTAAAATACATAAAAATATAATATATTATATATAATATTTTTTTAATATTATTTATTGGATACGAATAATGGATTTAATTAAATTACGAATAATCGAATATATAAACGGATATATCAAACGGATATGTATTCGGAGCGGATATTAAACGAATCGAATAGACATTTACCATATTCGTATCTGTTTACACTCGAATGTCTACTTATTAGATGCGGATAATATCCGCTTTAAACGAAGACGGATAATAACTCTATAAACAAATTCGAATGCGAATGATAAGCGAATTTTCGAATATCTATTTACAGCTTTATCTACCAACATGAATCTAGAAATTCAATCAAGCTTAAATAATTTCAAATAGTCCAACTATTTAACCTTTTATAGAGCTATTCCCTCAGCAAAATAAATCTACTGGCTCGATCATATTCAAACATTTTCATATCGGTCCAACTACTGACTTTTGCAAAGTTCTTCGTCTATCAACGTAACTATGATGCCTTAACGCAATTATTTTCTTGCATTAATCTCATTGTCAATAGCTTTTTCTCGTCATAAAGCTACAGAAATCATCTTTCCATGTTCTTATACTCGAACTTTTTGTCCACTTCGGCAATTCTTTTGTACTAAAACAATCACTTTCAAAATTCCAACAAACGTTATGAAAGGCAATTGCAACTTCCAAAACTACAATGGAGGTTTCTGCATTTTGGAAAAATTTTCTTGGTAGTTTTTATAATTTATTGGGAAAAAAAAAAGAATTGTGGAATTGTTAGCTATGAAAGAAGAAGGTAGATATGTAGCCCAACCCACCTACAACTACATCCGCCCATTCTGAACTCATAATCTCAGCTCCGCCGGCCCATCCCATGCAACGTCGACGTCTCTCTCCATACTGGGCCTCCCCCTTTAAGTTTCATCATATTTAACTGCAAAATAAATTCGTTAATTAGGCGCTTCGTTCACCCATTCAATTCCCAATCATCATTTAACCCTCAAAAAACCCTATCCCTCTCTATTTCTCTCTCTAATCCCGCTTTTGTTTTACTCCGAGAGACTCAAACTCGCGAATTGTGTTTAATTTTACAGGGGCTTGTAATATTGGTGATTCCTTGGATGTTACAGTCGCTAATCTGTAACATAGATTTCAGTTTGTTACAGTTGAAGTTAGGGTTTTCTGTTTCTGTAGCTTTTCGTAATACCCTTGAACAGAAGCTGTTGTCGTTACTCATTAGTGAATTGTGTTTCAATTATTTAAAATCTTTTGTTTTGCTTTTCTTTTGGAGCACTGTAATAGTGTAGGGTTAAAGATGGATTCTGGAATGTAGGGTTAGGGTTTTGGTGATCTGTGATGGAAATGGAGAGTACACGCAGACCATTTGATAGATCACTCCCTATAGAACGGGGACTGAAGAAACCAAGAATCATCGAGGACCCTGCCGTGCACGATCGAATCTCCAATGGCCGTGGCCGTGTCGAATTCGTTCAACGGCCGGCGCTTTCAAACTCTGGCGGTGGTGGAGGTTTGAGAGCCCAGAGGGACCGAGATTCCGAGAGCAGTGATTCTGTGCGGGTGACCTATGAAAACCAGTCAGGTCAGCAGTTGCATCAGGAGCTTGTGACTCAGTACAAGAGTGCGTTAGCTGAGCTGACTTTCAACTCGAAACCAATAATAACGAACTTGACAATTATTGCCGGTGAGAGTTTGCAGGCGGCCAAGGCCATTGCAGCCGCTATCTGTGCCAATATTCTCGAGGTGACTCTGATTTTTTATATTTTGCTGGAAGTATTTAGTACTGTCTGATGCTACTCAAATTGTAAAGTTGTATAATTGTAAATTAGTTGCCTTTAATGGATTCTTTTTTTAACTATTATGAACAAAGAGTTGGTGTCTCAGGAAGTGCCAGGTTTTTATTTTTGTAAAGTTCTGATTTTGCTTTGAAATTAATCCCATCCAACACATTAATGCGATAGATCAGACTATTTAATTCGAGGATGTTTGATGACAAGCGTGGAAAGATTACTTGATTCGCATTTGACTAATTATTTCCACTATCAATGATTCAATTAAGATGCAGGCAAATTGGAGTCCAGTTAAGATACGGCTAATCTTGTCCATCTCCAATGCTAAAGATGCGAGAAAGCTGAAATCTTGTCCTATCCTTTTGTTATATTTCACCATGTTGCATTTTTCTGCCTTGGCAAGGCCTTCCTGCACCTATCCTCAGCTACAGTATATTTTGTATCTTAAGAAACTGCTGTTTATATTGTTTACAGTGTGGTTGATTTAATTTTCTTTGATATTGGCCCCACTTGGATCCATCGTTATTTAGCATTGCTGTATTATTGTTCAGTTGCGTATCTGCTGAAGTTCCTTGTCATCATTTGTTCAAATCACTACTGCCCTTTTGTTTGAATCAGATAATTAATTGTTACACTCTCTTCTATTTGTGGCTTTTCTGTTGCCTCTTGTAGTGTGGAGTTTCTGTAGTCTCCTATCATGGTGGTTGACCATCTCTATGGTTATATGGATGAATTGTTCATCGTGAATTATTTGTGCGAGTATGATGGTCTAATTATATAGCCACTGCTTCTGCGCTTGTAATTATCCTTTTCATTCGTTCAGCATTTCGAGTATTGTATCCTTGGATTTTGAAATGCAATTCTTGTCAGATGTGGTTGAGACCATGTCGTGGTGATGATTGTTTGAAGCCAAAGAACCTGTAATTTTATTCATGATATGATTAAAGCAAAGAAAATTGGATGTTCCATGGTTATCAGTCATATTTTTCATCTCTGTGGCTTTTTTATGCATCCTTTTCAATTACTTTTCTGGTTTTAAAAGGGGAAGCTGATACTCAGAAATGGTGAAAGGTTAATTATGGCATTTGACAGCAATAGCTTCTGCTTCTAATGATCCAAGTCTCCAAGAAAATGTGGAAGGTGTTTTTCCAAGCTAAACTGTTTGGCTAAATCTGGAGAATCATTAATAGGGTTCATCCAGAATCTTCTGTCACTTTATTGGACCTTAAATAAAATTGGAAACTTTGAAAAATTGAAATCTGGTTCCTATTGCATTTTGGTATCCACTTTTGTGTTGGCGTGCTAAATGTTTTACCTCATCGTTTGTTTGATCATTACATAGAATCTCCAAGCTTCTAATCATAGATCGGAAATCATTTACAGGTTCCTAGAGAGCAAAAACTGCCATCTCTATACTTATTAGACAGTATTGTGAAGAACATTGGGAGGGATTATATAAGATACTTTGCTCCCAGATTACCTGAGGTCAGATTTTGTGAATATCCTTTTTTGCTTATCATTACTTGAGAAAAACGTTGGATCATTAAGTAGTCATCGATCGTTGTATTTCTTTTCAATGCATAAGTCCTCTATATCACTCTATTTTTGTTGGGAATAAATGGGGACAAAAGTGGGATTGCCAATGTCCGCCCCATTCGCCCATAAATTTTTTCGTGTTGTTAAGGAGGAATCTTCCTATTGAATGCTTGTTGTCTTAATTTCCACCGTTTCCAATAATATCCATCTTGGTTGCGTCTTCCAGGTTTTCTGTAAGGCATATAGACAGGTTGATTCTTCAATACATCCAGGTATGCGCCACCTCTTTGGCACGTGGAAAGGTGTCTTTCCTCCACAGACACTTCAGATGATTGAAAAGGAGCTTGGGTTCACTACTACAGCCAATGGTTCATCTTCAGGAACGTCGTCTAGGCCTGACTCTCAGGCCCAGCGTCCTGCACATAGCATTCATGTGAACCCTAAGTATTTGGAGGCAAGGCAGCAACTGCAGACCGCCAGGGTAAGGACCTCATGAGCCTTTGCAACCATTTCCTTACTAGTTTGAGTATTCTTATGGTTGCCAGCATGTAAATGTAATTTCATTCTTCATTTTTTAATTTCTATTTTTTTTATTTTTTTATTTTTTTATTTTTCATTTTTTCTACATCTCTTTCAGACAAAATTCTTCTTCTTGGTTGCCATGCTTTCCCTTTTTAAGCTGCCCAACTTCATCTGAAGTTCATTAGGACTGCATTCTACATGCTTGTGCTGAGATTTCAGAGCTCTAAACAATTGAATGTATAGTTCTGTGTGACTTTATCCTTCTGATTCCTGAATCTGATTTTGTAGATTCAGACCAGAGAGATTATAACTCAATAGATGTTTAATCTTGCTGTATGGTTTAGCAAGGAATAAAAATGATGGTCGCATCCTTATGTGGTGTATATTATCTGTCTGTGACTATTGTATATGATTGATTGCTTTTTGGTAGCATGTCTGGGGTATAAAAAGCCACATGGTTTTAGTTTTTTCTACTTTAGTTTTGCTGCATAACAAATCATAAATGTTACTCTTTTGCTGGAAATGCAAATGTACTTCTTGACTAACTTATGCGTTTTCATTCGCAAATTTGCAACTGACCTTGCATAAGAACTATATACCAGTTTCCAAGATTTGGTTGAATTTTGTGATTTAATGGATTTGACTACTTTCCACACACTGGTCATTTCTTTGCAAATACTATATCTTGTTAGCTTATAGAAGCTCACTGGCTTTGGTTTCGGTCCAGTTCTGCATGTGTGCCAAATTGAATCACATTATCAAGATGAACTTTTTTGTGCGAAGGATTATGACAATCATGCATGAGTGTTCTCATTAAATGCAGTGTTTCAAAAACATTTTTGGTCCTAAATTCAGCAGGGCGAGCATTGCCTCAGTAATTTGAATAAATTAGCTATTTTACTTGCCTAGATGTTCCTAAAATAACATGCAATTACACAATGCAATTTTTTTGGTGGCTTTTGAATATTTGTGGATATTTAAATTTGTATTTTGGCTTAATCTTTCCTGTTTCTGTTTTCTGGCACAACCCTGCATCTTCAATTTCTTTCAAGATGATGTTTGATATTTAAAGTTATATCTTGGATTTATTTTTTTGGTTCTGCTGTTTCATGCAAACCCTAGATTTCTATTGCTTTCAAGATGTTAAACAATCACTACTTTGACATCTGGATGCTTAATATGTTTTGAGTTCCACAAGCTTCAAATTAGACTATTTATGTGAATCATATATCATTCTTCACTTATGTTGGCTTAATCTAATGAAGCCAAGAGGAGCCGGCAGTGATACTAGTGGTGCCCTTATGAACTCCCATGATGATGTTGGAGCACTGGAGAGAACTGCTAGTATTAGCTCGGTGAGATCATGGGCTGATACTTATGCTAAGGTATTAGTAAGGGACTGAGTCATCTTGGGATGCTTTTGTGCTTTTCTTTCTGTAATCTAGTTTTTAGGTTACTCAAAACTTGCTATCCCTTCAGCATCATCAGAGAGACCAAGTACCTGAGCTGGTTCGTGGCAAAAGTTCAAGTTCAGTATATGCAGATTCTGAATATGGTTCCAGCATATCAGGACATTCGGGCTTGGGAGCTGGAAGAGTGAAAGAGCCAGGATATGACAGGACCTGGTATGAATCTGGCAGTGATATGATTGGGATATCCCATAGAAAGACTGATTTTGGCTTGAAACATGGATTTGGGAACTGGAAGAACTCTGAGGAGGAGGAGTACACGTGGGATGAGATGAATTCGAGACCCGCTGTCCGCAGTGCAGCTGATGCTTCAACTAAAGATCAGTGGGCTCCTGATAATTATGATGGATTGGTAAGTTTTATGATGGTTTACTTGATTGTTAAACTCAAGAGAGGATACTGTGTCACTTCTTTGGTATCCTTCTGGACGTATGTTCTGTGTGATTAAATGTGGGGGAAATATAGTTGGAGCATTAGTTTGTTTTGTAATCTCCATTTTCGTTGGGGTTGTACACTTAGGCATTTCAATAAGAAAATAGCATGCGCTAAACTGCGGCCTGTTGCATGATATGTCAGGTTCAGGACTGAGGGTGTGTTACATAATGCGATTGATGCATTCAGGCCCACAGATTGTGTGATAGTTGGCTAAAACCACCCACAGAACCCTAGCAAAGTTGTTGCAGATGAGTTATAACATGTGTACCTTATTTAGGGCAGGATTCCTTATACCTAGAAGTTGAGATTTATAGAATGCTACAGAAAGTTGAGTATGCAATCTTTAGGGCTGGAGGAGGGAAATGTGGAAAAGTAGTTTACTTATTTTTTGGCCATTCAAGCTGACTCTTGTTCATTTCTTCACTCAAACTAGTGCAGAACCTTGCTGGCATGAGCTGGGCACTTTTAACCTGGTGAGTAAGGGGAGATGAGTGGAATAATTTCTGGGCCTTCATAAATTGTTCAATGATGCAATTTCGTAATATTTGCAATATTGCCACATATGTAAGGTAGTCATTTGATGATGGGCCAGCACAATACGTAGTTAATGGATCACTTAGACCCTTAAAAGAGGCTATTGCATGATTTTGTTAAGGGATTATTTTTGTGAAAGCTAAAGGAAGTTTCTTGTTTTCACATGCGTGCCATTTGGTATCATAAACTTTTAATCCATCATCTGGGGTTCAAAATTGTTTAGCTACTACCTGTTCCTATAAACAGTTTCTCCCATATGTTTACACACTGCCTTCTCCCGGATGTTTGCACCTTGTAGTTTGATAGTTGGTTAGTTCACTTTATTGTTGTTTGCTTTGAGGCTGATGATTTGTCAATGGAAAGATGTACCTAAAGAGCAATATTGATGGACCTTGTTCTCTATCTCCAGCCAATTATTAAATCTATAATTGTGTGCCTTGTGCAGGAGTTTGACAGCTATCTCCATAGGCCTCAAAATATGCGTGATATTGGGTCAAGGGATGATGATGATGAAGCCTCAGCTGATTCTATATCCATGGATCTGGGCCAAGTAACTGCTGGGACTCAAGTGCCATCATGGCCGCAAAAGATGCATCCAGCAGAAGGGAGGATGCTTTCAGGGACTAGTAAAAGCATATCAGGTTATTCTGAGGGATGTCCTTCTGGATTGAAAAGTTCTCAGGGTACGGTGGGCAGGACACATTCTCAGGCACAGCAGGGCCCAGCTCATATTGGAGCTCCAAGCTTTAAGTTTTCAACAAATGCGATGTCGGGTCCCAAAGTTCCTATGGCACATCAGCAACAGACTGTTGGAGCTGCATCATCCTCAGCACGATCACTAATGCCCCAACGCCTTCCGTCGCCACCTTTCTCATCAAACAAACCAGATCAACTACTAAACAATTTTTCTGAGA
Organism: Jacaranda copaia; assembly: GCA_014898725.1. NCBI lineage: Eukaryota > Viridiplantae > Streptophyta > Magnoliopsida > Lamiales > Bignoniaceae > Jacaranda > Jacaranda copaia. The sequence goes on from JACGDI010005069.1 coordinate 148,001, forward strand.
GCAATCAGACCTCCATTGGGCCTCCTACAGATCCAAGAAGGGCCCCAGGACCTAAAAGTATGGGGTATTGGGATCAATTTTCTGAGAATTCTCTGCCTTTGCCATCTCAAGATGTCTATGAGGCGCAAAGATCACAGCCCCAAAGATTACGGGCTTCATCTACTCTGATGCATCCTATTCACCAGAGGAAACATGCTCCACCCTTTGCTCGACACAGAAATTTTGATGTCTCTGAGTTTGAATCTGCTGTTCAGGGACAGAATTTGCTCCCATCACAAATATCGGGCTCCGAAAGTCGCTCAACGATAGGGAATTCATCATCTGACCAATCAAATCCTCTTACTGTTGACTCTCCTGGAAAATCCATTACCAGCAGCATGTTTGATGCTGCAGTAAAAAGTGGAATACCAAGTAGTAATTCTCTCACGGGTAGCTTAACTAAACCGAGTTTTCAAGCAGCTGGACCTGGACCATCTCTAGGAGGTGTGCAACCATCCCTTCCAAGTGGCTCTCCTGCCAGCTTTTCATCCTCTCCACGCATTCAGGGATCATTGCTTCCTACATTTTCTCAAAAACAGGTAGAACAGCCACCCTTGTCAACCGGGCCACCTCCCTCGTCTTTGGCAGGTATTGGCTCGGGACAGAGACCAAATGCAGTTAATTCCACCTCTAATCCTGTTTCTAGTCTTTTAAGCTCGTTGGTAGCAAAAGGCTTGATATCCGCTTCCAAGTCTGATTCACTGTTGTCTGCCTCACCTAAGATACCTGATCAACCTCTTGACAGAGGACCTGGGATTGCAAGCACTAGTTCAACTCCAACTTCTTCTTTTCCTGTTACCTTGTCAAAGCCTCTTGTCTCTATCACAGATGAACCCGCGTCATTGAAGCCTGTGGCTAAGGCTTCTGATGTTTTGTCCCAGTCAACATCAGAGATAAAAAATCTTGTTGGTTTTGAATTTAGGCCAGATGTGGTTCGTAATTTGCATCCACAGGTGGTCAATGATCTTCTCTCTGACCTTCCTCACCAGTGCAGCATATGTGGTCTTAGACTTAAACTTCAAGAACAGCTAGACAGACACATGGAATGGCATGCATTAAGGGTTCGTGAGCAGACTCCTTTGAGCAAGACCTCAAGGAGGTGGTATTCAAATATAGTTGATTGGATTGAAGGAATTGGTCATTTTCAGCTCGGAAACAGTTCCTTGGACATGTTAGGAGTTTCAGGTGAAACATCGGAAAGTAATGAGCAGATGGTCCCCGCAGATGAAAGTCAGTGTGCATGTATTTTGTGTGGCGAGTTGTTTGGAGACTTCTATAGTCAAGAAAGGGATGAATGGATGTTCGAAGGAGCTGTTTACTTGACCATCCCATCCTCAGAGTCTCTGGAAAGCATTGGAACTACGAGTGATACTGCTATTCTGAGACACATGGTCCATGCTAACTGTATAACGGAAGACTCTCTTCATGGCTTGGGACTGGCTCGTGATATCAAACTGGTAAGCACTTTAGTGGCGGTCCTTTTTCATATTCTATAAATTTTCCAATGACAAGAAAATCTATTTTGCGGCAATCCATTAGTTTCCTTTCTCTTGGGCTAATGGTTAAAACAAAATTCCCAATCTGTTAATATTCCTCGCCCTGATGAGCTATGTCCCCTATTTGACTATTTCTCTTGGTTCAATTGTAGGAAATGAATACATAGCATTTGCAAGATGGGAATGGATATAGAATGGTGCAGGTTTTGTGGTAGCAAAGCCTACAGAAATTTTGTACTGTCAATGCCTACAGCAGCGCGGCTGGGAAGTGGAGAAATTTTATATGTGAACCATTCAGCTTTATGTAGATTATGATTATTGCTTATGGCTCTATGCTCCTTGTAAGCTGTTGCCTGTAGTTCTTTTTCATTTTTCTTTTCTTTTTCCTGTATTTCAGAGGAAGGGAAAGTATATAGGAGATGGGTGATAGTTTTCACTTGTTCATTTCTAATTTGCTTGCTTATCAGTAGCATTTAATGTCTGTCTTAATAACCATATGTTTTAAGAAGTACTTTCGCTGCGTACTTCTGCAAATTCGAAGCATCGTTGGAGTCGTGGATGTCTCGAAATAATGGCAACATAGGTCGGTGTTGAATATGTTAAATAATTAATCGTTGTATGATTGTACGGGGAATAGGATCTTTCCTAGTTGACATGTTCATTATTGTTATTCATTCGTATGGAAATTATTATTATTATTATTATTATTATTATTATTATATATAAAAACAAAAGTTGGTGTCAACCGTAGGCCGACCAGTTTCCAATGAGAGTTTGAAATTGACCCGTTTTGTGTTTTCCATGGAAAGCAAATCTTTTTATAAGGAGAAATTTATGATCCTATTCCTATGAAAATCACATACTTTAATGACCCGAATATCTTTGGTAAATCAATACACCAGCATTATCAAGAAGACTATCCCTAACTAATGACAAAAAAAGATGTATATTTTATGTCAAAAAAAATAAAAATTTGTTGCGTGGATCAATAATTGAGCCTATAACTCAAAAAGGGAGGCTTTTCTGCAATAATTAGTGCTACATTTGAGCAATTTTTTCTTCTTAGCAGCTCATTTTGTTTCATTCAATTATCAAGAAAAAACCCATTTACATACGATGGAAAAAAAATAACACACACACACACACACGCACACACAAGGTGATCTTGGAAGTGATCTATTTTACAGATATTACCTCCTAAGACATAGTCCCAGTCCAAGCAATCAGGCATCTATGGACACACACACACACACACACACACATGTATATGTAATGATTTCTGAGAACTTGTACTTAAACTCAATACCACACAAAACAGAGAAAAAAGTTATATTATTAATTTATATTGTCTTGCAATAAACTAAAAAGTTCAGGGTTTATGGTGCTGAGTGTAAATGTAGTCCAAGTGAGCTTCACCAACCATTCTTCTCTTCTCACAGGCCTCATCTTTATTCCCACATTCCTCCAATCCCATCAACTGTTGAAAACATTTTGCAAAAAGATGTAGCACAAATTATCCAAAACACAGTAAGTGAAAAAAACCCAAAAGAAAAAGACAGAAAAATGGTTTGCAGGATCTTACACTGGAAAAATCATCCTCCTGCTGGTATAGGTTGGCTTCATTAGGCTTCATTACTGGACTGTCACCTGTATAATTGCATTTAACACACAGAATTTTACATGCATATGTTAAAAAAGTATCTTTTCAAGAGCAGAGGCCCAGAAATTTAAGCATAGCAAAAGTTAAGATAAAAGCATAAGTATTAATTACCCAATTGATGTGAAGGGAGGGAATGAGCAGATGTATGAGAAAAGATCAACAGAAGAAAGAAGGAAATAATTGCTGCTAGAGAAGTTGGCTTCATAATTGCTTCAGTTCTGAGTACTCAGGTGGTGGGGGTGAGGAAGATGGTGGTTTGCAGAGAGAGCAGGCCAAGGCCAAAGGGAGTAGTACTCTTATGCTGAAAACAATACCTATATATGGAGATATTTTGACAACACCAAATTTGTTCCACTTTAATCAAGGGCCATTTAGTAATTTTCAAATTACTTCTTTTTACATAAACACCAAATTCTTTACTGTGTGCATCGATTGCACGGTGATTGATAAAGTTAATTTTTTCTTCTTTGATAGTAAATTTGGGCATCTCCAGTTGGCGTCATTTGCAATAAATGATGGTCATGTCCTCTTCTTGGGTTTTAAACAGGAATTCTTAATGCATCAAGTAGTGTCTTACATTGGAGGAATTGAAGCCATTCAGTCAGTTTATATACTATTGTCGCTCTCTCATTTGTTTGGGTCCTTCTGCACAAAAATAAAATTTTAACATGCATTGATAGAATAATACTGTATCAATCGTAATACTACAATGAATTTAAACTTAAGCGTCACTAACTATCAATAAAAAATATGACTTAGGAAGCATAAAAAATTTGTGAGCTAGTGTGTGTGATTGGTGCGGGTTGTGTGGTATAGGTACAAATTTCATTGTCAGAGTGGTCTCGAAACGCCTTGCTATGGTCCCATGGATCAATCACCGTCCTTTTGAACAGCTCCTAAACACAACAAATACTACTAACTACTGTTGTACTCACTTACCCTCCTCTTCTTTCCACACGAAATTTAAATATAAACACTAAACGAAAGGGGGGGAGTGCAATAGCATTGATCTTTATATTCCAAGTGAGCACTAAAAAAATAGATCATTGGATAGGACTCTTCTTTCAAAGTGAACTCAAAATTCACAAAAATATCATCAAATTTTCTAAGTTGTTCCTTGAAAATTATCTGACTCTCAATTCAATACGTTGAATTCGATTAATAGGGCAAAGAAAAACTAAAAGAATCAAGTAATAATAATATACCTTCAAATGCCACTAATGAGGTTATTGAGGTGGTAGTCAGCCAAGCTCATATAACTTCATCTAGGCTAGAATTCTTCATTTGACTTGAATTTGAAATTCATGAAAACATGAAGTTATGAGGTTGTCCGTAAAAAATTATCTAATACTCAAATTAGTTGAATTTAATTTTAAGAGGAAAGAAAGAACAACTAAAAGAATAAAACAATAACAACGTACCTTTAAATATTATTTATGCAGTTATTTACAGTACGGAGGTGGTAGTTAGTCAAACTTACATAACCTTATCTGGAATGTTCATTCTTCGTTTAATTCAACAACTTCGAGTTTGAATCCTATTTAAAGTGTGTGATTCTCACTTAAGCAGAAAGCCCGTTCAAGCATGTAATACAATAGTTCATTTCCCGATACCACATCAGTATGTCTGTATGTATGTAACTATTTTCTTGATTGTGAAAATTGAGAGAAATTCCCAGCTAATGGGATTTGACATTTTTGGAATTGAATGGAACTTTGCAATCAATGGAAAAGGAAAAACTACTTTCCAACCGACTTTAGGTTCGATTTGATATTTGGGATTGTGATACGTACACACATATACATATATAATGGCAATTTAAACAATGATATAAGTATATTATATTTTTTTGTTACTTATGCTATTCTTGGATGAAGTGTCGTGGACAAATCGCGTATAAAAATTTGTAATATAATAGACAATAAATTGCTTGGTGAATATGAATATTCACATAACAAGAATTACAAAAATAGTGGATGCATGAAAATTTTATCATACTTGTAATTATAAGATGTAGTTAATAAGGAAATAAGAATATCTAGCACCAAAATTATGATATGTTCATTTAAAATAAATATACATAAATAGTATAGTTAGCAAGTATATTAAATTTTTTGAAGGCTACAAATGATTCGGATTCCTTAAACTTTGGAACCCTTTTTAGATTGCAAAAATGTGGGATTTGATGAGAACAAATCGAATCATCCTATACTTCATCAAATCTGGATTAGTTTAAAATAGGAATCCCAAGACTTTGCATGCCAAACGTATGTCCATAGCTTGGAGTGTCAACGGCAGGGGCCCCCGCAAGGCCAAATGCTCCCCGTCCACGTTCCCATCTCCTTGACAAGTACCCGTTCCTGCTTCTTTGTGGAGAGATGAATATCTATGAATATTCACAAATTTTGATAAAATTTATTAAAAAACTCATAAATAAAAAAATTACTAAAATTCATAATTTTTTTAAATAATTTAAATAGCTTCTAAAATAAAAAATTTATCATATATAACACACCAAATTTAATTATGTATTACAATAAAACTATTAAAATATATAAAATGCATAAATGTAAATATCGATAGGGCTGCACAATTTTTCAATTTTTTTTCATTTAATATGATTTCTACAAAAATATATGTAGCCTATTAGAAGCAAAAAATATTTTAACAATCACATGTATTATGATATCACTTTAAAAATATATATATCCATGGGTTAACAATTAGATGTCAATTTTGGCTCCATGCTGTCCCCACCCTCTTTAACAATTGGGGGTCAATTTTGGCTTCATCTCCAACTCTCCCTATCTTTGTGGGAAGAAAATTTTCCTCATATTCATCTCATTGTCGGGACGAATAATTTTAACATATTTATCCATAACTATCAATTCTCATTTATTTTGCTCACATATATATATATATATATATATATAGTCATGCATCTCGTGATAATAATGTGGATGAGATAAACCCAAAGCTTTTCTTGATTTGCTAAACCAGATTAGACGTGGATTATCAGCCTTTCGTCCTTCGCCACGGATTCCTTATCAAAGCAACCCAATTATGTCAAAATTATCGAAGTTTGGACTTAGGGAAAAAGAATCACATCATTGCGTGCCAATAATTAAAAAGTGTTTGGTTAGTATATGTTTGTGCTTTGATTTTATTTTGTATGTTTTAATTATTTTTATTATTTGATAAAAGATAGCATAGTTATCTTCTGTTATGTAATATAAATTTTGAATTGAATGATATGTAATTTATTTATTTTTTATTTGTGGGTTTTTTGCTCTAATTACTTTACTAAATATCTTATTTTGGGTTGGAGTGTTCATTAAAATGATAGGCGTGACATAAAATTGGAGCGGAACATCCAACTCTTACTTCTTGCTCAGTTGACTAACTTTAATTGTGATCGAATATGTTTAAAATTGTCGAGTGATTTGTTGCTCAAAAGTATTTATTTATTTTATTATATGAAAGGTTAAGAGTTTGAATTCGACTGAATTTCGTAAATGCATATTAATATGTCGTTTGCATTTCTAATTACTTAATTTGATTTTAATATTAGGATAATATTATTTTGTTGACAACATAAATTCGTTATTGTAAGTTTTTAGAAAAAGAATATATTTAAAATTAAAAAAGCTTTAAAATATGTAAATTAGAAAGGAAAAAAAAAAAAAACCTATCCTGGGTTGGGCATGTGGCCAATTTAACATTAAATTAAAATGTGGCACAACTAGGAACTTTAATGGTGAGGTTGACTTTTGCAAAATAAACAGGATAATTTGATTACTTTCTAGAAAATAATGTTTTAGATGTTAATAAAAATATATGTCTAATACAACTTTATATAGATTTGATGGATGAATGACTGATCTTACCAACTCCTCCACTTGTCCCCGAGTCTCGAGCCCCAGACTTGATCACAAGATGAAATTAAATTCGTAAATTGAAACATTAATTACACACAATTGTCCATTCTCCCACTTTGAGATACGTAATAGTCTTTAATATTAATGGTTTGACTAAGAATTAGCATTAGTTTTATCTACGCTCTTACCAATATCTATATTATTATAAAAAAAAGAAGATATTTTTATGTTTAGAATAAAAGTTATAATATCATATTTTAATGTACTAAATTTACCCTTTTTCTTATTCAATATTTCCATTTATATATACAAGTAACCACTGTTTATTTAAAAACTTCAACTATTTATTTATTTTAAAATTTTTTCTTTAATCTGGTATAAAATTATAAAAAACTTATGTGAGTGATATTTTCATGATTATACAAATCATAAGTATGTTTTTGTGATACATGTTAATTTGTAGTATGATAAATGTTAAAATATATATAAATAATATGATTAATCAAAAATATTTTATGTGCGCAAGTATTACATATAAATGACTGCTAGTTATATTCAATACGAGCCCAATTGAAGGTGTAGTTAATTATACACAAAAAAAAAAAAAAAAAAAAAAAAAAAAAAAACTTAAGAAAAAGGGCATAGTTTGGGCCAGAAAATTGGTGATGCGAGCCTAAGCTATGAATTGTTGTAGTAAACTATCCAACTCGAAGGGTGAGATTGGGCTTCTTCTTATAGCAATCTTGGGCCTCTTCTTAGAGCAAATTTGGGATTTGAATTTGAATTTGATTATCAATATTTATATTCGAATTTGATTATCAATATTTTATAAAATTGTAGTAAACTATTCAATTTTTATTAATCAGTACTCTATTTGAACTCAATAAAAAAATAGACCTAATTAATATATTTTTTCTTTTGGATTATATAAAAATATTGTATTTATAATGCAAATTTACGTCATATTTAAATATTTAACAACTTTTATTATATATTGGCCCAAAAGTTAAATATTTGAATATTAGACCCCTATTTCACATTATAGTAATGTATAGATGAATTATTACATATTATTATATTTGACATTTTATTGTTATCCATCTTATTTTTTTAGGTTAAAAACTCAATAGCATAATATAGACGTTAATATAGATATTATGTCAGTATAATATATAAATTTTATTTTAAAATCTGTATTAATATTATATACAACAATATTAATTTAGTAAAAAAAATATTAAAGTTCAAATTCAGATTTTTAATAGATCGAATTGCTTATTTCTATACCCGATTTAGTTATTTTAGATTATGAATATTTATAATTAAATATAACCCATTGAATATTTGAAAAAAATAAAATTTTAAAATTCAAATCGAATTCAAATTAAATTTGAATTAAAATCCGTTTCTAGCATATTAAATGATGGGCCAGCCCGTTGAGGCCCACAATATTTGTGCCCGAACCGAGAACCAACCCGATATGAGTCCATCCTATATCAGATTTCATGGGTTTGAGTTTGTCAGATGAGTACGGTTACTGGTGACTAATGATTTTTCTGATAGGTCACTGGCGGCTAATGTTGGTTGTGAGTCATGAGGTCCGCGACTATGTCACATGTCACGCCTGAACATTCTTAAATTAAGATTTAAGAATATCTTTCCTTATAAATAAACAAAGGTAAGAAATTTGTCGAAGAAGTCTCATATTTTCCTACCGCAATTTAATAATACTAAACTCTCATGCCATAAATTATGTGGGGTAAAATAATTCAAAAGATCTCATTTGCTATGGTAGGAATACCTGCTTTGTTGATATAGTTTCACTGAGATTGGCTTTATTATTATATTCTTAGAATGTTCGATTCATTCAACGGAAAAAAAAAAAAAACTATTTCACTTATTTCTGAGATAAAATTAATATTTATTATTTTTTCAAAAAAAAAAGTCAAACAAAATATTTATTTATTTATTTGTGAGGTGGAGGAAGTGTCAAACTAAGAACGTGGGAGATGACGAGTTGCAACTAATCACCCTGCATCAGTAAGTTCATGAAATTGACTTTCTCTTTTTATTTTATTTTATTTTGTTTATTAAAAATCTTTTTTAAAAAATAGTTAATTAGATTATTACCAATCTATATTTATTTAATTGAAAAGGTCTGAAAAAGGGCAGGTGACACCAAATACCAGCTTAGATCCTACTCCGCTTGTTCAGGCGTGGGGTTTTTCTTTTTCTATTTTTTTCCTTTTTCTTTTTTAATTAATTTATTTGTTTTTTCACAAAAAGTTTGTTATCCCTCATGATTTCTGTGGATAGTTTCTTTCACGGCTTCTTTCTTGTGATTATTAGGTGGCCCACTTTTTCTCTTGTTTTAGGCACTCTTTTTTTGCCAATATTAAATATATTAAGTTTATAATTAATTTTTTTTTTTGGTACATTAGTACATTCAATATTTATTTTTAATATAAAAAAATAAAATGCACAGTAAAACAGAAGACAAATTACTTCCATCTTTTGTTCTGTTTTTCTAAATTTATATATATGCAAATACTTAAAATTTATTAGAATTTAAATTTTGAACTTTACATGTTAATGCGTGGATTTAAACTTATTCTTTTAAGATCCAACAAGCAACAATTTTCCTCTTCTGTATAATAGTTAGTACCTTGATAGGTTGGATCGAGCCAAGTCCAACTCACACAATTACCCCATTAACGGGGCTGCTCATTGCCAGATCAATTACCCTTATGCCAGAGCATATATTAGTAGACTGACATTTTTGCCCTTTAAGTCAAATGAAAATTTTTCTTAACCTTGGTCACCAGTCTTTACCCATCCAAGGGATGATGGGCATAATCCCTTTTTACCATAGTTGAGTTTCTTATAAGATTTATACAAATTCGTCCTCTTCAATAGTCATCAATCTAAATCAATCATTTTCATTCTTACGTGCAACATACACTCCTTATTATTGGAACTCAAACAATAAAAACAAATGTTAAAAGGTTCAAACAAATAAAAGATGCTATTTTGACTCTAGATACACTTCGACGTTTTCAATATATTTTTTAATTTAAAATGGTGTGCTCTTCATTCTTAATTTTTTTTTTAAAATCATATTATATAGTTCAAACCAAACGATATTATTTCTAAAATATCTTCAATTTTAAATGATAACATTAGTAGGGTTATTTTTTAAACAAAACAAAATTTAAGGAAAGAAGTAAAGGTGTAAGTTTGTGATGAGTTGATTTGAATTTCAAAAAAAAAAATTATTCTTATATCATATTCATTTAAATTTTTTTTCCTGTTAGCGAATACTATTAAATGAATAATGTAATAATAAAAATTAAGAAAATGATAATGTTTTAATTGAATCATAAAATAGAAAATACATCCACATCCAACATCAGCAAGGAAAGTAGCATTCAACATTTGCTCTTGCAAATTTTTTAAGTCAAAAATAAACCAGTCAAAAATTCAAAAATTGCATGCGGGAAAGACTAATAGGGGTGAAATTGTAAAATAAAAAATTCAACAAAATAGACGGATTACTTGGAGTGGGTGGCGCGATTAGCGACAACATCGATGTCCAACCCCCCACACCCTATGTATAAAAGCCCACCCATCTCGTCTGCACTCTCCACCATAATCTCATTTTTGTCTCTTCCTCCTTCATTCTTCATTTTTTCTCCGCTCCGCAATTAGCATACAGTACCAGTAATCATGTCTTGCTATAGGGGAAAGTACGCTGGTAAATTTTCTCTCCTTTCTGCTTGATTTTTCTTGGGTTTTGATTGAGAAGTGTAATTTTGATTTCTGTCAAATGGTTGTTTTTGGTTAGATGTTACTCCGTTTTGATCTGAGATTGCCTTGTTTTTTTGTGACATTTTACGTATTAATTTTCAGATGTGTTATATCTTTGTTGATCTTAATTTATGATCTCGGATGGTGCAGTTTGTGATTCATTATCATAAGTCATAAATATGTTCATGTCAAAGATTCACGTGATCTGATATGTTTATTGTGATGGTTGGCTATAGTTAACCCTGTATTGGGAATGTTAAATTGGCTATTTGCATACTACGCCCATGGGAATGGCAGTTGCGTAGTTTTTTGTTTAATTGCCTAGATCTTGGTTTCCCGGGTTAGTATAGTTATCCTCGTGATTACTTCTGCTTGCATGTTGATCCATTTCTACGGCTGGCTGTGGTATGAAATTCTCAAATGATTTAATTAATTTTTCGATCCATTGGTTTTTGCTGGCCGTTTTGGTTTGATCTCCTTCCACGGCGAAGTGACAAAATTTCCTTCTGGCAACTAAAGGGTTTGGATCCACTGTGGCCTCTCAGATGTATTTGTCGAGTTCGTCTGAAAACATATTTTAACTGATCAAATTGATATGTAAATAATTTTAATTGCCCTAAGCCTTATTTTGAGATCATCTGTATTCTACTGGATTAATCTGGAAGGTGTATGCTACTTTCCAGATTGCAGTCTACGCGGATGGGGATTTATACTTGAGCATTATTATGTTTCAAGAGACTGAGATTCCAGACCTGCCTTCTACCTTTGTAGTCAGCTTCTATTGCAGATTTGTACAAAACGTAATGCAAATCTATGGGTTATACGTGAATGTGTTTCTGGTTCATGCATGTAGTCAACTAAATCAGAAATAGCATATAATCTTAACAGGGAAAATCTCAAGAAATTTCAGTAAGCTTTTGCTAATTATTTGTTCACAAACCATGGATAACATGGTAATCTCTTTTTTTAGCATCCGCCTTTATTGTTTTTCTTTTGTTTATGGAATTCTGTCTTATATTTCTTGAGCAAGTAGTTATCTGATCCATCTATTCACCTCTGCCTTTTCCTTTGTGCAGATGAGCTTATTGCTAATGCTGCATACATTGGTACCCCCGGCAAGGGTATCCTTGCTGCTGATGAGTCTACCGGCACAATTGGCAAGCGTTTATCTAGCATCAATGTGGAGAATGTTGAGTCAAATAGGAGGGCTCTACGTGAGCTGCTTTTCACCACCCCTGGTGCCCTTCAGTACCTAAGTGGTGTTATCCTCTTTGAGGAAACTCTATATCAGAAAACAGCTGCAGGTATTTGCAGAAGGATTCTGTAAATTTATATCTGCAAGTGCCATTTTCAATTGACAACATGTTAAAGAAACTAATATATCATTTTTAACCTGCAGGTAAACCGTTCGTTGATGTCATGAAAGAGGGCGGTGTTCTCCCCGGTATTAAGGTTGACAAGGGCACCGTTGAGCTTGCTGGGACCAATGGCGAGACCACCACCCAAGGTCTTGATGGCCTTGCCCAACGCTGCCAACAATACTACGCTGCAGGTGCTAGGTTTGCCAAATGGAGAGCTGTGCTGAAGATTGGTCCCAATGAACCATCACAACTGGCTATCAACGAAAACGCCAATGGCTTAGCACGATATGCCATCATCTGCCAGGAGAATGGTTTGGTGCCCATTGTCGAGCCTGAGATTCTTGTGGACGGTCCCCATGATATTGATAAGTGCGCCGACGTGACAGAGCGTGTTCTTGCTGCTTGCTACAAGGCACTCAATGACCACCATGTCCTCCTCGAGGGAACTCTTTTGAAGCCTAACATGGTGACACCCGGCTCTGATGCCAAGAAGGTTGCCCCCGAAGTGATTGCTGAGAGCACCGTTCGTGCCTTGCAACGCACAATGCCTCCTGCCGTCCCTGCCGTGGTGTTCTTGTCTGGTGGGCAGAGTGAGGAGGAGGCCACCGTCAACCTTAATGCCATGAACAAGCTGAAGACCAAGAAGCCGTGGAGCCTCAGTTTCTCATTTGGACGTGCTCTGCAGCAGAGCACCATCAAGGCTTGGGCTGGAAAGGACGAAAACATCTCAAAGGCACAAGCAGCATTCCTCGCAAGGTGCAAGGCCAACTCTGAAGCAACCCTTGGGACATACCAAGGTGCTGCTGCTTTGAGTGAGGGTGCCTCCGAGAGCCTCCACGTTAAAGACTACAAGTACTAGGTCCATTTTTTCTGCTTCATTGCAGAGAGAGTGATTGGAGATAGTTTCCAACTTATTTTCTCAATCCCCCTCCCCCCCGCGCACCCCGATTTTCCATTTTTGTAGGCTTCTGTATTAATAAGCTTGAGGAACATCAGCGCTCTGAGATGACAGGCATGTAGTGCTGTTAACAGGCCTTTTTTGCTTTTCCATTTTTTTCTTTTTTATAATGTATTGCTGTTGTCAGAATACTTCCCCCGTCTATAGGGTGACTCTAATTTGGCATGGGATAATTTCGCAATGTTAGCCAGTCCATTCATTAGTTGAGATTGTTTGTAGGGAATTTGCATAAAAATGTTACTTTGGATCACACTGAACTGGTAAAGCCACTTTTTCTTTGGCCACGTGGAAATTGGGCCAAGCATATTGTTTTCATTTATTTGTACGGTAATATCCTCCTTTTTGGCCAAGTGGAAATTACGCATGTAGTTCTTTTCTTGAATATACTTTGCAAGCATCCAATGCTGAATTTGCGAACGTTCATAGATGGATATGGCTGATGGGCCTACCCTCTTTGTTTTTGCTGTAGACCTGAAGTTCTAAGTGGCATAGATCTGACTTGCAGAAGTTCTTCCAATCTATGCAAATAGTAACAAGAAAATTTCAAGCTGTAATAATATCTTGAGCGGAGAAGATAAATAGTTTCTCTTTCGTTTGTGTCTGGCCCTATTAAAGCTCTAATTAATGCATGATCCGCATGTTGAGATATTGTTCATTCAAAAACGATCCCAAGGGAAAACCCACAGTGGGGAACTGTGTTGTCCATTGGATAAGACCATGATTGCCGTTGAGACCGCCGGCCACGCAATCTATCTCCATGACCCATGAGATCGTTGAGAATTTCTTGACATCCTATTTTTGTCTCACTAAAGTTTTCTGGTGGCATGTTTCAGTTCTCATCTCCATTATATAGAAAAAGTGAGTTATTAGTTTAGATCTTAAAAATGATGACACTATTTTTACTGTTTGGACAATCAGACTTTCAACCCTAATCACAACTACATCGTACAACGAGAATTCAATGCGAATAATATCATGTGAAGTGCATGGGTAAATAGGCCGGAAAAACTTTCCCAAATGGCTAAAAGTTTACATATATAGGGAAAAAAAATAATAAACACATAAAGAAACTTAGGAGTGTTAACATCACAATTTTATTGAGATAAATTATCATTTAACAGCCCAAATAAATTGGCTATTGACATGGGTCCCAAATTAAAATCCATAATAAATTTAGATTTTTAAAATGGGCCAATCCAAGATGAATTATGAAATTTTCATTTATTTTGAATTAACTAATTGGGCAAAATAAATTTTAATATGGCCCATTTATTAATTAAGCACATTTCTAATGATGACTATAAAGGAATTGAGGAAGCAGCGTTTGGATGGGTGGATTATAGGATGGATTTATTGGGAAATTAGTGGATTATGGTGTGTCATGCAACAATATGAATTTGATGCTCAAATTGAAGAGGCGGGATTCAACTTACAACTTACATTGGAGTACGTTAAGCTTGTCAAGATGATCACTATTAAAACTATCCAATATTTAAATTAGAATAAACTTTAAGATAATAAGGTTATAATAAAGCCAGTAGAATAAGGATAAAAATACATACCTTTAACCACACTTTGGAAGGGGTATTTGCAATAGGAAACTACTGGGGGTCTAAATTACTATAAGACCCCTATGAGACCTAGTGATACCAGTTGTATAGTCATAGGATCATCTTAGATTCTTTTGGCCAAGTGAATATTTAAATGGCTTCGCATCGTCCAAAATAGTACAAAAGTATCCTTTTTGCTGGATAGTGATTCCTTGAGTATATTTAATGTGGATAAGACAGGTTGACGGCTGTAGTAATTATGGAAGAAGGTAATTGTTGGAAATGGGTGAGAGTAGGTTTGATGGAGGGGAATTGACCTGAAAGCGGTCGAACCCACATAATAGTGAGTATGACTATTGTTGCCTACTACTTCGTATTGTTGATAGACCTAAAAACGATCGACTCGCTGAGTGCATTACTCAACTCTTGAATTGATAATTATATTTGTGATCAATTTGAGGTACACTTAACTAAGTATAAATCTTTTATTCCATTTCCTATTCCATTTTATGAAACTATGATATGTATATTAAATATTTCTTTATAAAAATATTTGATTGAGAATTTAATACACTTGATATAAATACAATAAATTAAAATAGGAGATGAAATAAAGAATGGGATAGAAGATCCAACATGCACTATGGTTTAAATTCTCACTTCCAATATATCATCTCCTATATATTACATTGTATGGATATATACCACATGTATTAAATATTTTTTTATAAGAATAATTGATTGAGAACCAAATACACTTGTTATAAATACATCATATTGGAATAGTATATGAAACATGGAATAGAATAAAAGATTCAAAGCAATTATAGAGCATAAAAAAAGCTCTCTTCCCACATTTAGTTAAAGTTTATATATCAATACTATGATTCATCTTGAATTTCATTCATGTATGGTATACGCATAATTTTCTTAAATATTCAATTAATATTTGTTATATATACATATTGATAATATTTAAATATCCCACATCAAAAGAATCGATAATAGAATATTAATTTATAAATTATTCCCAAAGTGGAGCTGACAAAATAATACCTTAAAGCAGCCGGGCCTCTATTTCTGGTGATGAATTTGTTCATGTTATTGGTGTGTTAATGAGAATGATAGACATATGTCTCTTTCCAAGCATTTCACTGCATATAATATACTTGGTTTGTACTGTATTTAAGGAGCATAATATCTTAAAATAATTTATAAACAATAATTTATAATTTATTCCTTGTGTCTCATCTCTTGAAGTCCTTTCAAAATTAAACCTTCCATCAAATACCTATCAATAAGATAATATTTGAATCGATTGAAATTTCATGTTCGACGATAAATTTTGCAATCATCAGATAACACTTAAAATATGAAATATAATAAAGAGAAACACAAAATTAATACAAAAATTTTGAATTTACAAATAAATATGTTTGTTCAAGCAATTCTCTTTGGAAAATTATTTAGGGCCCATTTGGATTTGTTTTCTGAAGACAATTTTATTTTCTAATGACAATGAATTGTACAAAGTTAGTTATAAATTTGAATTTGAAAATAAAATTATTTTGAAGGTTTTGCTTAAAATATAATAATTATATAGGATTGAAAATAAGTTGTATTTGGAAATGTAGTGTTTTTGTATTAAAAATCATGCAAATGTGAGTAGAAAAAAATAAAAAGTGATGGAAAGTGAAAATAGAGAGAGAGTGTAATAGTGTGTTTTAGAGAATATTTTGAGAATGAAAATGTTTGTGAAAATAAGGAAAAAATTGATAGTTTTTGTTTTTATTTCCAGTAGAAAATGAAAAAAGTGTTTGAAAACAAAAACAAATGGCATATAATATTTTTATATTAAAAGTCGTGCAAATATAAATATGAGAAAATAAAAAGTGAGCAAAAGTAAAAATAAAGAGAGAATGCACTACTATGTTTTGGAAAATATTTTGAAAATGAAAATATTCATGAAAATAGGAGAAAAGTTGATAATTTTCTATTTTCATTTTCAATAGACAATGAAAAGAGTGTTTGAAAACAAAACCAATTGGACACTTATAGCCAACTTGGTTTTATTTTCACAAGCTCTTTTCATTTTCATCCGAAAATAAAAATTAAAAACTATCATTTTTCTTTTTTTTTCATCACTCAAACTATTCAAATTTTCATTTTCAAACTCCTTTTAAACTTACCCTATCATCCTATTATCACATCAATCAAATTCAAATTTGATTTGACATAAAATATCAACCATTATTTTAAAATTAATAAAATATACATGTATTTTTAAAAAATAAATATTTTTAAATATTAAAAAATATAAATTAACAATATTTTCAATTCTATACATATTTTAATCATTACTTTCTAACAAATCATCCAAACACATTTTTATTTTCATTTCAAATTTATAACTAATTTTTTAATTTTTAAAAATAGTTTGAAACTGGAAATGGCTCTAAAAATAAAACCAAACAGGCCCTTATTATTCTGGGACTATCATCAGGCAAAGGATAAAAATGAAAAATCGAACAAGTTAATTCACTGCGGGAGCAATATTAAGAATCACTCTGGCCTATAAAGAAAAACCAAAAAGAAAATAAATAAAACCTTCCAAAATTGGGATTCTGGGAAGAGTGTGTTATAGGAAAGCCCCGACAGGTTCATAGATGTGTCAGCAGGTAGTCAAATCCAACGGGAAAAAAGAAACAACTGATCATTACGCAATCTCAGTTTGTGTTCGAAGCTACCGCAAAGCTGTAACTGAGTTTCCATTTGACTGCTTACGGCTGTGTTGTCTGTCTGTGAGCTGCTCATTTTGAGACGTCCTCGGAGAAATCAAAGGCATGGAAAAAATTGAAATGAAAAGGATTCATCAAAAAGATAGAAATAACTGATTGTTAATTTTTCATCAGCATTTGCGTTTTTTGCGTTTTTCAGCTTTTCTCTGCACTAACTATAAGAGGACTACAGCAGTGGGCAACCAGCTGTGAGTCAGCTGAGTTCGAACTAATAAAGATTTTAAATATATTTAAGTTCAAGAATTTTCAGTACTTTTGATTGTGTTTTGAGCATTTTCTAAAAAATATTTTAGAAAACAAAGTGTTTTTGAAGTAAATAGGGAGTTTGGTTGTGTTTTCATATTTAATTTTTATTTTTAATATTTTTAAAATTTGAAAAGTTAGTTAAAGTAAATGAGTTAAAAATAGAATTATATTTAGATAGTATATTGGAAAAATAATGATTATATAGAGTTTAGTAAATTGTAGGTGGAGAGAGATAGTAATAGTGAAAAAAAGAGAGAAAATACATAGGTTATTGGAAGAAAATATGTAAGTTATTGAAAAATGTATTTTGAGATGAAAATGAATCGGAATATTGGTAAAATTGATGATAAGTTGTTGATAATTCATTTTCAAATAATAAAAATAGTTGAAAATGAAAATAAAACATAACCATACTCCCCCTAAATTTGGGGAATTTACCAATTGTTTGATTTTGTTTTGGGTAAACGTGAAAAATAAAATTGTATGTTTGGAATTATTTCGTGGGAGATAAAAATAACCGCAGATGTCAAATTAATTACTTTTTTGTTGAATCTATAGAGTGAAATTGTATTTTTTATGTTAAACATTAGATGTGTGTGTGTGTCTATATATATGGATGATTGATGGATCACCATGCTTTCTTTTCTTTTTTTTTAATTTAAATTTTTTAGGGTATTTTGGGTTGCAAAAATTTGTCTTGAGAGTGTAATTAGGGAAATGAAGTTGAATGTTTGGTATTGTTTTGGGAGTTGGAAAATATTAAGAGAAAACACAAACAAACATGGCGTTTATTTTCGGAGTTGAATTTATAGATTTAGGTTTAGAATTGAGTTTAATTTTTGAAAATTTGGAGTTGGAATTTAATTTATTTGCAGTTGAATTTATTCAAGTTTAGCTCATTTATATACACCCAAAAATAAATAAATAATAATAATGGTACTTGGATTAATGTAAATATACACTATTAAATTTACATATAATTAGAAAAAGCCATCTACTGTTTATATGACTAGTGAAGGTTAAGTCACGCAAGTTCAACCGCTGCAATCTTTAAACGAGTCTTCCGTTGTATGACAAATTTATGGTAGTATACTCCTGCCATTTAATTGAAGTATAACCTTTTCCCCCCTCAAATAAGTCGAGTGCATTAATGCAACAACTACTAGTTTATTGTAACATCTAACCATGGATTGAGGCTTAATTTTTTTAAAATTTACATATAATTGTATATGTAGTTATAACACTTTATATATTCTTGAGACATGAATAAAGACTTTATAAAATTTTACACTATGTTTGGTTTAAGAATTTTGACAAGGAAAAGAAAATATTAGGGAAAAGGAAAAAAAAATTCAAAGAAATATAAAATCTCAAATTTGTTTGGTTGTTAAAGAAAACAATGAAAAAAAGAGGAGTGATGAAAGTGTAAGAGAACGAAAGAGAGTAATTCTCAAATACACTATATTTTCCCTTTAAGTTTTCCTTTTTTTTTTCCTTACCAATCAAACAACCAAATGTATTTGTTTTAATATTTTTTTTTCTTCTTCTTGCTAAAATCCATGAATCAAACATAGGGTTAAATTCTTGAGCCCTCGATCTAAAGTTGCTATTAAGCCTTTTAGCCCCATTGGCTAAATAAAAATTTTCTCATAGTACGTACTAGGATTAATGATGAGGATTATTTACTAACAAATCGTTGGAAAGGTACAAGGTTTAGTGTAGTGGAATATTTATATTAGGGTTGTATATGTTTGAGTGAGTTTATATACTTCTTAAATATCTTGAGACATTAAAGAATTTATTATATATTTAAAATATTTGATAAAAATAAGTTGATAAAATTTCAATAAAATGTTAGGTACTATAATGTAATTGTAAGCTTTTTTTAGAAATAAGAAACTTTTAAAATTATTTTCAAAATTTTAATTAATTCTTTGAGTTTTGATGACATTAATTACAAACAGTTTAAAAATTTATTTTAAAATAAAATATAGTGTTTTTATAAATTTAAAAAATGTCTTATGCAAACAACCTTTAAACGACAAAAATTAAGGTTTGTCTTATATGTTTATGGGATAATTTTTTGGAAAATGAATTTTGGAGCGTGGGGTTGGAAATTTTGATTTGTGTGGGTAATTTTATTTTGAGAGGCGGTTAGAGATTATTTAATGAGAGAATGGTGTGTTTAATTAGAGTTACTTTGAGAGACATTTTATCCCGCAGATGTTAAATCAATATCATTTTATTTGGTTAGTGGTGGACAGCTGTGATTTTGATATTAATATTTTTATACATATTATTGTAACGTGATAGTTATGTATATATCTACATGTGTAATGATTATATTTGTTTTGATGAAAATAAAAGGATGTTGGAGATTTTTATGAGTAATTTGAGTAGTACTTTTAGTCTTTAAAGAATGAATCAATATGTTTCATTTATTTTTCCAATTGAAAAATGCACAGGCAAAACAATAAACCGCAGACATTGACTTGCAAAGTACGTACAAATATTTGAACAACATTTGCAATTAATGAACACTGCTAAACTATAGTACAAAGAAAGAGATGTTCCTATGTCAAAGGGGTCGCTTTTGGTGCCAAGTCCTGTTCTTATCATAGGAATACTGTAAATTTGCTGCTCCCAGTTTATTAATTACCAATCGTAGTACTTAAGGGAAATAATGGTAATGAAACCAGAAAATTGTGCATAAAACTTACGCTTCTTTTTATCTAATTCGGGTAAAAATTAAAAAAAAATTGTAACCAAATGATAATTAAGTTTGTACATTTTTTCCGATAAATTAATTATTACATGCATGTCAAGCATTTAAAATATGTCTAATCAAATATTACAAAAAAGAATGAACTGAAGACGTAAAAGTAACTAATCATACTATTTCTGATACTTAAATATATATTAATAAAAGCTGATCTCTCTTACTTTTCCATGGAGAACAAAGAAAAATATTGAAAATTTCACTAAATTAAATAAATTTCTATGTTAAAAATACTCATCGCATGATTTTCAGTCTAAAATAACACATCCCAAAAAGATTTTTCATTCCAAAAAATCCAACCATTAACTTTTATTTTGTTTTTTTGATGAAATTATCTTATCTTCTAAAATTAAATCTTTTTAAGTGTATATTCGTGATTTATTTCCAAAAAGTCTTGATTTTTCTTTAATTGAAAAAATTTAAATTCATATAATTTTTTTTAAATAAATAAAAATTTATTTTAAGAAGTTTCCAAAGTCATTTTCCCAAGAATATTTTGCACAATACTTCCTCACACAAAAACATATGAATTTTAACCAATCCAACTTCAAAGCCTTCACATCTCATCGAACAATATGTTTACAAGGTCAATAGTTCCTTATTTTAATACACTAGTCAAATGATACAGACAGTTTATGCAATCAGTTGCTCACATAACCCTACAACAAATCCACAGGATTGATTTTAATTTCCACAAGCAAAATAAAATTAACACAAGAGAGACAAAGTTATGTAGTATTACCACGGGTTCAAGGTTCAAGGTACAGCCCCAGCAAGCTCTACTACAAACTTCAACCTCTTATAGATGCTTCCCCCTCAAATTACCTCTTTGAATTACACAAGGAAAATCCATGGTCAGCTGCAAAGTCACAAGTCAGTAGTAGCCCAAGTCCTCAGCTGCTTATACAGTATTAATTAACTCTTCTAAATTCATCATTCCAAATAGTTTAAATTTTTCTGCAGATTTTCTTGGATTCTATATACCTTGCTGAGTTTGATCAGTTCATAATTCTTCCATAGGCATCCCCAATGAAGTACCTAAAGCAGCTATCATTTATGGCATTGCCGGCATTAGAGTTAACCGGTGAATTTCCATTATTATCATTTAGCCTTATTGCATGTTCATTAATCCCTTGTTCACTTGTGTCACAATAGGATACTGATACTCCTCCTTGGTCACAAATAGACTCATGATTCTGATAAAAACTGCAGCCTTTTGAGTTCTCCCTTCTTTTCTTGTTGCATTTGAGCAGATAATTATTGACACTATCCCACTTTTCTTTGCACATTAACCCACTCCTTTCATGCCCAAAACAAGCCATTTTGGTAGCTATATCCTCCCACAGAACCTCTTCTGAAATCCCACTTTGTTGGAACTTTAATTCCATTCCAGTTCTGAGTTGAATCAGTCTTGTGATCTCACATTCTGGCCATATATCACCAGCTTTAACTGAGTTAGTCATGGTTTGATCACTCCCATCATCATTATTTTGGTTCTCACTTAGACTTCTGATCATCATCAGTTCCTCCGGGGGAGAAGCCCTTAATTCTTTTCCAGTCAATTTGTGGAAAGCATCCATCAAAGCGGCATCCCGGGCTTCAATCCAGGCTCTCTCGCTAGCCCACAACTTATGCTCTCTTTCTATTCTTGCAGCATCTTGTTTCCTCCATTGCTCCTCTCTTAACATCCTTTCTTGCTCCTTGTGCTCAATAGTCCTCATCATTTTCTCCATCCAGGCCTCCTGTTTTTCCATCAGTTTCTTCATTTGTGCATCGATGAACTCTCTGATCTTAGCTTTCAAACCTCTCTTGCCTCTTCTTTTCTTCTTTTTGGGATCATGACGATCTATTCCTACATTCAGACAACTATCATCTGATGAAGTTGTGTCAGAATCAGAAGAATGTGAGAGACTGACGAGGCTGGTGTCCGAGAGCTTCGGACCCCCCAGATAGGATTCTTGATTGTTAGCTAAAGAAATGTTGTTATTTGTAAAATTATACTGAAAATTGCCACCAACCAAATGGGTTTCTGAAGCTGAAGCTGAATTATTATTTTCACCGTAGAGAGCTTCGAGTTGTCTGAAGAACCTGTAATGCTTCCCGTCTTGTCTTCCAGCCTTGCCTTCTTTAGTCTTCTTGTAATACTTGTACAAATTCTCAAACTTCTCTCTGCATTTCTTGCCAGTTCTCTGATATCCGTGTTCCTCAGACATTATCCTGAAGTAAAAAAACCAAGTATTTATTGGGCAATTAAATTGTAATAAAGGGAACCCTAGTTTTTTCTACTGAACTGTCCCAAAGCTTCTCATGTGATAATGATATTTGCTAAGGAAGGCCAAACTCAAGCGGGTTCTTTGATTAAGTAGTGTAGACAAACTCCGTTTGGAAAATGACTGTTCAAAAGTTCCACAGAAAGCTGTTTTGTTGGAAACTTGGGGGAGGGCCTGTGCTGCTACTCACGTCTTTTCATGAATATAAAAACTCTAAAAATCTTCACCAAGAAAACCCCCAAAGGATTGGGGATTCGTTGAAGCAGAAAAGTAGAGAAAAATTGTTGCCCCAAAATAAGATGTGATTGTGAAGTTACCTCATAGAAATCCGACATAAGTGAAACTAACGGTGCTGTCATTGTCTTAAACAAATATAACAGACTGTTTAATCAAGAAAAACTACTGATAATGAATGTTCCAAGCACACGGAAGCAACCCATGAAAAAGATTTGCTTAAAAAGAAAAGCAGGAAGAAGAAATTCGGACCCTTTCCCCCCTGCAAGAACACCGCAAGAAAGTTTAAGGTTTCTTTGATGAAGAAGCCTAGTTAGAATTAGCTAGATATTTAGGTGTGTTCTTGATCTCCTGTCGGATTAATCGTTAGAATTAGTATGAGAATTTAATTTAAGTCGTCAACTGGGTTCGATTTTGAAAAACCTAGAGATCAGTAGACTAGTGTTTGTTTGTGAAGGTTAGAAATTAGGTTTAAGCAATCAAAAGCATAAATAATAACATACCTTGAAACCTCTTCCCACAAGGGACCCTTCTGATTGGCCTCCTTGAACTTAGGATCAAGTCTTGATCTGATCTCAAGAAGAGTAAGTGTCTCTTGCCTCGGCCACCTCCCCGTACAACCGTCTCCGCTGCCTCCCCCACCAATTAGCCCACCAGCCTCCATCTCAAACCCACACAGACCGCCACCAGCGGCGGCGCCACTGCTGGAGGCAGCAAAAGCACTAGTATTAGCTGCAGGTGCAATACTAGTGGAATCTGAGCGAAACATGAGCATGTCGTAAGGGTGGGGTGAGGTCAAACCCTGGTGGCTGGATAACAAGTCCGGCGGTTGCGGCGGCGGAGGCCGAGAGATTGGCTGAAAGAAACTCCTGCCGCTCATGTACTGTCTTAGATCTGCCATCCCGTACTGATCTTCCATGCTCAGAATTAAAACACACACAAAACACACAGTAGCCTTTTCTTTTCTAATTCAACAGAGGGCTTAGAGAGAAGAGAGTGACCAAGGAAGCTAGAAGGGGGTGGACAACGGTGAAAGGCGCGACAGACCCGGATCGTGTCCTTACAGATAAAAAAGTTTTGAATTCATGTAGACGAAAATGGACCCATTTCCCTGTTCCTCCCTCTCTCTCTCTACCTCTCTATCTCTCTCTCTCTATATATATAGTCTATAGGGTTTGTAAACGTAAAGTATTGTTACTAGGTACGAGATTTATATACACAACAAAGTATTGGGGTTCGGTTGGGTCGTATGTATACAGCATATATGTGCAGACGAATGAAGAGTAGACAAATGTCAAAAAAAGGTAATTAAGGAGGTTAAAATGGTGCACGCTATTATCCCTTCTTGCTTCCACTTCTACAGTGATCAAATACTGCCTTTTTTAACTCCTCTCTTTCTTCTCAAAAGTTCTCAACAGTGGCACAATAGAGAAACCCTTCTCTCTCACATACTTCACACAGTACAGACAGAGTTTGGACCAGGAGTCTGTACTGTATACTGTGTAAGAGAAATTCAATTCTGATATATATATATGTATATATGTATACGTTTTATTAATTGTGTCTTGTCTCTTCGTAAATGCACTGATTCTTTGTCTGTAAACTCCATGTCTGAAGCACACGCAATTTTGACATCATTTTCTTCCTTAAACTCACTCATTTGTTTAATCTAAATATGCCTCTGCTGATTCCTTTTGTGCCCTACTAACAGTTGCTAATTAACAGTAATACACTATTGCTATTTTTTCTTTTTTTCTGGGGGAAAAAAGAAGAATTTATTTAGAAGGTTTGCCACCAATTTGATATTTCTTCGAACAAAACGGAGCTCCGTTCGGGGGCTCGAGGGCACGAATAACTTGAAATGATTTTTTATTTTTTTAAAATTTTCAAGATTTATATATTCATCCCTCTTTCCTATTGAGGAAAGGCGTTCGGAATTTTGAGACAGAATATTTTAGTGTAATTTTTCTTGGGGAATTCTGTACAGTAACTCCGGTGGTGTCGTAGAATTCCGAGGAAATTTAAATATTAATTTCACTGTAATTTTTGAAAAATTTTCAACTTGAAATTAACTCGGCTGCTCTTCCTGTGCGGCAGTGTGAATGGTTTAATTTCCGTTCGTTGCTTCTGAAAATTAGTGAGAATATTAAATACATAATTAAATGACATGGTTGGTTGGGTATAATAGCGATTTTCGTACACTTGATATATGCATAGTATATATGTTAAATTTTATTGCACAAAATAAATAAAAGCATTTATTTTTAAGAATATTACATAAATTTTAAATGCAAGAATTAAAAGATAAAGATGAGGGTGTTTAAATTATATTAATTAATAACACATTAAAAAGAAACTGATTTTTAATTTGTCAATAAGACAGGCAATGCATAAAATAAATTAATAATTTTTATAAAGATAATAATAAAAATAATTAATATTTAAATTTTCACTATCAAGTAAAAGGTAAAAATTATTCATATATATGATAGAGGTGTTTAAATTGAATCCAATAAAAAAAATGATGAACCAATCCAAAAAAATAAAGAACCAATTAAAATCGAATTTTTCTAGTTTGTATTGAATTTATTTTTTCAAAATTGATTGGTTTGGATCGTTTTTTGTTTCAAAATCAGAAACCGATCCAATCCAAATTGAACCGAATTTTATATAACAATAATATAAAAAATGCATAAATAAATTAAAATAAAATAAACTAGGATTTTTCCACTTTTAAAAATCGAATAGATAGTAATAATTATTGTGTGGACTTATAATTTTATAGTTGTGTGTGCTCTTATATAATTTAACTCAATTCTACAAAATAAATTTATAAATAGATTGATTAAATTAATTTAATTATCAAGAGTAACTTGTCAAACATTTCAACTAGAAATTCAAAAAAAAAAAATTTGAGGAAAAAGGGTATAGTCCATTAATTGTAACAAATAATGTCAAAGGTGTATTCTCCAACAATATAACACGAAGTGCAATAATCATAAGCCCAACACTACAAATCATCTAGAAGCGAGGGCACCCAAGAACTTGGCTATATTGAATCAAGCTGAAAAATATCAAAGGTGGATTTTGTTGATTCTCCAAACAAAGCTTGGTTGCACTGATACCATCTAGACCAACAACAAATCTAGAAAAGATCAAAGAGAGATAAGTCTAGATTATGGAACACCAAATGAAATGAACTTTAAATATCCTTCTCCAAAACACCGAGCTGAGTGTGGAATGTTTGAGAGTGCCCACACTTGTCTACAAAAAAATGACATATTTGGAAAATGTGAAGTGAGGTTTCCATATCTTCACCACAAAGGAAACAAATTCCATCAGTTTGTATGCCTCTCCTTGCCAAATTATCACAAGTAGAAAGGACATTTAGACACATCCTCAAAGCAAAAATCTTCACTTTAGGTGGTAATTTTCAAAATCAAAGGAAGAGATAATTGTGATTTTGCACGTTACTAGCAGAACCCCTAGAATCCAACAGTCGTTGATTGAACACAGAACGCATCAAAAATAAACATTTATAACTATAAAGATAGCACCTTTACCAAAATGTCAAATTAGTGTGTCAAGACTATGCAATGCATTCAAGGGAATGGAAAGAATAGCTTTGACACCATCATCCGAAAAATTTAAGCTGATCAAATCAACATCTTAACTCCCAGTCATAGTGTTCATTAAAATATTAACCTTAGAATCTCTAGGTAAAGTGAATGAAATTGAAAATATCTGAAAAGACGAAGACCTAGGAATCTAAAGATCATGAAATATACGAGAAGAAAGACCATCACCAATCTTATACCTCAAACCCTTACATAAAATAAATTTAGAATCCTAGATGCTTTTCCATGTGAATGAGGAATTAGAACCTCTAATAGCATCTCCAAAACAAGAATAAGGATAGTACCATGCTCAAAAAACTCTACCAAAGAGTAAATGAGGGTGGCGAATTAGTCTCCAAGCTTGTTAGCTAACATAGCCATATTGAAAGACTGAAGATCTCGAAAACCAAGGCGACCATCCTTTTTATTCCTTCCTAAAACGTTCCATTTAAGCCAATGAATGTTGTGATTGTCTTTATCACTCCACTAGAAATCAGCCATCATAGATTCAATGTTGTGGATTAAGGTAATCAGCAATTTGAAACAACTCATAGCATATGTCGGAATGACTTGCACAATAGATTTTAGCAAAATCTCCTTCATCGCTCTAGATAATAACTTCTCACTCCAGTCTTTCATTTTATGCCAAATCCGCTCATGAATATGAGCAAAAATCTCCCTCTTTGATTTGCCAAGCATTGCCGGAAGTCGTAGATATTTATCATGTTTATCTTCAACCTGCATGGCAAGAATACACTAAATCAAATTACTAATGTTCAAATTGAAAAATCAAATTAACCGATTCAATTCAAATCGATTCAAAATAGTTTGAATTGGATTAAATTTATAATAGAAATTAAACTGATTCAAATCAATCAAATGTACATAATATAGTTTGAATCGACCTTAAAATCGATCCAAATTGAACCACGAACACCCCTTATTATATGATATATTACAAAATTTTGATGTTAATGTGGCTGCATGCTAAATGTCTTTAGTGATAAGAGCTATAGTTTTTGTAAAACAAAGATTATTGTAATTCATTTAATATATAACATCAATGATAATTTTTATATTATCATTTTAATTTTGTGTTGTTAATATTATTATTTTCTTTAAAGTGATTCTTCCGAAAGAGCCCTTCAAAAAAATTACTATTTACTTCTCGTTAGCAATTCCCGAATTATCAGAAAAATAAAAGGCAAAAAGGGCTAGTGACATTAATTTCTGGCAAATAACTGGAATTTTTGGTCTCAAAGGTTGTGATTTCTCATAATTCTGAAATATAAGCAAAATTTCTTGCCATCTTAAGTTCAGATAATCTTTATAAAGAGTAACAATTTTGAAGAATAATTCAGAGATATGTAGGATTATGCCCTTTGTTTCCTTTTTTTTTTTTTCCCTCTAAAGGAGGATTGTCCTAAAATTATTCTGAATACCCTCACGGCTACGAACCCATTGTCCTAGAATTATTCTGAATACCCTCACGGCTACGAACCCATCCTATCTAAAGCTAGAATTGGTGTAACTAGAGCTATAAATGGATATTTAAAAATTTATTTACCATTCATTTGTATCCATTTATATAAAATTTATCTTCATTCGTTTAAAGTGGATATTGTTCATATTTGATTAGTAAATATTCGATTACAAATGAAAATAAACATGGTAAATGTGTATTCGATTTATTTAATATCTACTTCAAATACATATTTATTAAATATTATTTTTATATTTTTCAATAAAAATCTCATAATCTATATATATATATATATATAAATTATAATTAAAGAATTGAGAAGAAAAAAGAATAAATTTAAAAAAATTATTGTAATATAAAAAAAATTGAAGGAAGTTAATTAGCATATTATTATTGGTTGACTTTTATAATTAATATAGTTAAATATCATTATTAATATTAATTAGTACTAATATTTAATTATAAAGTCAATTATTAATTAAAAATTATGTTATTTGTTTGATTGCTTCCTTTTTAATGAAATTTTATCGTTCATTCTATTAATTAAAAGTATATATTTGTTATAGATTAATAGATTCACATATTTGGATATTCATAAACAGATATCCAAATAATTATCATTGAATATTATAAAAAAATAATTTGGGTACATGTAATTTTAATCAAATATAAATGCATCTGAATAATTATAATCGATTATGAATATATCTGAATTCAACTGATATCCGATGGATACAAATTTAAATATCATGTTTAGATATCCATTGAATCTTTATTCATATCCGAATATTTAAAAAATTAAACAAATATAAATATAAAAACAATGTATTCTATTCATTTAATATCCGTTTACACTTTTATGTGCAACTAAGGTTTCTTCAACTTCTTCCATAAGCATAATTTAGAGTAACCACAAAAGTGTTCTCCTGTGGAAGAATGAAAAGGCACAAAGGCTGGAAACTACTTTAAGAAACAATCAAAGTCGCTTAATTAAAGCAATTTAACTAAGATCAATTAAATGTAGGATATGTTATTTCAATTTTTTGGATGGTCATCTTTTGGCTGAAATTATTTGAGAAATGTCAACTAAAATCAATTTGTTTCACGGTTTACCTTTTCGACTCCTTTATGCCTATGCCTCATTTGATTTAAGGTGATATTTTGGTTTGTAGTTACACTGCGCGTACACAAATTTTCTAAGCTCAGTCTCAAATTTGTTTTATAAAAATTGAATTTGAACTTATCAAACTTGTAAGTTTAGACTCAAAGTGAACTTATTTACAAGTAAGTGTGTTATTTAGATGTCGAGCTCACCTATATAAAAAGTTTAATTATGCTATTCGAATTAATATGAATTATAACTTCAAAATTACAAAAATATAATTATTGCATTTTGATTATTTGCATTGCTTAGTTTTGTTTTGCTAGACCATTTTCTAACTGGAAAAATAAAATCAGACACTACAATTCATTTTCTAAAGACATTACTGAAAACATTCATAAAATGTCTCTTCTTCACATTCTTCAAAACAAATACAATCTTTACACACACCCTGGAAGGGATGTAAAGCTAAACAAATCGTTTCTACTCCAAGGATCGAGGACTGGGTTGGTTGTAAGAGATGTGAGTCCGCCTGTCCACGCCCCTTTGAGACCCCGAATAATGGACAAATTCCTTTTCTTTATAACATATACAAGATTCGTTACTACAAAAAGGATTATGGTAACCCCATCATTAATTACTTCATTACTGAAATTTGGATTCAATTTTGATTAATAATCCATTTTATTTCATCTTATCTTTCTTCCCACCTTCAGAAGAACAAATTCTCCCTATCCTTAGAATTTTCTGAATGGTAACTATCTCTTCTCACATTATAGTTGTATATACATAAAAATATTAATATAAAATCACATCTTTAGCTTCTGACCAAACAAAAAGGTATTAATTCGATATTTATAGTACAAAATATTTAATTTTAAAATAAAAAAACACACACTATTCCCTAACCGCCCCAAAATCAAATACAGGTTGCATTTCTCAACCCCCACTTCTCAAAATTTATTCTCCTAAAATATTTTTTTATAAAATAGCCAAAACAAAACCAAAGTCTTAAAAATATAATCATGCATGTTAATAGCATAATAAATTAATTTACAAAATTAAAATATAATATTCAATCTTATCATGTTAATTATAAAATTACACTATATCATCATTACTACTACCATAACTTATATACGCTCTTATTTGCAGAAGAGTTTGATCTTAAGTTGGCCTCACTCAAATAAATTTCTTAAGTTTACAAGTCAATTCTCCGTGTTAGATTTCCATATTTTAATGTTCCCCGACTTATTAATTTCTTAATCAATGTATGCCCTTATTCTATTCTTAGACGCCCTCCTATGGCCGGCAGGTTTGTCTTCGTGTTTTGCAGAACTCAATCATTTTTATCAAATTAATACTTACTCTATACGTATATTAAATTTTTTTACAGTATAAATTAAAAAAAATATTTAAATTATTTCTTTGTCTATAAAAAATTTGTTTTCTGTTTTTATAATTTCAATTGTATCTATTTAAGTTTTTATATAAAAAAAAATAGATAGTTATGATGGAAGAGGAATACGGAGGATACATATAGAATGAGTGGGTTGATAACAATTACTGCATAACTTATAATTATGAAAATTAAAAGATAAAATAAGTATATTTAGGCACATCAGTGGTAAACACACAAAAATGTATTTGTGTTTCATTAATATATAGTATAAATATTGAAGTATTTAATTCTCAAATTGATTATTCCTTAAATTCAAAGTTGATGATATCTAGTCACCCCATTAGGATTAAGTCGAGAGCTTAAAATAGTTTATAATTTAATTATTCTTCCTCTGGCCCTTCGAAGTTCCTTTTCCCAATGACCAATTTTCCGCTATATACACGTCGATGGAATGATACCTTAAATTGGTTTGGCGGAATAATACCTCGAATTAACTTGACCTCCATGTCATCGGTGATGAACCAAAATGGTCATCGTTATTGAAGTTGTTCGTGGAAAAATTGGCCATATGCCTCTTCCCAAATTTCTAGATTGAGGGATTATGGTTAGAGGTGGGCGTTCGAATCGAATAAATGCCTCAAAGAAAGGACGGAACCTCCTCAATTTGGACATCATCAAAAGTCATAAAAGGTAAAGAGAAAAATGCATGGAAAGAGTTACACTAATTTCCCTAATTCGAGTCGTAGATTTTATAGAAGCTTCGTTCACGATGATTAGAAATATAAAAAATATCAATTAATATATATCGCACTAAAAATAGATAAAAGCTCTTTTTCTACCCCTTTAAAGATGTCAATTAATAGTTATGCTTGTTGTTTTACAAATACAGTTAGAAAGGGAACTTTCAGTCAAAAGTTTAGAATTTATATATTCTAGAAATGGAAAAATGTGCTTTATTTTCTTGTAATGATTTTTAGACGAGAAAGATAATTTATTAATCGAACAATTACCTGTGACGGGCATCGACATAGTTGTGCTTGTTGGTTTACAAATACATATTGATTTTGATTGACTGGTAAAACAGTAGTAGCAATAATAAACTGCTTTTAACACTTCCCTTTTTGCGTAATTAAGGTGTTCACAATTTATATTAGCCCTTTTACTGTTCCTAATTTGAAAGAATGATTACATGTTCTCATAAAGTGAAAATTGTTGCAGCACTCTATAAAGGGAATGTTTGGTTATGTTTCTTTGTAACAAAATTGTATTAGAAAAATATAACTAAACAAATCTTCATTTTTCTTTCAAAATTGATATGGAAGATTATCAAAAGACTTAAATATCCTTAATTTCATCTAAAATTCTCAAACCGCTCCAAGATCCACGTCCTCCTAAATGGGCCAACCCGACTGACTTGAGCCCAAGCTAGAACGTTATCCTGATCATTCATCATAAAACACCCATACGATAGGTATAATATCCACACAAGCTAAATAATGCATAGTACACCTGAGAGCCAACTATAAATACCTCCTCATTTGTCAATCAGGGACAACCAATATATATCGCATGCTACCCCAAACTCCTCACGTCCTTACCACTCGACCTATAGAGCTTACTACCACATCTACTAGTTAAACCAAATAACGCTTACCCGAGCCCTGACTGTTATTTCTTACGACGTCAAAAATAATATATTTTTTTCGAAAATATCTTCTCCTACCCTTTATTATGCCCAAAATTTTCCCATTTTCCAATATATATACATATATTATATATATTATACACATTTTATTATTATTTTAACAATAAAAAAGTTACTCAATTCCACTTTTACTCCAACAATCCAACAAAAAAAGTATTAATTAACTGCTACAATAAAAAATATATTCCCCCAAAATATAAACAAGCATGTCAAAACTTTTTGAAATTAATTTTTTTTAACTATTCCCCAAAATATAATAAAAAATTCATTATATTTTTCAACACAATTTTCACGTTCTCTAATATTATTTTTAATATTTATTCTCTTAAAATACATATTAAAATCTCATAGAAAACATAACCAAACAAAGCCAAAATAATTATCTGCGGGGTAGTTCATTTCTTTTTTTCTTTTTAAAGTAACAATAAAAAAAGAAAATAATGTTTTTGGAATTGTGCAGTAATGATTTTTCCCAAATTTGGCAGGCGCCTCCCCAAAAACACAATGATGGCTTTCCAAAGAAGAAGGCCTCCATCCATCATAAATTTGTACCACTTTATGCCTACAATTTTTTATTTTTATGTTTCAGATTCCTGCATTTAAGCTTTTTTGATATTATTTTAGTTTTTTTTAGGGGGAAAAAAATACTACTAGAGGATACATTTTGAGAAGTTTGAGGAATATGGTTTGTGTTTGGTTTTATTTTGGAGGTGACTGAAAATTATTTTAGTGTGTTTTATTTTATTTGAGATATAATAATGAGGCATGCATTTTGTACTATATATATCAAATCAATAAATTTTTGTTTGATTGATGGATTAAAAATGTGATTTAATATTAATATTTTTATATATAACTAATTATAATAGGATAATATATTCTATATGTATAATGATTATGTTTATTTTGGAGAATGAGAAAAAGAATATTTTATGAATATTACGGAAGTGCCATCAAAAAATTAAACAAGATACTTGATTTTTTTATATTTTTTTTCCCGGAATGGGAAACGGGGAAATAGAACCAAACAATAGCTTAACGCCTGTTTGATTTCATTTTCAAACATTATTTTTATTTTTTTCTGAAAATAAAAATAAAATATAAAAATAAAAAGTTATCAATTTTTTTTATATTTTCATAGATATTTTTATTTTCAATACATTTTTCCAAACAAACTCTTAGGGCCATTTGGTTTTGTTTTCTAGAGGTATTTTTATTTATTGATAAAAAGAAATAATAAAAAGTTAGTTATGAATATATTTTTGAAAATGAAATGTTGCTGGAGGTTTTGTTTAAAATATGATTATTATGTAAAGTTGAAAATAAGTTATATTTGGAAAATATAGTGTTTTGTATTAAAAATTGTGCAAATGTGAGTAAGAGAAAATAAAAAGTGAAAATAGAAAAATCGTATAATAGTGTGTTTGGAAAAATATGTTGAAAATGAAAATGTCTATGAAAACATGGAAAAAGTTGATAGCTTTCTAATGGAACTTCAAAAACAAAACCAAACGGGCACTTCCACTCTTTCTCCATTTTCACACTTTATCTTTTCCTACTCTCATTTACACAACTTTTATTGTAAAAACACAACAATATTTAAATACAACTCATTTGTAACTTCACATAATTATTTTATTTTAAACAAGATATTCGAACAACATTTTATTTTCAAATTTACACTTATAATTAATTTTTCACTATTTCTTTTTATCAAAAAATAAAAGTACTTTCACAAAACAAAACCAAACGCGGTCATAACCATTTGAAACTTAGAAATAGAAATACATAATAATAATAATAATAATAATAATAATAATAATAACAACACAGTGAAGGTGAATAATTGAAAGGTATGGGATGTACCGCAATACTTACGAAGGCTGGACCCCTGTTCATGTTCGTCTTTCTTTTTCTGTTGAGATAATAACAACAAAACTACCTGTCCATGTGAATACAAGGCATTCATAGGTACGATTTTACAATGCCTTTTCATTAAACGCGACTTCAGTACATTTATGTCTTCTTTTAGTTTTTAAATAAATTTGCTTGCAGATTTTATAAGCTTGAATTGACTAAGCAAAGCGGTGAAGAGGCATAAAAGTTAATGTATGAGGCCTAAACGGCTAAACCTTAAGAATCTACAAGAGTGGATAATCCTCGCTCAGTTGTCTTCAAATCTAAAAAGAAACAATATTCCATGATTGGTTTTGGTATAAATTATGTTTTTGTAGTATACTTCTATAATGTGGTTTTATGTTGAGAAAGAATACAATGGTATGATTCAACCCAAAAGTTGAATGAATTGAAATTAGGTGCAAGAAATGTATGAGCAATTTGATATGAGTTGCAAGTCAATATGATCACTTTGTCCTCAAATAACCAAGAAATGAATAAAAAAAAATCAAAAGATCGCGTTTTTCTGAAATAGATTAATCCAATTACCTGTTATTCAACCCGGTTAACAACATGACGTTTTAATTTTTAATATGGAACACGTGTCGCAATCCTATTAGTCTTACAGAAGGTTGATGTGATTAGATTAGTCTTTACAAGCCCACCATTATAAATACGGACTTTCAAAATAAAAAAACTTACAGTAAAACATCTATTTTTCTTTTGTATCACTTTAACCTGTTGAATGTATTAAGACATAATTGATTATTGTGTTTCGCATTCTAGAGTTCAATATTCTGCCTCTTTATTGGATCAAAAAAATATAAATAGGCTGCTTTAATTGACCCTAAATCATAATCCGAAATAAACAAATCATTAAAAATATCAAATGTGAAATCAAAAATATTACTTTCATAGGTTATGGTGGAGCACATTTTCAATGATTTTAATTAGTAGCTTATTTACATTGTTGGTCAAAAATCTACTCCTTACACCTCACTCAATTTGGACTTTTGGATTGAAATTTATCACTAAACCCCTTCTCAGTACGAAACCACCTCATAATCTAACTACCCCTTTTGTTAAAAATTATAGGTAGAATTTTAATATATGAAAAAAAAATTAAATTCCTTGTTCTGTGTATCTTTTGTTTGTCCTTGCTGTACTGACAAGAGTATATATAAAAGTCATTTATGATGCAACAGTTCCACGAAACTTAAGTACGACATATGCAACCGATTTTGAGGGGCCTACAAATAATGTCTTAAATTCATGTTCATCTTAAAGGAACTTAACACTTTTATTTTTTTCCTTTCCTTTTCTTCGTTTTAAGTTGAATATATGTAAGAGTTTTATATCGGTGAAATAAATAAATAATGATCTTTATTCATAACATTAGACAATTCTCAATTTTTGAACGATATTTGAAGGTCAGTTAGACTCAAGTTTTATTTTTTGATATGGTATTAAAGCCACTCATTTTGGATGTTGGTCTACCTAATGTTATTGGGGCATCCTTTCTCGCTCCAAATATTTATTCTTGAGCCTGCAAGAGATGTGTTAAAATCTTATATCAGTGAAATAAATAAATAATGATATCTATATATGGCATTAAACAATTCCTGTTTCTTGAGTTTTGAATTAATTTTTTGGGTAAGTTAAGCTTAAATTTCATTTTTTTGACAAGATGGAAGGAAAGATTTAAATTTATAAAAAGGATTTCAAATAAATTTTACACCAATTTGAGGAGGGAAGAGCAATTTGCCGTTGGAATCCAAAACCAACACCCAAATAACAATGTATAGACAAAGAAATATATTAGCAAAAGAATCCCACTCTGTGTGTGTGTGTGTGTGTGTGAAAATTCAGATACGATCAGATTCTGTTGAACTAATTAATGATCTGATGGATTGTGATTGAAGGGAAGATGAGACGAGAAGAGAAGAGAGTGCAGAAAGTTCCATGGGCGCACGTCTAATATCTGTGCATCAGAGGCAGAGGTGATCGTGGCCCATAATCCAAGCCGATCAGGTGCTGCAACCCTGATCCCACTGACGTCCCGTCACGTACAAGTATTTACAGCTGCCCAATTTTTCTGTTTCACGAACCAAATATGGTTGGACTGTATGGGAAGTAATGTGCACACTCTAATTAAACATTCCAAGAATTTAATTTGTGTTGTATTTTCAATAAAGGTTTTTTTTTATCTTTAAAATGATGAAGTTGGAGATCAAAAAACTGTTGGGATTTTATGGTTGAGTACCACTATATATGTGATATATTTTCAATCACTAGGCTATCTTTAAGAAAGCATTGATATTTTCTTGATTACTTGAATAAGTTAAATGGTGAGATGTGGGAATTGAAACAGAATAAAATTAGAAATTCGTTGGAAAGGACTTGGTTAGAATCCTTTAATACTTAAGTCTAATAAAATATTAAGGTCGAATAAATCGTTCAAGTAAAATGAGAATAACTAGCTTGTATGGTCTAAATTTGAAGATATTTATTGAGAAAAAAGAATATGGGCTTGTCACACCAATATGAAACTTTGTGACAAGGTGGAACTAAGGGGACATGATACTTCCACGTGTCTAAAGTCAAAGAACAAGAATGTTGATGATCATGAGGATTAGGTTGACTCAAGCAACAAAAGTATAGATCCTTGTGGTTTTTTTGGTATTTTTAGTTATATTAAGGATAGACACATCTTTTTAAGGTTTTTTCCTGATTTATATAAGTTTGAAGAATAATTTTCAAATAAAAGTTAAAATTGACGTGAGTTAATGTTAAATCAAATCGAAGTTGTATCCTAAAGCTACAAAAAGCTACTAGGATTGCTAAGATTTGCTCAATCAAAATATTCCAATGCTCGATTTGTAGAAAAATATAAACTAAGACAAGAGAATTTTGACAAAAAAAATTATAATTACATAACTTGCAATTATCAAAATTCGAAATATTTACCATCATTTGTAATTTATTTTTATTATATCTAAGAGTCTATTTGGATATGTCTTTAAAGCCATTTTTTATTTTCTATTTTTCTACTTTTACACTCTTTTTTTTATTTTCACACCATATTTTCCCCTATTCTCACTCGCACAATTTTTAATACAAAAATACAACAACATCCAAATATATCTCATTTTCAACTCTACATAATTATTTTATTTTAAATAAAATATTTAAACAGTATTTCATTTTTAAATCCAAACTCACAACTAACTTTTCATTTTTCGAATTTGAGAGAACTTTAAAAATGTACCAAACACGCTCTAACTCAATGATTTCACTGTAAGTGTTAGGAGCGCCGTCATTCACTGTTTATCAAGCAAAAGATTTTTGAAGTAATGTTTGGCCGTCCACAAATCATAAAGTCCAAAGAGTAGCACTCTATGGTACTTTTTAACCATAAAAGAAAAGGAAAACTATTGTGCCTGCGCTTATTATTGGAGAAACATCACATGGGACAGGGTATTTTATATATATATATATAAATATTAACAAAGTGTATGACGAAACGTACATGTTTGGACTTGGCTAGTGTGAGATGGATGGAGGGGTCCACCCAGATGGGAATTAAAATATGATTGGACTGATAGTTGGATTGATGGTGATGGATGATGTCCTTTGATCCCTGTTGACCAACCATGCAACACACAAAACCACCTTTCCAAATCAAAATAATAACAGTAAAACTGCTCATCCTTGTCAGCACAAACACAAACAACTTTTGATTTTAAGGTTCTTGTCAAACAAACCTATTAAGTATTAATTATAAATTATTAAATTATATATAACAATATTGGTGTGAGTATATTTAAATATTTATATGACAAAAATAAATATCTTGAAAATACCTCAAGATTCGCTTTTTCCATATGGGCACCATCAACCCAACTTCAATATGACCAAAATCGACTAGGTAAGTTACATGTGCAGGATATGTAACAATTGAAATTATATTTTTTTTCATTATCTTAAAGCCTATCTCATTCATAATTTATTTGTAAAATGATAATTATCTATAAATATTGTATATATTAGCATTTATAAATATTGTTCTCATAATTAATTTTCTTACAACCCTATTTTCATGTATTAATTTAATTAAGCGGCAAGAAAAATCTTAATGTTCCTAGGTTTTTTCATAAATTTTAGGATAGAAGTTTAGTTTTAATTGACTCACAATTAGTTCAACCTAATACGAGGTTAGAGAACGTCTTCCCAAACTCATACAAAATGTCAATATTTAGAATTTATCATATTGTTATATTTTTATTCAAAAATTTACAGTCCACTTAAAAAACTTATTAAAATTATACACTATATTAAATAGTGATCAATTATTTCCTTATTTTTTTGAAAGAGCTAGGAGTTTGTGGGACCCACAAGTCACAATTGCATGATTGGTTCTGACCCGATGAATTCAAACCCAGATTTCCTTAAAATAATTACAAATCCATTTTATGAGTTTTAATTTAATTAATTTTGTCATTTAAACTTGAAAAGAATGTCTTTTGGTGGCACCTAGAATTGGAGCAAATCCACTAGGGTCAAAAAGGAAATTGATTGGTGGTCAGAATTCAGACGACATGAGAGAGACCCAAACCGGGGACCTATTTATTTCTAATTCCATACTTAGTTGATGATTATAATTCTAATGTTGTCTTATCGTTGTATTATGGGAGTGAGTTGTCACCCTAAAAAAAAGAAAAAAGGAAAAGAAAAAAACTTAATCATTGTACTTAAGAAAGCTATGCGAACGAATTTGATTTGGGTTGTCATCGAACCAAAGTGGGGGAATTGTTTTAGTTGGAGAAATTTTATTATTTTTTTAATCACTAAAAATCCAGCTTATCTCGACACGTTTTGCGTGATGATTGGTTAATTCTTTTATTTATATTATCTTCCTTAGTTCCTTATTTGTATTTTCCTTTAATTTCTATGTGATAGATGAGTAAATTTTAAGGAAAAAAACAAAAACATTCCCTATGTGAGTAATATTTGTACTTCCACTTTATTTATTTTATCAATGGTGTGTTACCTCTAAAAGTATATTATACACCCTCAAGATTTTTATAAGTTAATTATTTTACGCACTCTGTGTTTGATGAGCAGTTGGAGTAATTTGAATCGAATTTTTGAGTTGAGTGCTCAATATGATTATGATCTAAAATAAAGATAATGATTGTCTAGTAAGGAAGGTAAAATAAAGATAATGATTGTCCAGCAAGAACTTTCTGTGTCGAAGTCGGCAATGAATAAAAGATTAAAATAAATGGGAATGAAAGTCTAGCAATTACATAAATATCTTTAAAAATTAAAAAAAAATTCAAGGTATTCATAATAATAGCAGATAAAATAACAAAAAATATAACTTAACTCAAATAGTCATATCGCTTACCAAGGGAGTCGAGAAATCGAACGCGTATCTTTCATATCCAAAAATTAACTGATAAACATAGAATACCTTGACAATATTTGCATCAACGTTAATAATATATCATGTTTTCTCCATTTTAAATGATAGTTAGACAAACTCATAAGCTTTTCAAATTAATAAATTCATTTCTTATGGTTATATGTCATGTTTTCATTATTTAAACCTAAACTTTCTACGTTTGAATTAAAAGTTATCATCGTTTGGTTGGACAAAAGATTTTAGAAAAAAATTAAAAAAAAATCGTTTGTTCTTTATTTTAATTGTTGAAAAATACAGAATAAGCCAAATTAAGTCAAAACTTGAAAATAAAAAAATAATTATGTTAAGATACTTAGGGTTCATTTGGTTTTATTTTCAAACCTCATTTTCACATTTTTGATCGTCTGAAAATTGAAACACATAACTTTTTATACATTTTTACCTGACATCATTTTTATTTTTATTCTCAAAATATATTTCCCAATATATATCTCCTCCCATACATCATTTTTATTTTTATTCTCAAAATATATTCCCCAATATATATCTTCTCCCAAACATCATTTCTATTTTTATTCTCAAAACATATTCCCCAGTATATATCTTCTCTCAATAACCGATATATATCTTTTTTCTCTATTTCATTATACTATCTCTCTCCATCTACAACCCACTAAACCCAATATATCCAAATATAAATTTATTTTCAACTCATTTTCACTCATTATTTTTTAAAATTTTGAAAATGAAAAAAAATGAAAAATAAGAAGGAAAATAAAACCAAACAGGTCTTCATCGTATGAAAAAAGAGACACCAAATTTTACATGCGGAAAAGACCAAAAATCATAGGGTCACTACAAATAAAATAGAATATTAAGGACAAAATAATAAATAGCAAAGTAAAAATTGTTACTAATAACATGTATTAAGTGACAATAGCTTTTATCTTGTCACTAATGATCAATTTTTAAGTAACTAAAATTTTTATCTTATCACAACATGAGTTAATAGTGACAAAAATTAATATTTTAAATTGTCACCTTTAACAGTTAGTGATACTTCTATAATGATAACTTAATGACAATAAAAATTGTCATTGTTATTCATGACAAGATTTTCATTATCACCATAAGTATATCACTAATTGTCTATAGCGACAACTTTAACAACATTCTTGTCATTATTTAGTTTGTAAAAATCATTAAGGTGACAAAATTAAATTTTGTCACATAATATACATAATTAGTAATAATTTTTGCATTATTACTTACTATTTTGCCACCAATTTATCTTTTCCTTGTACTGGGTAAGCATCCACACACATACACACACAAAACGAAAAAGAGAAGAAAAATTCATTAAAAAGTCACTCAAAATTTTATCCCTAAAAATA
The DNA here is from genome assembly GCA_014898725.1 of Jacaranda copaia. NCBI lineage: Eukaryota > Viridiplantae > Streptophyta > Magnoliopsida > Lamiales > Bignoniaceae > Jacaranda > Jacaranda copaia. The sequence continues at coordinate 189,104 of JACGDI010005069.1, forward strand.
GAAAGAATTTTTTTGTGGTGTCCCATAATATTTATTTCAATTGCTCAAATTTAAAAAACAAAAATACTCAAAAAAATCTCTTCTGCATGCCCTCCAAAAAAAAGAAAAAAAACTCTATAATTGTTCTCTCTCTCCCTCCTGACAATTAGCTCCATAATTCAAAATAATTCTAATGTAACGCCGACTAAATATATGCCATAGCCACGCACACACAGTGCTCCCTCACTCCCGGCCACCAAGGACTTCAACTTGTAACCACTCTCCCAAAGCAAAGGCCAAAAGCCTTTTATTGCATCATTCCAATTTTTAACCATTGCTCAAGTAATCCTCTTAATTCAATTTGGATTGGACGTTAAGCCGGCCAACTACACTAATTTCCTTTTTTTTTTCTAATTTTCCTACCTCCTTTTCTTGAGGCGGGTGGGGTCCACAACATTATGGTGGACCCCGATAATTTCTTTACATAATGAAAAATATATTTTATATTCACATAATTGAATAAGATTCTATTATCACTTCATCAATTCGACTAGAAGAACCTAGTCAGATACAATGTATTGATCATATATTACAAAATTAGTATTGTCATTATTGTAATAGTGATTATTATAATGTGTCGAGGAGTTATTCATCTGAATAAACTCAACGTTGCTACATGAACTCTGCAAGCTGTCGGTAATTTGAAATTTCTCTTATTTCTTCTTAACAAAAAACACAATGTTTCTTATTCAATCAATCGCACTCTATTTGATACTGTAACGTACTGTTGCCATTAAAAATAGTGATGAAAAAAAATATTGGTGTCAATTTATTAATTAATAAAAATACTTTTAAAAAAAGACACATTTTTCAAAAAATAAAGGGGTTAAAATACAGTTTCCACCTTTGAGTATACCCTCAACTTTCGAAGGCTTAATTTACCAGCCAAATTTTGTTGACAAAATTACTTTTTCTTTATATATTATAAAGTTTATGCACTCGTGAACCATGTTACTCTTATCAACTGTTCCCCGAACATTACAAATTCAAGATCAAACTTAGGGAAATAAATCCAAAACTAAGCTTGATAAATTGAGAGACAAACATATATAGAACAATAAACTTATAGAAGCAAAAATTGAAAAATAGAAAAATAATAAATTCTCAATAAAGTTCTGTAATTTTCTGAAATAAATGGCTCTTTTTTTAATAATTTTATATGCTTATGTTAAAATAAAATTACCCAGTTTCTGTATATTTACATTTCATCCATGGGATTCATAGTAATCTTAATTGCAATGAATGAAGGATTAGAACAAACCAAATCCAATTATTGTTGCTCAATCGTCTTAAACAATTCCAGTCCAGAATATCATGCTTCTTGGGTCACCCAGAAAGTGTATAATTTGGGCTAGTCCACTGATTATATAAGAGCCCAAGGCTAATGGGCCTCGGTCCAGAATAAAGATAACCTCGTATTTGTTCACACTCACACCAGATTCGAAGCAAAATTGACTTAATACACGTTTGTTGTATGTTTCCTAAGGATAGGATCAATGGGTCGGATTTAGATCGATTCAATCATACTTGACTTCGAATCCGAATTTAATTATTTAAATTTATATTCGAATCTGATCCGGTATTTGATAGCATTTTTGTTAGTCATATCATATCTGAATCATATGTATATCCAAAATTTGATTAAAAAAAATTCGATCCGATTTAATATTTTTTTATTCTTTTCCTTTTGGATTATGCAAAAATATTATATTTATTACGTAAATTTATGTCATATTTGAATTTTTAATAATTTTTTATTATATATTATTCCAAAAGTTAAATATTTGAATACTAAATTCCTATTTCACATTATATTAATGCATTCATATATCATTATATTTTGAGATTTTATCAGTATCTTTCTTATTTTTTAGGCTAAAAGCTCAATATTAATAGTATAATATAAACGTTAATATAGATACTAGGTTAATTTAACATATATAGATTTTATTTTAAAATCTTTATAAATATTACATATAAAAGTATTAATTTAATAAAAAATTATTAAAGTTTCGATTTGGATCTTTAACGGATCATATTGCTCAATTTCATATTCGATTCATTTATTTTAAATTATTGATATTTATAATATGATATGATTTATCAAATATTTTAATGAAATAAAGATCTTTAGACTCAGATCGAATTCAAATTGAATTCAAATTAAAATTTAATCCATTAACAATTAGTCAATTGGGTGTGTGGTTTTCTTAAAATTAGCAAAAACACTTAAATTTGTTATTTCAATAAAGAATATGCTAAAAGGAAGTTATTAGGAGAATATTTTTTAAGAAAAATAAAGGACAAAATGGAAGGGGCATACGGCCTTACTGCTATGGCATTGGCATTGGCATTCGGATCACTCATATTTCATTTGGATCATTAAATTGGGTCGGATAAAGTCCGCATCATTGTTCAAAGGGATCCGTGGGCAAAGTTATGGGATTAGATAATGGTGAGCCAATGAGATGAGGCCATGTGGCAATTTTTTTTTTTTATCATGTATTATTCGAAAAACACAACTTGAACGTTGAAATTTATTCCTAAAGTTTTGCATGCTAGGAATTCTAAGTACAAATTATTCGCCGCCTCTTTGAATTCGAATTAAGAAAAGAATTCACATAAAGTCACGTTCAATATTTCAACTTGTTTATCATGTTCAATTTCTAAATTAATTTTCAAACCCTTCAATTTAATTGATTTGAAAAAATAATTTTAAAAAAAATTGTCAATAATTATATAATTAAAGTAATAATTATTTTCATCGTATCTAAATGACATACTTAAAATCTTAATAAAAAATTTCCATGTAAATATAGAAATGATAAATTGATTTAACGGACATTTCATAATTTTGATCTTCTTATATCATCAAAACAATTTATAATTTTATTTTTTAAAATAAAATTAACAAGTCTAGTTGGACACTCGTAAAAATGAGCTCCACAAATCCTTACAAAGACGATAAATAGAGTTTCATAAATTTTTAATCATATATTAAAATAAAGTAAACTATGTGAAGAATTTAATAATATTAATTACTATATCAAAGTTTGTGCCTTTAGTAGGGCCTGTATTTTCAGCATTCACATACATTATTTGTGCTCGTTTGGTTTTGTCTTCAAATTTTCTTTTCATTTTTTTAAATAAAAATAAAAAACTATTAACTTCTTTTCTATTTTCATAAATATTTTTATTCATAAAATATTTTCTGAAACATACTATTACACTCTATCTTCTTTTTTACTTTTCATCACTTTTCATTTTTTTTACTTATATTGCACGATTTTTAATACAAAAACACTATATTTTTCAAATACAACTTATTTTCAATTCAACATGATCATTATATTTTAAACAAAACCTCCAAATAATATTTCATTTTCAAAGTCAAATTTATAATTAACTTTTTATCATTATTTTCAATAAAAAATGAAAATACCTTTAGAAAACAAATTCAAACATGCCCTTAATCATTCTAATACGGATGTAGTAGCCCGAGCTAAAGAATCAAGTTTCAACCCTTCCTATGGTGGGCTGAGCTAAGATAAACCTGCCGAGCTATACTTGAGGCAACCAAGCTGCACCAAAGGAGGCTGAACTTCACCAAAGGAGTCGAGCTGTACTCGAGGCAGCCAATCCACACTCAGGGGAGCCAAGCCACATCCAAAGGAAGAGCTGAGTTGCACCCAATCCAGGAAAAGAGGGACATGGGCCACACGTGGATTCATTTTGTTGATTCAGTTGTATGCCAGTAGTTAGTGGATTAGTGGGCGGTTACTATCCCAGTTAGTGGAAGTTTTAGTCATATAAAAGATTTTGTGAAAATCATATAAAGAGAGTGATAAAAATATCATATTATCTTTTTGTTTTTCAATTGGTGTTCTAGAAAATTATTATTATTATTATTTTTTGACATCACAATCAAATTGAAGAATAGAAAAATCAATAAAAATAAGGGTATAGGCACACAGATCTCACCTATATCTGCAAAATAATATCCAAATCGATTTTTCTTGTTAAACCTAAAGCAATAACTTTCTTTTTTTATTTTTTTAAAAGTGCTGAAAACTAAACAATAAATTAAGAATAGAACCATCTAAGGATCCCTCTTACAGCCCATGTCCTTGAAGATCTCCAACTTGGCCTTATCCGTTTCCTATGGGCCCATTATGTCTGTTTTAAGTTTTAAACATATTGTGTTCCCCTGGTTCATGTCAAAAACCCACGAACCCACCAGATCACTAATTATCGTCCGTACAAACCGAAAATAATATATAATATTAAAATGCAAAGTGTGTTTTTTTGCAAATGGATGCTTAATGCTTGGTATGTTTTAAAGTGTCTTAGAAAAAATATATTAAAAAATGTATTTGAAATTAAAATGTGTGAAATCTATACAACACTATCATATCAAATGTTTATATTGTTATATATTATTAAATCATTAAAACAATTACCAAAATCATATATAATAATTAACATATTTGTATGTAATGAACATGCATATATGTATATAATGTTATAGTAATTTGTTTTTGAGAACTTATAATGACGAATTTATTCTTTCAATAAGAAAATATTGTTTTGTTATTGATATTGAATTAAATAAATTGAAATATAAACTACATATTTTTATGCATAGAAGGAGCTCAATTGGATTCGAATTCCCGATCTTTCATATAATATGAAAGATTTATGTCATTGGGCCATAAACCATTCGATGCAACTATATAGTAATTGATGCATGTTAGATATGCATTGTAATGGTTCAATTTTTTTTTAAATATTCTAAAAGAATGTATTTTGGGGAAAAAAAATAAAAAGGAAAAAAATATTTGATTTCATTTCGAGGAAATAAAATATTCCTTAACCCCATGTTATTTGAACTAATTTGAACTTTGAATTTCAACAAAAAAAACATTAAATTTTTTTTCCCAAAATGAAAAAAAGGAAGGTGTTGAGGTTTTCTCCAGTTTCCTAATGCTAAGAATTAAGATTTTGTTGACATTAATTTGTTGTAGTGCCGACTGTAAATTTGCGAAGTGAAAAAATATAACTGTAGACAGTCATTGTTAGTGGGTTTGGTTGTTGGGAGTTAAAATTACTCAGTCTATCTTACCAATTCATGATGATTCGATTGTTCGGGAAAGTTGGACTTAAAGCCGAACATCTGAATCAAACTACGATTTCAAGGTATGATTGATTCCCGAGTACTATAAATAGGACAGAAATGGTCATTTAATTTGTGGTCCTTATTAATTTATTTGCCAATAGTTTGTCAGTAGCTTAGTGGAATATTTAGGGCTTGTAATAATTTATATACTGGGATATGGTTTCATTAAGATTGTAATAGTATGTGGAGTGGATTGTGGTTTGGTGGTATTTGTCTGTATTATTATGCAGAAAGTTAGGAATTCAAATATGAATGAGCTCTGTATGTATATAAAAAATGTGAAGGTTGTACTTTTTAATTACTCGATTCGATTTTAATATTAAGATAATATTATTTTGTTGAAAGGATAAATTTGTCATTGTAAAGTTTTTTTTAAAAAAAAGAGATTGTAATAGTGTTAGTGAAGGTTTCAATAAGATTTTCTCGAAGAATGTTTAAAATTGACATAGTGTGTGGATAAATGGTTTGGAAGTTTTAATTAATTGAGTTGTTAGATTGATTGGATATTTTTTAAAAAAAATAGGGATTCGTTTGGATTTATTTTCTAGAGGTATTTTTATTTTCTAATAAAAATAAATAGTGAAAAGTTAATTATCAATTTGAATTTGAAAATGAAATGTTGTTTGGAAGTTTTGTTTAAAATATAATGATTATATAGGGTTGAAAATGAGTTTATTTGAAAAATATAGTATTTTTTTATTAAAAATCGTGCAAATATTAGTAAAAAAAATAAAAAGTGTTGAAAAGTAAAAATAGAGAGAAAGTGTAATAGTATGTTTTAGAAAATATTTTGAGAATGAAAATATTTGTAAAAATAAGGGAGAAATTGATAATTTTATATTTTTATTGTCAGCAGAAAAATGAAAAAGGCGTTTGAAAATAAAGCCAAACGGGCACTAAATATTTGATTAATAGTTTTATCGAACCAGTTTGTACTTGTGCACTTTTAAAGTTATTAATAACCAATTAAAGGATTAAGATTCATTATTCTTTAGAGGTCTATTGACCTATATAGCATTGTTTTTACACATACAAGTGTGAGGTTTTGAGTTTGAATTCAAACGAATATTTGATATATGCTTGAAAATTGGTTCAAACTCAGAGCCTGCATATGTAATTATAGAGACAATGCTACTCGATCAATTGATAGATAATCTATCTGAATGAAGATGAAAATTTACTTTCAGCACCATCAAGTTGTATGATCATTATCCAGTGGTTTGTAATTCGAGTGATATTAATATTCCCTTATTATATGGAAAGTCTTGTGTTCAACCACAAGTGGTTGTGTTGTGTGCACTTTATGGGATGTCTTGTGTTCGATCCTAAGTGATTACGTTGTGTGCACTTTTATGTACATTATTGATAATTTATACTTTGATTATTTGCTTTAAGAATAGAAAAAATTTTAATTTATTAATAAAATGATATATTCATTAATTGTAATATTTTGGCTGAAATGTTTTTTTTGTATGATCATAGTTCCATGACAATGAAAGTCTTTTCTTCACTCAACTCCGAATAAACAAAAATGGATGCGTAGATCTTGTTAGAGGAACTCTAATCTTATATTTGAGGTTATTTTCAATTAAATAGGAAATTTTCTTTTCTTATTTTTTATTCTTTTTTAATTTCATCACAGGTGGTTAGGCCTCGTAAACCTAATAATTATGAAACGATAAAAAGGGACAAATAGTCCAACCTACAGATTAACCTGTCGAATTAGAAGATTCGGACAATCAGATCGTCGAAAACAATGATATGACAAACGAATTGAATTATAATGGCTCGGTTTGTTTGGTAATGTTTTCTCAAAAGAATATTATTTTTAAAAAAATAATTAAATATATTCTCAATTTTTTTAAAATACATATTCGTCAATATATACATATATATTATATTTTATTATCATTCTAATATCAAAAAAATTATTCAATTTTATTTTTAGTCAAAAAGTACAACAAAAAAGTATTAATTTGATTATTACAATAAAAGAGTCTCCATCAAAACATAAATAAATATACCAAAAAATAACTTTTATATTTTTTAATAATATATCCTCCCAAAATACATAATAAACACATAATAAAATTAAACAAAAAACATAATCTAAAAAAGTTTTCCTCAAAATATAAATAAATATATCAAAAAATAACTTTCACATTTTTAATAATTTATTCTCTCAAAAAACGTAATAGACACATAATAAAATCAAGCAACAAACATAACCAAACATTTCCTTTACTTTTAGCCAAGAAAAATAAAAAAAATAAAAGAAGAAAAAAGCCCCTTTTCGTCGGTACTAGATATACGTATAGAAAGCGTGCCGTTAACGCGTACAAGTTATTATCTGAATCTGATCACACTTTTTGTTACTAAACTGCGATTGGCTGGGAAGTAAACAGTAAGGAGTCGGCTAATCCTTGCATTCCCTTCTTTCATCTTAATCAACGCGTCGAATGTTTAAATCCTGATACGATGATGTTGTCGAGTTTTAAGAATGCAAATGGGCATTTCAAGTCGTGCAGACAGAATTAATCTACGCTGAACTTGCAGTGTGTATGCAAGTGGTGAGGGTGGAGTGTGGGTGTTGATTAATTAATTAGGGAGAAAAGGCAACTAATGCCGCCGAGTATAGGGCAATATCTTTTGGGCTAGGGTTAAAACTTTAGACCAGTACAATTTTACTTACCTAGTGATTATAGTTGATCGATTATGTTTCAACGGTACAACTTTATTCCATCTGACTTTTACTGTATGTTTGGACTTTCAGTTTTAATGCGGAAAATATTGAGGAAATTTTTTTCGGTGTTTCCAATGATATAATTTTGTATTTTAATATTTGTGCATTTTTATTTTTCTTCCCTTTTTTTTCACTATTTTCGTTGATCCAAACATAGTATTTTTAGGGCCCGTTTGATTTCATTTTCATATTTTATATTATTCGAAAACTAAACACATCACTTTGTATATAGTTTCACTTAATATATATTTTTTTCAAAAATACATTCCCTAATAATTTATATATTTTCTCTGCCCAATAACCTATAAATCCTTTCTCTATTATTATTAATACTATCTCTCTCTCTCTCTCTCTCTCTCTCTCTCTCTCTCTCCATACAAGCTACTAAACCCTTTCCAACAATCTATTCAAATACAAACTGATTTTTAACTCATTTTCACTAAGTATTTTTTCAAATCTTGAAAACTGATGAACATAAGAAAATGAAAATGAAAATATAACCAAACATGCCCTAAGCACAATTTTTTTGGTGCTACGAGGTTAAAATGAGATATATAGAATTTTGAGAGAACAAATCATAGTATCTTTCAAAAAGCTTATGATATTCAATTTATTGTTAATATTATAGGTTTAATTGTGCGAGACATTGTTTGATCGACATATGTTATGAAGGCATTTTTGTCCTTATGAAAAAATATACTTAGTATGTGAAAAATAAGTAATTTATAAACTATTTTATGTTCTCGATTCTCTCCATGTGAAACAAAATGTGAAAAATCATGGGCCAATTAAAGTGAGACTACATAAATTTTTGTAATGAATATACTTGAAAAATCAAGGAATAAACATTTTCCAAATTAAAATGAAGGTGAAAAAATGTTGAAATCTTGGTCTAGATAGGCTAAAATATTTGAAAACGTTGGAAAATTTGAATTTCAGAATGTTTGAAGGGCAAAATTGATATTTTTCTGTTTCAATAAATTTATTTTTATTTTCAACTATTTTCGTCTTTTTACATTTTATTTCCTCAATTCCTTTAAATTTCTAAATATTTTTTTTAGCGATAGTATTTCAAATGATGAATTTTTTTTATGCTACCAACAAATTAGTATTTTTCAATTCTCGAATCAAATCAATCAAACTATAAATTACATATAATGCATATAAAGTGTACAATGCATCCATTTTGAGTTGAACGCAAGACCTCTCATATAATAAGAAAAACGGATGCTACTTGAGTTACAAATCAATAAAGAGTATAAATTACACTCAAGTTATTTTTGAGCAAGAGTTTCTGGATCTTGAAGTAATTATTGTTTTTTCATTTTTTCGATACTTGGGTTTTAACTTTAGTTCGACCATTCTTGCTTACTTTACGTCGTCAAATCTTATATGCAGATAGGATTTATCACAAGGTACGTGCCGCATTTGAGTAGCTATTCCTGAACATCCCAACCAACATTATAGCGATGCTTAGGGTTAAATAGTATTTTCAGTCTTATATATTAGATCTATTTAAATTTTTATCTCATTTTTTATGATTTTCACATATTACCCTCAGTAAATGTCTACTTTTCCCCCCTCAACTTAAGTATTAAATAGGATTTTCATTCAATAGTTAACAGAGTTAGTCATGTGTCACTAATATAGACACTAAATTAGTACCTTTTTTGTCTGATAAGTAAGTTTTGTTTAAATTTTAATCAATACTTAGCTTTCGAAAATTGAACAAAGTTCATGAAACTTATTTGTAAGTCATAAATTAGTAGTAGCTAACACAAATTAGCAAATTAATTGCACTCCAATGGTTGGTTTTCCTCAATATGTACAACTTATATTTTCCTTAATATAGTATTTGCCACACTTTCCTTTTATTAATTAGCTAGCAGCTCAAATTTTTAATTTTAAGTTGGCGGTATATCTTTTATTTTACAATAAAAGTTAAATACATTATTTTTTTTATTTTTTATAAAAACATTTAGTTCAGATTAACTGAACTTGACATGTATCCTTAATTATATAGAGTAGAAAATAAGACGATAATTCAAATAGAATATTTAAATGATTAATCGGACATATTGTAAGATTAAATTAGCATGGACCAATAAATTTTGTTCTCATTTCAATTATCTAAAATTATTTTGGACCTTATATATACTTTGATCATTTTGATTGTACATATATGTGTACACACACGCACACATAAGATATGCTCAATTGCGTAGCTTTTATACTTACATATATATGAAATTTAGAATTCAAACGCTAACTAATTTTTGGTGCGCATATGTGTGTATAAATAAAAAATGTGTAGTTATAAATGTCAGCAATAGATGTGAAACTAATTAAATAATTAGCTGAGACATAACTATCCTACATCAATCTCTAATGTGAAGCTAATTTTGTTGTAAGATTTTTTTTTGGGAGAATGTTACAAATAACGAAGAGTATCATTTACAACAAGTTTATAAATCCAATTATCAAATTAAGAAGATCAATCTTGCAACAAATCAATAGAATACAAATATTAAATCAAAGAAAATGGAAGTATAAAACTCCACAAGACCACAACCAAGAAGCACACATAAGATACACACAAAGATATCCATTCGGATCGAATATAAGACATCCCATATAGTAAAGAAGACTTGAAGCCCCTGGCTACAAGCCACTGGACTATTGTAAGATTAAATTAGTTTGGTCCATAGATGTAACATTACCATTTCAATTATCCTAAAACTCCTCAATCAAGTGGTTAATTGATGTAATAATACTATTGTTATACTTATATATATGTAAGGTTCAAAATTCAAACTTCAATTGCCCATATTTTTTAAATAAATAAAAAAAATTATCTAAAAATGTTTCGAACCATACGTATTGATCTTCATTATCTGCAAGATGTGGTTACAAATGTCCATAAAAGATGTGATTACATTTGCAATATTTGATTAAAACCCTGAAAATCCTTCTTACTAATTGGAGATGAGCAGTTGACAAAGTTAATATGGAGTTAAAAGGAAGTTGGATTGGACATCACATAGAAGCAAAATCTAATTTTCCAGACAGAGTGTCATATATGTACCATAATACAACATAGCAATTATACATATCATCAATTTTTCCAATATTTCGTTGAAATCAAATCACAAACACTCTTTTGTACTAAAACCGTATTAAATTAATTTTTTTTCCATCAAAAAGATTTCATCACTGTTGGGGACGTAAACAGATGCGTGAACTTCAACATAATTAACAGCGCCCTCCAACCCAGAAATCCAACACCCCTTTCTGGCATACACCCCAGATCTCCTCACACCTCATCACCATTCTATTACCAACTGGTTTGCACTTCAGAAAAATTTAATCTTCATCCTTCGATTCTTTAACTCCAGCATCGTATAAATGGAAGCCCTAATCGTTCGAATTTTATTAGCATTTCATGCACATGCAATATATAAAAGAACTGAATTAATATTATATATACAAAAAAAATGTCACAATCTACCGGAGGCAGCAGCGGCGGCAGCAGGAATGTTTCGCCACCTTCTGACGGTGGCGGCGGGTCGGGGAAACACCCAGTTTACCGCGGCGTGAGGAAGAGAAAGAGCAGCGGGAAATGGGTTTCCGAAATTCGAGAGCCGCGGACGCCTAACAGGATATGGCTTGGCACATTCCCAACCCCTGAAATGGCGGCGGTTGCCTACGATGTGGCGGCGCTTGCTCTTAAGGGAAAAGAAGCTGAACTGAACTTTCCCAATTCGGCTGATTCTTTGCCTGTCCCTGCTTCCACTTCCCCCCGCGACATCCAGGCAGCAGCCGCCAGTGCGGCCGCGGCTGCTGGTGCCGCCGTGGATGCTCTCGGTGGGAGTGGGGCAGCTGCTGCGCCGCAGCAGCCTCATCATCATGATCAAATCCCGGCAGGGAATCAGGAGTTTGTTGACGAGGATTTGATCTTTGATATGCCTAATGTTCTTGTGAACATGGCCGAGGGAATGATGATTAGCCCTCCTCGCCTGGCTCCTCCTGATGAGGATGAAAGTGCGCCCGATGAGAACCTCTGGAATTATCCCTAATTGTTATTCCCCGTCAGGAGTTTTCAAGCCTTACTTCTCCAGGAGTTTTCAGACATCATTAAATAATATCTCGCCTGTGAAGATTGGCAGTACTTCTACATATATATATATATATATATGATATGATATGATATGATATGATGTGTGTGTGTTTGGCAATCATCAAATACATGTATGAGTGTGTTTCACGTTCATGAGTTTGTGTTTGCTTGTAAAGGATTTCCTGCTTTCATAAAGTTCTGTTTTCACGCAGTACCAATTGTACCTAATTAATCCCTTGGTTGATGGATGATAACATATATTCCAACAACCCTAATGCCCTTAATTCGATAATTATATATAATCTAAACCTTTAAATTGTTAATACAAAATGTCGCATTTGGGATGAGAACTCTTTTTTTTTTTTTTTAATATTGGATATTAATCTTTGATGGAGTTGAGGTATATATACAATAAGGTTTACTCAGGGTTTTTCAATCTAGTTAGTTCTTTCTGTAATTAGCAAATGATAACGCATAAGAAAGAATCTTTCCTTACCTAGAAAGCAGTTAGTCTGGATGCTAACGGAAAACAAACTCAATTATTACATTTAATTAATGTATAGAACCTCTGTTTTTACAGTGAATGTCCACCCAATAATCAATTACAGGCTCCTTAGCTTCACATCACTTATCTTATTTGATTTGATTGCATTATAAAATAAGGGAATTATGGTTCTATGCACATCTTGAAACTGATCATTCTTAAATCACAAAATTTAGCAACAGCTTTTTCTCTTTTGTCACTTTTCTTGCACCTAGGATTATTGTAAGAAAAGTTGAGTAAATTAAGATTACATGTTTTTAAAAAAATGAGTAAAAGATCGATTGATATATATTACTAGCAAACGCAAGAAGATCGGAAAGGAGAAAAGATTTTGAGGGCACAAAATTTGATGATATTTATGAGTGTTGAGGGTTCATATCGAGAGAGAAAAGGGATGATCATATGAAGGGTTTGGTGAACAAAAGCTATCATGTTGAGTAGTTTAGTCAATAGGAATCATTTAGTTGTTGATTTTCTAGGGTTTTTAATGCACTGTTACATTGATTTTGGGTTTATTAATTATAATATGAAGCTGCAAAAGGTGGTGTGCTGTTGAACCATGGGGCCCCTTTGCCTTTCTTACTTTTATGTTCCTCTTCGTCATATTCCACCATTGTGATCAGGCTAATTTAACTTGACATAAAGTTTTAGACATATGCAAGTTGGTATATATTATATTATTTTCTTGATCTAAGATAGATATTAATTGAGAATAATTTTTTTTCTGAAAACTAAAAATCATTTTCAAGAAGTAATATTATTTTAGGACATTTAATTTAAAGAAAAGACGAATAATAAATTAAGGACACGAGAGATGAGAATGTTGATTTAATTCAGTTTTTCACTAAAAAGTTGAGCTGTTTTCCTTTGCTAAATGTTAAATGTCATCGAGCACATAACCTGCTACATCTTCGATTGCATTGCATCTGTCGAAATTAAATCCCCTTTTCTTGAGTAGTATATAAAATTGCCTTAATGGCGTTCCTTTATTGAGGTGACACTCTACCTCCTGCTATTCTCTGGAGTCATGATTGAACCCCTTTTTCCTGAGTCATTAACATCTACTTACCTCATTGACAAATCATTTTGATGGTGTCCCTTTATTGAAATGATGCTCCACCTCCAACTATTCTTTGAAGATGCGAAACTCTTGATCTATCGTCCGACTAGGATTGGTGTATGTCGTGGATGGAGAAAATCTTTAATTATATTTATAGAAGAAAATGTATTATACATGTATTCTTAATTATGAGCAAGCATCAAATTCCACCCAAATTGGTCTATTTCCATGGTCGGTGTCCATCAATCAAAACCAAAAAAAAATATATCCAAACCGATATATATAAGTCGCATGTATAATTTTTTACTTTCCTGAAAGTCCAACAAAAGGAAAATACTTTGTTCAGCATACTTTATCGCGGCCGCATATATAGACTTAGGCAATAGAATATGAACTATAATATAGTGGATAATCCAAGCTTAATTCATCAATGGCTATTGGAATTTTTGTTGCAAGAAGTTGGGCCCTGATAAGTTTATTCGGTTAACTCATTCATAACCACCCTAGAAGCCTAGCTAGCCTGCAACAACCCGATTGACAGCCTTCCGGTCGAAGGCTCGTGCTATGCAATCAATTAGGTATATACTCCAATCAAAAAGATATCTGAACGAATTTATAAATTTTTTAAAATATTTTATAAAATATTTAAAAATTTATAAGATATGATAAAACGTTTAGAAAAAATTTTAAATTAAAAAATATTTATAAACTCCTAAAATAAAATATTTGGATCTTATGATTTTTGTCAAAGTAATGACTTTATGATTTATTTTTCAAATTTAAATAAATTTTCTTAATTTTAGCTATACTAATAATAAAATTATCGTACTAACATCTTAAAACTCCAAACTCTTGTTTTATTCTAACAATTCAAGAGCTTATTTTAGAAATAAAATTTAGTATTTTATATGCAAGTTCTAAAAAGTAAAAACAAAATATAAGATCCTACACGTTATAGCATCTTTTAGTTAAATTTAGCCAAATACCTTTTAAATTATCTATCATTAATAGATATATTTTGACGTTGGTACTCAATCAGTTGAGAGAAGAGTATTAGGGTAAATTAAGAATTGATTGTTGCCTATTGGTTCTGATCTAGGTTTGCCATATAGGTCGTCCAAATGAAATATACATCCTTCACATCAGAACAACATGTTGGATGGTGAGTACATAGAACCCTATTCCACAAAACTTTATCAAAGGATTGTTGGGTTAATTTCAATTATAATCTTTCAATGCCTAAATCAGTCAAGAATATTAAAATCGTATACAATAAAAGTTGATAATACTTAAAAATTTCAAAAGTCCTAAATGTTATGAACCATGGGGTATTTATAGGAAGGGAAACATACAAACCTATTACACGCTAGTAGTACAGAAAGCATGGATCACTCCACATCTCCATCCGACGGTCCTCACCTCGGGTGGGTTGTCCTCCAAATCGGGTTGACCCATTTTGGAGTTAAGTTGTATTTTGGTCGATCTTCAAGGGTAAAAGCATCTTTTTGGATATTTTGGTTATCATGTTCCCTTCCCTTTAATACAAATTGAGTTCAAACAACAGGACAATGTATTGGCGTAACAATAGTAAAATTTAGGACATAGGATACAAATATCTTCTTTTCATCCAATATTATATAATTTAATTAAATATGTATTTAAATGGATGACATAAAGTTTTTACCATAAAAATTGTAGCTGAGAGACAGCAAGCATGGAGTTGTGGTCCAAAAAAGATTTTAACAAAACAAAAACGGAAAACCTTGGAAATTAACTTATATAGCAGAAGGCGATATTTGGGAGTGGACAAGTACCAATAATTTTGCTGCACTCAAGGGTTAGTGACAATTAGAGATTAAGCAAAATGGGTTAGCGTAATTATCATATCTCTTGACTCGCTAATGTGATGATTAGGACTCACCTGTTGATGGATAATGTGACATGTCAGCGTTCCTTTTAAGGTTTGATGTCTCTTTACAATTATTATGTGTAAAATTAGATGGCTACAGCCACGCTTATTACAAGTAATATTTTATACATTTATTACAACCTCATCCACAGCATTTACCGAAATTATCTTCCCCAGTTGGGGAGGTAAAATGTATTGTTTATACATTTAAATGGTTGTAAGTGCCTGAACGGCTGTAATTTTTAGTGGGTCCACTGTTTTAACGGAGCATTAAATTAATTATAGTCCAAAAATTGAACCGGGGTCACATGTAGGGTTCGTCGGCATTGATTTTCCCTTGTTCGATTGTCCTAAGTTCATGATCATTATAAGTTACTAGATTTAAGATTAATGAATGGAGAACAATCCACATAACATTATGTTGGGTATTTAATTAAATTATAAATATGCACTCCACGAAGTGATTTGAAAGAAAAATTGAATAAGATACATCTTCTCTTTAACATATTTTTTTTCAAATCACTTTGGTGCACCATGTCGGATTTTCATATCAAATTTTTCAATTTCGGCAACAATTGAACTAAATGTGCAAATCTTTTAACATTTATAGGACTAACTTTTTAATTTTTTAAAATAAAGAATAAAATTAAAAATCGGGTAAATTTATAGGATGGGAAAATTTATTTTCACTTTCTATATTCCGTATACTGTGAGCTCAAATAAAAGTATTTTGTATAACTTCATTTTATTTTAAATTCTTAGTCTCTTGATTGTGAAGCCTCCACGCCTCACAACAGAGGTGAGAAATAAAAATATTTAATAAATATGTAAATAATTACATTATTCATAACTGAAACATATGATAAAAAATTACAATAAAAGACGACTAATACCTCCATTTTAATAAGATTCAAAGTCAATATATCCCTTTTCCCCACTTTTAGTCTATCATGTGAAGCTTTCACTTTATAATTGGGACAAGAACTCCTTACTCCTAGAGATATACAAGCTGAGTTTCAATTTTCACAATTTTTTTGTTTTTGGATTTTGGACAGTCTAGAGAATACTTGAGTTGAACAAAATGGACAAAAGCCCAGGACCGGTTAAGATAATGGGGGCCTTCTCTCAGTCTCTATGCCCAACTCCTCGTCACTCGTCTTGAAGTGCCGTAAACGTTGCTGTAAATGTAGTTGGCCCAATTAGAAAGTTATTAAGAAATAAATTAAGGACACACTTACAAGTTACAACGCGTGATAGGTTTGGTCATGATATATTCGTAAAATTTGTTTTTCAGAATGTATCTCTATCTATCAACAAAGTCAGGATAATAATTAAAAAGGTACAACCAGATATTCACAATTCTCTTATGACTTGTAAATTGTAAAAATATACGATTGAGGTTAATTTAATTAGATGAATCACAACCTTATATATTTATTCTTAATAACCATTTGTTATTTCAAAAGGTCCAATTGCTTTATCATCATCGAATTGCATAAATATGCAAAATTCTAGGTGTTTTAAATCTTGATCTTGCATAAATAAATTGGCCTCTAAACCCATTTAAAAATGCAGGAACGAAGTTAACTATATTAGTATGAAAGCAATCTTTCGAAATAGTTCGAATTGACGATTGAAATTTATCTAGATCTTATTACAAATGACATAGTAGGCAATGTAGGCAGATTGTACCTATACTAGGAGGGGGGTGGGGGGGGAATAGTTTTAGATTGCATATCTTTAGAATTTAAATGAACCATAACTTATTGATAAATATCATTTGGCAAAAAATAAAAAATAAAAAGTACAGCCTAATCTAAAACGACGATAATATTTAGATTTAATTATTCAAATTAATTGAATAATCAAATCGTACTCGAGTCAAACTCCAAATAAAATTTTGTCCACAGAAATAATAAAAAAATTTCTTTATATTCACGCCCCGTGTTAGACGTATATCGATGATAAGATTTCATGCCACGAGCCCATTGGACCAGAAATCTTTCAAATCCGTCGATTGTGGTCCCAAATTGCTCTGCACTTACTTCCTCCAGCGAATACATACTGGTGGCATGAATTCTTTAGCCATGCTTATTCATCAAAAAAATAATTCTTACACTTCAAATTTGCGTGCAAGTCTTGCAAAGGATGTCTCCATTAGTTTATGGGTTAGCAAGTAGGGGTATTAAAAAAAACTAAAATCGATCGAATCTATCGAAAACCAAAAAAATCAAATTAAATCGAAGTAGGTTGGGTTGGATTTTTAGTTTTGATTTTTAAAAAAATTCGATTTTCGATTTGATTTGATTTTTTTCTCAGTTTAACTGAAACTAAAATCGATTTTAATTTAATTTTTTGGTTCGGTTTCAATTTTTTTTATAGATATAATTTATTATTCAAGTGCGAGTACTAGTGGTTTTGTTAAATTTTATTTTTTTTATTAAATATTTTAGGTTTAAGATAAATAAATATAGTTTTTCAAATGTAATTTTAAGTTTTTAGGATAAATAAAAATGGACTAAGGAGGAGCAATTTTTTAATAAAGTGAAATAATTGAGAAACAAAGAAGTAAAATTAGAGAAGAGAAAATAAAACTTCACTATCATTGTTTTCTAAAATAAAACTAATTTTATCATATTATATAAAATATATCAAAAAATCAAAATAGTTGTTTAAAGTCGTACTCCTACATTTTTATAAAAGTATAAATAATAATATATGATATATAAAAAATAAATAATTATGATACAATGACTCAATGAAAAAAAAAATAATAGTTTTTCTAAACTCAATGACCGTTCGGTTCTGTCGATTAAAATCGAATGTGCAACCCCATTAACAAGAATTAATAAAAAGAAAAGAAAAATCAGCACGCAATTTCAGACTTTCTTGATAAAAAATTGGATTTTGCAAAATCAGGATTTGAACAGTCAAATTAAAAAAAAAAAAAAAAGAAGATAAATCCGTTTGGCTGAAATTCAATGTGAGACGTGGAACCAAAATAACCACATATTGTTAATTGTTGGACAAGTTCGTCCCCAGCCAGACCATTGAAACGAGCGAGGGAAAATGAAGTTTATTATGGGTATTCATAAATATTTATGCCCTTACAAAAGATTTTATTGAATTTGGATTTCTTCAATGCGGCATTTTTTTATCCAGATTTACAAATAATTTATTTAAAATTACATATATTTGATATATATTTAATAAGTTAAAATAAAATAAAAAATTCAAAGTGTTGAAAAGTAGATAAAAAAAGATTGGTTTCCACATTATTCACATTAATCTATGAGAAGTCCTCACCAGCTTCAAAGATTCACCCGTGTAAGAGATTCATATTCCGTGTCAGACAAAAGGCAAAAACCAAAAAGGCAAAAACCACCTTTTACCATCGATCCACATACAAGAAAACATCCAAGAAACAGAATACCAATCGAACCCTAATTACTGGGACGAACATAAGAAATAATGGTGAAAAATGTCTGCAACACAGTAAGAACCAACAGAATAAAAGCAGCCAACGCCGAAATCAAAGACCAGGGTGTCCTGAAATATGTGTACTTAAAGCTCGCCCAATGGACATGCCAATGGTTCCTGTAATACTGATTCACTTCATTGAACAATTCCGACAGATAGCACATATCAATATCGAACGAAACATCTTTCCCCAGATTGTTTATAAACCTGGCAACCTCAGCATCCGTCCCGAAATAATTCTCTATAATGTTTCTGTCGCACAAATACTCCACATCCTTCGCAGTGTTTACCAGACAATCCAACAATGTCGCGTAGGTTGTCATGTGTTTGGAGCAATCCCTGTAGCATTGTTCGTAAGCCACGCAGTTTAGCAAGAAAGAACTCATGAAATCGTCGACGGCTATCGTGGGCAATTCGATTACTCCGTGCCGGAATTTTATGACCAGAAAGTTTTCTTCTTTTCCGGGCTGCAGCCAGATTCCGGCCCGCCGGAGCTTTGAAATGCATTGGATTACATGGGTGTTGGTATATTTTCTCTGCTTGGGCTCCTCGTACCCGTCTGGGATAAAACTCGACCGGAGCAAATCGAGTAAATGTTTCCCTTTCAGGTCTTGAGATTTAAGGAAGAATTCATCCGATCTTTGGAAGGCATTGTTGAAGAATCTGAGCGTCAGATTCGATAAAGAGGGACCCGATTCTTCGCCGGGCATTTGCGTTAGATCAAACAAGCGCTGGAGGATGAAAAAGGGGATCTGATTTTCAAGCCTGATTAAATCCCTCAAGAAAAACGAATAAACCCAAGACAAAGAAAGCAGAGGATCATCGGCTTCAAACGCGACGACCCCTCCAAATTTCCTGAAAAGCTCGATTACAAAACACCCATCAAGAACCAACATTTCTATGAATTCATCCTGGGATAAATGAATCGTTGCAGAGTAACACTCTCTGGCTTCGGCTTCCAGCTGCTGCACGGCTTCCAAGAAATCCTCCAAGCTTAAGCCTTTGCTCTGCGTTCGCTTCAGCAGAGTGCCCAAGAATCTCCACTTGTGTTCTTCGATCATTTTGAGGCGGGTGTCGCCGTGGTGGTATGGCCCGACGGAGACTATGTGGGGCTCGTAGCAGCGGCCGTTGATCTCGATCAGACTTTGAGGGACTTTGAAGATGCAGCAAGAGCTCCTCCCCGCAGATCGGCTTAGGATTCGCGGCGTGTCGGCGATTTTTTGCTGCATCCAGTTTAATCTGTCCTTGTTGACTTGCCAGATTTTGATGACGTGCTCGTCGGTTTGATCGTTTTCTTCGAAAGAATTGGTGTCCATATCCACGAATTCTGGGAGGAATTTGGAATTGAAATTGAGTTCAGAAGGTAGAAAACTCTTCCTTCATTCTGCAACATAAAAACAGAGAATAGGAAAGGAGAGAGGTTTTGCTCGGCTGGGGGGGCGCGTGGAGAGGGGTTAAGTGCAGAAACAGTGGAAGAGATAATTTTTCTGTGGGACTCGGAATTTGTTATTGTTTTTTGGGGGGTTCGGAGTCAAATCATTCTAAAGGTATAAAAACACAAATATGTTAGGGTGCTTAGAATTTTGAACAAACGTTCTGCAGCATCAAGTCGGTAATTGGGGTAAGAGGTGGAGAAAAGAGTTACTGTTGTATAGATAGTGAAATAAAGGTTTGCATTAGTGGCAATAGTAAATGTATCTATAGTAGCGCAACTTAGTATGGTCAATGGTTCTCCTAATTTCGTTTAAACTTATCATATTTCTTGTCCAATGATTAATTGTTCCTAATATCATTCTTGCATTTATATGTATAAATTTGAAATGTATTTGTATGAGTATGCATATAAATAAAAAAAATTATAATTATATTTTCTAATATTCAATAACACAAATGAAACAAACTTAGATCAAGCTTGAAAGCACGTAGATGAGAGACGTGGATTTTCTATATGGTTAATTATTTTTCACGGAGTAAGTTAGTCGAGTTGTGATTGAGCTCCAATTGTTTTTTATTCAATTTGTATTTTGAACCAATCTCAAGTTGTCTATATCTAAATTAACGAATCAGCTCACGAACTGGTATACAACTAAATATTAATTTTTATTTCATTAATAAATATTTATTATATTTCTATTATTTTATTTCGAACTAAAATTCAAACTCAAAACCAAGCTTATGATTGTTTACAACTTACTTGACAACTCAGGCTAATCAAACCAAGTTCGAATTCTCACTAACGCAAGCTTGAGATCAAAATAATCAATTTACCAAGTTTGAACTCAAGCCTAATATATATAACTCAAATTTGAAGTTCAACTCAATTTAATTACATCCCTAATTATTTCTTAAAAAGTATTATAATAACTACCACGTCAAATCTATATATTATTTTATAAAATGATGAGGTCAAACGCAATAATTCAGTATGGATTATTTCTCAACCGTCTGGTTTTGATTCAAGTTTAAGAATTACAAAAGTAATGACGTCTTTAGTTTTACACTATAACTAGAATGGTTGAAATTGTGCCTGACTCGGTCACTCGGGCTTAAATTTGAGATTGAAAATAACATATGAATGAAATAATAGTAAAACATTTAATGCAGTATTAACGAACCATTTATGAAATTTCATAGGGCCAGACGCCAGCTTCTTGTGGGGCTGCAGCACGCCAGCTTGGTTGCCTTTTCTGACCACGACCTCAATGGATTAGTTTGCCAAATACCCAACATTTGCAAGATAAGACCAACACGAAAAATTTAAAATAGCAGCTCGAGGGAAAAGTAAAAGCCCTGTTAGGGTTTAAACTTTGTTCTGAAAATTAAGTGCCCAAAAATAATCGTGCACCCCCAAGTCTATGTCTCATGAAAGCATTTCCTTATTATTATGCGTTGATATCATTGTAGTGTATGGTTAAGTGAAAGAATTTCTTATTATTATATGCTGACATTATTGTCTGTATTTCATGAAATTTTATATACTTTTCGTGTATAATCAAGTGAAAAAAATTAAATATTGTACACAGAAGTCATAACATTTTGCAATATTAAATCATCTATTTTTATTTTATTTTATGTTTTTTGTTATAAATAAAATAAAAGATTAATTTTATAAATTGTTTCTCCAAATAAATACTTAGACCCTGATCACGTACACATTGACGTGCATATCTAAAATGAAATGTAAAAATATTATTGAAATAAAGTATCAAAATGAAACTTTTGTGGTTTGACTTGAATTTGGGGGCGGGGGGGAGATACTAGAAAATTATAGATCCATAGATGATGGTTGATAGTTACACTTAGGACATGGGGTTGTTAAATGGTTGGATTTAGATCAAATTTATCATATAAAATTTGAATTTAATTATTAAAATTTATATTCGAATTCAACCCAATATTTTATAGAATCTTTGTTAGTGATTATCATATCCAAATTTGATAATATCCAAAATTCAATAAAAAAAATCAACCCGATTTATTATTATTTTTTTCCTTCTTTTGGATTGTATTAAAATATTGTATTTATAAAATAAATTATGTCATATTTGAATTTTTAAAATTTTTTTATTATATATTAGTCAAAAAGTTAAATATTTGAATACTAAACTCCTATTCCATATCATATTAATGAATAGATAAAATACTATACATTATTATATTTGATATTTTATTAGTATCTCTCTTATTTTTTATGCTAAAGACTCAACATTAATAATACAATATAAACGTTAATATACATATTTTATTTTAAAATATTTATTAATATTACATATAAGAATATTAATTTAATAAAAAATTATTAAAGTTCGGATTCAAATTTTTAACGGATATGATTGCTTAATTTCATATCTAGTTTACTTATTTTAAATTACAGATATTTATAATTGAATTTGATCTACTAAATATTTTAATTAAATAAAAATTTTAAATTTCGAATCGAATTCGAATTAAAATTCGATCTATTGATTACCTGAGTTACACTACACCATTTGTGTTGTATGGGCCACAGCTCAAGGAGAACCAGGTCCCCAAAATAAGCTGCGTTCGGCCCTAAACAAATGGGACGAACTTAAAAATCCAACTATGACTCATGGGCCCAATCAACTTTAGGTCATTAAGTTGTACAGTTGTTTGGGCTGCTAACATTAACTGGAAAAATGGATTTAAAAACTTTAAGTTCTTGAAGCCCACAACTTTTTTGTAACCACTGCCCTTTTGATTGGGCTTCTTTTATCCCCTAGCAAATAGCAATATTAGTTTTTTTTAATTAATAATTATTATTATTTTAAATTTATTTATTTATATATATTTGTACACACACATACACATCAAGAACTCATCAGATTTGAATTCCTGATCTCCGATATTATATACAAGACTTACGTTGTTAGGCCACATGCCATTCAACATATTAGATTCATTGGGGGTTGATTTATTCATATTAGTTGTATTTTGTGACACATTGTTATGCTAAGTCATTAATCCGAAACCATGCAATTTCATCCTAGTAATATATGCATTTTGGTATTAAATTTTCATTCCAGTAAATAAATTAATATTAAATTCGAGTTTCACAAAAAATAGTTGAGAAACCAACTAAAGTTTTTGTAACACCCCAAAATTTTAAATCATAAAATATTACAAAATGTGAAATCAATAAATTTAGCTCGATTAATTCCAGGTTGATTTAATTCCAGTTTAGAATTAAAATATTTATAATCGAGGGTTTGGATCGCAAATAAAAGAAGGCCTTGATTGCATGAAATTATAAAGTTTTTGGGGTCAAGGTAAGACAAAGAAAAGCTCATGAACTTAAAAATAAACTAGTTTGGGCTTAAATGATCATAATTAAGAAATTTTAAGGGTCAATGTGCAAGAATTAAAAATCGAAGGACTCAATTGAAGATTGTGGACCAAATTGAAGGCGGTTAAGAAGTTTTGGGGTAAGATTGAAGTCGGTCAAGAAATTCTGGGTTCAATTTGTAAGAAGCTGAAAAGATATATACAATTAAGGACAAATTTCTTCAAATTTTCAAAAGCCAACCCAACCTTCCCCCAACGTCGGTTCTTCTCTATTTTTGCTCAAAACCAAAAACCAAAGGTACTGTTAGCTTCCTCTCAACTCAAGGAACACAACGGTACCAAGAACAACCCAAAATAACCAACGAACTGTCGAAATCTTCAAGCGCAATGGAGCTCCAAGGCAATGCTGACGGGTTTTAAATTTTTGACGACATAAACGGTGAAAGGGTAGGTAGGTTTTGACGGGCTCGTTGAGAGGAACATTTTAATACCATTTAATTGAGTTTTCAACAACTAAAGATGAAGTAATTTAGATGAGAAGACGACGGCGGTGCTAGGGTTGCAATGGCGATTTTGGCCCAATTCGTTGGCAAGGAGGCGGCGGACAGAAAAATTAATTTAGGTGTATTAACGAGCTCGATGAGACGCACTGGTTAGTCCAGGTTGTTTGCACCCGAGCGACGGCGACTGATTGTGAAGCGGCAGCAAACGGGCAAAATGTGTGAAATCTAATTCCGAACTCGTTTGGGCTATTCTTGATCGATGATTGGATTCCAATTCAACCCAATTTGGGTAAATTTCAATAATCAAATTTTAATTCGATTAAATTGTTGAATGTAGTTAGATTTTTGGATTGAGGTATGACTTCAGCATGAATTGAAACCACTAAATTATAGTTTAGCCTAAGTTGTGAATTAATCTTATTAAGTCAAGATTGTTAATTATAGTTGACTCAGGTCGATGATTTAATTTTATAAGTGTTGAGCTAATTATTAATTGTAAGACCCAATCTTGATAAGTTAAGGAAAATATATTTATATTGTAACCTTGGACCTAATAACAAGACATGTTGTAAACTAAATAGGATTATGTTCAAATTCGAGTCTTAAGTCAAGTGAATGTTGGGATGAAAATAAGTTATCAGATTAATGTTGAGACTTTCCGTAAGATTTTAGCAGCCAATTTATCGACATGGCAAGTTAAGAAATATAATTGGTAATTGTCTTGCATTTCTGTGTGACATGAAATTTGAGAGTTATGACTGAAAAGTTAGAGTAATTGAGGAACTTGAGAAGAATATTTGAACGTGTTAAAAATTATGATTTAGATATCGTAATTGGTGTTGGGTTTAGATTATTTACTTAGAATTTTAAATCAATTGGGAAGCAAGATTATGAATTGTTTAAACATTTAAGCACTATTAGGACTATGTCAGAATACCTTTGAGTTGATAAAAATATTTGTTATATTTATAGTTGAGATTTGAGAATTGATAAAGTGATAACTCAAGTTATCTTGTGACAGTTTCCGAGCTAACTAGGAAGCCATGACTTGAGCAACCACGAGTAGAAATTCCTCTGCATTTATCAGGTGAGTTTATACTCCGTAGTATGGGATTCTTTGCTGCGGAAAGAATATAGATACTTGTTACTATATACTGTTCATTTGCTTTCTCTCAATTTCTGTGTTAGAAATAGTACTCCACATTGCCCTTTCATATTGAGCACTCCTGTTATCTTTGATTGACATCACTTTATCTAAAATTGACGATTGTGTTGTGGAAGCTGAAATGATTTCAAAATATATATTTTATTGCCATGTCTTCCTGGAAACCAGCTTGGTATTGAGTCAGTTTTATGGTAACATGGCGACTTAATTTGTGTTATAAAATGCTGTTGAGCACTGATTATTGGTCACTAATACTGAATTGATTATTGATACCCTTATGGGGGCCTGGGATCGGTACTGAAAGACAATTGGGCAGTATGGACCGACGGTGGCTGGTCTTCGACCGATACCCAATTCTGGTTATCCTATCTCTTAGCCGATTGGAGGCAACTGTCTACAAGCAGGATAAGGCATGTAGCTGGCCATGCTGTCTGTTTATGAATATCCTAGCCGATCACTCGGGCTCAAGGGATAAGGATTTCTATGTTGTTTTTGAAAGTGAAAAGACAAGGTAGGAGAACTACCAACAACATGTTTTGTAAAGGTATTATGGATTTCATTTTTAGTGTTATTCAATTTGGTCTTTTGTTCCCTAACTATATCTGTTATTCGAGTTCTCAGCTCAATGTTTATGTTTTGAAACCTCTGCGAGAGATTGTGAATTTTGTGAGGTCTCATCACTGGTAGGGGGCAGTGATGAGATGAATCACCCTTAAATTTTGAATAAAATATTTTCTCACAATCGTTGAAAATATTTATATTTCTACTTACCTCTACTATTTTTGAAATTGTCACCTTGTTGCTACGACTAAATTACCTCACTAAGTCATTCAAACTTACGTTGTATTGTTGTTTCTTTCATTCTTTGTCCCAGATAGTATCACGTAACGAAGATAGGTTGACCCAGGCAACATGAGGTAATGAGGGTTATAGAAGTGCTTAGTGCCATTCAAGATATGTCGATTCAGAACTCGACACTTTATAATTATTGTTATAGAAGTTAATTATTTTGAAAATTTTGAGGAGTATATTTTCTATTATGGTAAGAGTGGTGATATAAGGTAGGTAATACCTCGATTGGAAGCAAACACCTCCTGGCCAGGGCATTACAATTTTCTTTAAAATGAAAAACAACCTCATTCTAACTCAACAAAGAATTGCTCCGCACGGGAAGATAAAGGTGAATTAGATGAGTTTTTCTTATGAGAAAACATATGATCAATTAATAACTCACTATTTTTTTTTTTTTTGGGGTTGGGGGCGGGGGTCTAATTTAGAAAGAGTTTAATCTGAAGTTCATTCAAGTGATACTTAATAAAATAAAAAGAGCTATTCCAAACAATGAAAATAAGTTGTTGATGTGGTTCCTCAATCAAAATAATTAATATAATTCTATATAAAATAAAATAGTATTGATTCTTAAATGAGGGAATAGCTTAATCGATGAGGAATCTTACTAACGTCGTCTCTTTTTTGAGATAGGGGACTTGATCAGAATCGGAGATGAAAATTTACCTTAAAAAAATTAATGTGAATGTGTTGAATTTACTTATTAGAGGAAAATATCCTGAGCCACTTCTTGCATAAATATGTGTGTATATATATATACACATATGATGCTGCAAAGAGCTGAATGGTCCGGAAGTCCGGTGGATTGAGTTGATA
>JACGDI010005069.1:216407-275751 GCA_014898725.1 Jacaranda copaia
GGCCTGTTGGACTATCCCATATCAACATACATTATGACCACTTTTCCCATAGATATCAAATGAATAGAAATAATGATAGATGGGGCATACATAGAAATGGGCTTTACAAATTAAAATTCTGTGCGATAGAATTTAGCCTTTTAACATAATCTTAAATTTTGGTGAAATCAATGTAACGTTGCCCTCATTCCTCAATGAATTAATGGGTCAGGCTCCCCACTGTTTAATTTTATTTTAATTTCTAGGTTGAGCTTTCTAATCTCGCTGGTGGGAGTATTCCAATGAAATTCTTCTCAATTATTCAAGTTTTTACTTTGTCATTAATCTAATAAGATTGAAAGTCGTTTATGGTGAAAAGGATGGTATTTGGGCTAATTTAATCAGGAAAGTTGAATGATCCAACTACGATATTTCTCGAGATCTGAGATCTGCAATAATAGCAAATATTAAACTATAGCAAATATTAAACTAGACGAGGTGCCCTCGGCGAAGGCATTCCGACACTTAAATTAGTTCTAATCAAAAGAAGGTAATCGAACAGAAGATTATGAGCTAATAGTGTATTTGGCATTACTTGAAGTGTGGTTGACAATGAAGTAATTATAGCCTTCTTCTAGTGTATAATATATCAAAGGTGCCCCTCATCAGGTGTAGAGTGCTCTTGTCCTTGCTTGGGAGTTATTGATCATTTTCGATTTCGATACTATTTCAAGTGGTATCATCTCCTGCTTTCGATGGTGAATAGTACCCTAGGTAGGTGCCTCCCTGCCAAAGTTGCTGGTAAGGTTGGTGGCAAAAACTGTACCAACTAACTCGCACCATTAATATAGAGACATGCTGCTTATCAAAACATTAAATGTGGCAAGGATATGAGTTAACACTGGAGTGAGCCATCTGGTCAATAATGGCCGGACAGATTGAACAGTCAACCAGAGAGATGGTTGAAAAAGCCAAATGGCTTAAAGCCTCCAGTTGAATGCGGTCGAGAACAATCCACTCAACCAAATGGTTGTGGTCGAATGATCCAACTCAACTGGGTCAAAAAGTGATGTTGGATCGTGCATGTTAAGTGGGCCTGTTAGGCTATCCCATATCATAACCCTTTCGTACAAAATTAGTCATTTCATCAATAAGTTGTGCTTGCATTATAATGATGTGAAGGGCATTATCATATGCCAAATACTGCAAATTATGTACATGTTTGATGAAAAGATATGGGTAGTTAGCATATTATATTTAAGAAATTAATATATGATTTGTATTGAATTTATCATATGTCTAACTATATATGACTTGTATTGAATTTATTTAACTATCCCACTAATGTTGTCAAAGGATCATATTTGGATTGAATCATATTGGATCCAAATATGAATTCGACAATAATACGGCAACATATGGATCCGATCCAAAATTTTATAGGATATATGGTTGGTATAATCATATTCGAATTGAGATAAAATTTGGATATTCAAAAAAAAAAATTATAATCTGAATGCTTTCAAAATATCATATATTTGTTATTTTTCAAAAAATTTAGCGAAATACAAATCCATTCATTCTTAAAAAAACATACACACAACAGATCAATGAATAAATTTGTAAGTCCGTTAATCATTTAAAAGTAATACTAAAATATAACTTAATTGCATTCAGTCTTACATTTTAAATTCTGTTGCTAATAGTAGTACTTATATACTTGCCATTGTAAGTACATAATTATACTTGATTTTTCAATCAACTTCTAGACTTAAAGTTTTACAAAAAAGAAACTCATTTTAATCAATCAAGATTTGTATTGCATTCTTGTTATATCATGACATTCTACTTTTGCTCATTATTCTTCCTACTTCATTTTTTGTTATAAAAATAGAGAATTAAGTGATGTAATTATAATATAAATAACCTCTAAGTCTAACAATTTGTATGAAAAGTACTTGATTTGATATATTGCATGGGAACTCATTATTTTTTTCATTTAAAAACCCATTTTGGCATTTCTATAGGATTCTATGTGTACACACATATAATATATATGTATAATAGTATATATATGTATATTTGGATTTAGATTATTAATAGATCGTATCGAGCCAAATCTATATTTGCTCTATTTATTTTAGATTATGAATTTTTTTAATTGAAACATATTCGTCAAATCTTTTTATCGATTAAAGATCTAAATAATTAGATCGAATTTAAATTAAATTTAAATTAAAATCAACTCCAGTGACAGCTCTATACCGCACTAAATATCCCCTTAGTATAATAAGGATATAAGGCATAATGAACTTATTGGATATTTTAATTAATGTAGGCAATAATGGAGGTAAGTTTGGCATTTTAAACAGCTATACTCGTACTAAATTCCAACAGCATATGTAATAATTCATCTTTAGCTCCTTCTTTAGGAAACGAATTAGTATAATAATCTATCCTAATGGTGGCGGCCCATTATTATTATTATTATTATTATTATTATTATTATTATTATTATTATTATAGCAACTAATTGTCTAAAAAAAATTTTCTCAGTTCCAAGCAATAAAGTCTCAAAGCTAAATGTCTTAGTTCTTGAACAAGCAATCAAAATAATTTTGAAGCAAATGAATTAGTTTTAGAATTAGAAGTTGTAGTTCTTGAACGAGCACTTAAAACGATATTCAAACATTCTCAAGATCAGATATTATTTTTCAGATAACCATAGTACCAAACATAACTGAGCGCAATCTAACATGATCGAATTTACAAATAAATTAACATCTCTTATGAAGTATGAGCAACACTAAATCTTTGTAAAGCCCAAACCTCCATATCTCATACTTGATGTACCCTAGGGGTCCTCGTCTTACTCCCCTCCTAGGAAATTATTGTGTAACAAGTGCTTGCTGTTTTGTCCTTCCGAATGGGGTCATTGTATAGTAACTGCAGCACATAATGTCCACCAGAATTTTCATAGATTTATCATTTACTTGCTGGACAGACCAGTCATCCACTCTTAAACGTATGGCGGATTTTAGATAATAGAAGTGACAGTTTTATCTTCTTGATTTTAGGAGATTCCGAGTGGACGAGTCTTCCCGTAAAGTGCTTTTTGAACCTCTTTAAAAGTAGATTTTTCTTCTTCTTCAGTAAATTCTAAATCTGCATTTGAGGAAGCGGATTAACCTGATTCTGTTTCAACTATTCTCTCTCAAAAGGGTACTTAATAAATTTAAACCGATAAAAATTTGAAAATTAAAAATTTTAAATTCATTGCAATAATGCATGCACCCGCAAATCACCTCACTAATAATCCTACGACTTAAGGCCCATCATAATTAAAACATTTAATGTACGAGAACCATGCATGCATGCATACATCAGTTGAGCTCCTGATGTTGTTCATCCATGTAATAAAAACAACTCCTCTGATAATTCTTCCACCAATAGCCCAAATATTGCTAGCTCCACTTCTGCTGCTGCTTCTTCCACCTCCTCATAGAATCTTCTCCATCCTTCAAACTCCTCCTTCAAATTTAACTCAATCATCATTTTGACGGCATCGAATTCTACTTCTCTCCACGAATCCAACCTGCTGCAAATTCTTCCCGACAACGCTT
Source organism: Jacaranda copaia (assembly GCA_014898725.1). Lineage (NCBI taxonomy): Eukaryota > Viridiplantae > Streptophyta > Magnoliopsida > Lamiales > Bignoniaceae > Jacaranda > Jacaranda copaia. Next base: position 220,010 of record JACGDI010005069.1, read on the forward strand.
CTCTATTGCCAAAGCATTTTATGTCAGTAGGCAGCTTCCTAGAATTATGTTCAAGGCTGTTAAGAAAACCTTGTTTTCTGTATGGTGAGAATGGCTCGTCATGATCATCATATTCTACACTTTCTATTTGGAATTCGTCGTCTGAACTTTCTAGCAACTTCTTCTCAAGTTCCATTGGATCCAATTCTGCAAGTTTTTCAAATCTTCGAAGCCTGCGTAAAAGCTGCTGTTTCGCTCCTGCATATTTAGTGCCAAAAACCGGCACAATCACAACACAATCTCATGAAAATATGACTTCGTAATGTAAAAAGTAGCCCTTGCACCACGAGAAAACTCCATTCACTAACAGAAAAAATGCATCACAAATTTGATGAAATCTATCACAAAAAACGTGTTTATATGATTGATTTATTTCATAGAAATTTCGTCATTAGTAGTTTTGTACGAAAATAAAGTACGTCACAAAATTAATTTTATGATGGAATTTCCATCACGGATTGAAAAACTATTCAATCATAAAATCATGTTTAAAGTTATAAAATTTGTGACGGATTCTTCATATTACCATAGATTCTCCATATCCATTACAAATATTAGTACTTATATATATTTTTCTTCCTTTATAAATTCACTAGTAATTAATTAAAAACCCATCACAATTATTTTTTATATACGAAAAAATCTTATTCTTCACAAATTTATCATCAGTAAAAAGATATTTTCTTACAATGATATAGCACTTGTTCCGCCCCGACTACAAAGTGAATTACTTCATTTCTTTTAATTACAATTAGCATTTTCAGACAACAAGTGTGTGCAAAAGCTACATATTTGGTTTTTCCTTAACTCCACAAATTGTTAAGGAAAGGGATCCTAAGAAATGATATTGAGGTCCCACAAAATATAAGCTTTTGTAATAAGACGGAATAAGCTCCATGGTGAAGATAAATTAAAAATGCCCATTGCCCCACGAGATGATAGGGGTGATAGAATCCACAGCATTTTCTATTTCAATTAATGGCAAAGGATTGTGACAATCAAGAAAAAAGTCCATCACCTAATTGTGGGCCTTACTATAAGTTATTAACATCTTACAATATGACCTCATAAGGACAAAAAGGTCACATTTAACAGAGATTGATGTACAAGTTATAACAAACAGTACTAAGAAGGGTATGCCCATATGTCTTGTGATCAATATAAGATCCTACATAAAACCCCAAAACAAATAACATATCAAAATCGGTGCAATTAAATTCGATGGGACCCCTCCAATGTATTAAAATCCTATGAAAACATGCCTAAAGCAAACGATGAGAACGACCTAGCAACAAATCAACAACATGCGTAGCACTAAAAATAAATAAATAAATGTGCTTGTAACTAATACTCGTAAATGATGATAATTTTTTTATTATATATATTAATTTTACAATAAATAATGCAGAGTTAATTTGTAGTGTTTTCAAAGAACAAAGTTACAGACTAATAGCTAATTATTTTTGTTATTTATTATTTAAAAAATTACATTATGAAATTAATTTTTTAATAATTTCTTTTAATAAATACCTCATCTTTTGACAGGATAACAAAATTGACCATATTGCATTGGATTATGTAACTCACTTGTAACAAATGTATATAATCGAAAGAATTCTTAAAATTTGTTACGTACTTTCTACATTTGCGTAGCTGCACTCGAGATCATGAGCATCTTCTTCTTCCTCATTGCTTTCATGCCCTTCATCTTCGAAGAAAGGGTCTAACACCGATACCGGACTACATTGTTCCTTCTCCTCTTCTTCTCCTTGTACGTTGTCCGAATCTCCGGTTACACAAATTTTCTTCTCCTGTCAAGATTTTAAGAAAAATATATTGATGATTAGAGAAAATATTATTACCAAGATTGTAACTGTTCCATTGCTGTAAGGCCACGTGAATGATGACATGGTGATTAGAATGTGGGTAATTATCACTATAATCCAACGAGAGACAGAGAAGTAATCAAGATTTGTACTTTGTCTGGGAAATTATATGGGGAGACAAAACTTAATTAAAAAATATTTTGGTGCCAGAGGCGTGATTAAAAGTAAGTACAGTATTAGAACAAACAGACAGGTCCTGATACCAAAGGAACAAAAAGGGTATGTTGAACCGTAGAATTGGTGGATTTTTGATAATTTTAAAGCAGAATTTCAAGGGTATAATCAGGATTTAAAGCCGGTATTCCGGCCAACAAATCAGGCCGGTGAGATCATGTGCCGACGACGAAAGCAAGTCAGACGTAATACATAACTTCTATGAAAATCATTTACTGAGTCAAATGACTCATTAACAAAAATGTAAAGGAACGAGGGGGAAGAGAACAAGGACAAACCTGTTCTACCTGGCGAAGAGGAGAAGCCGCCGGAGAAGAGAAATCCGGAGTGTGGCGGCCAGAGGATGACGAGCTTCTGTGAAGAGAAAATCTGAAAGGGCTAGCGGGACTTGAGCAAAATTGCGTTTCTCGTGATGCAAAATCTCCATTAATCTCATCCAATTCCTCAGGCCTACAAGTACTGTTGGAGACCTCCAAATCACCTCTACTACTGCAAGAACGCGAAATCCTAATGTCCCTCTCCAACTTTTCTTTCCCATTGGGCTCAAAATTTCTCAAAGCATTCAGGTCGCTGTCCCCAAGGGCACGCTTTTTGTTTTTACTCCGATCTTTCAGTCTCTTCAAAAAGGATCCAAACAACCCGAACCCGAATCCCACGTTTTTCATCTGCGTTCTGGGCTTCGACGTCTGCTGCCGTTTCTGGATCCTCATAGCGGCTTCAACTAGGAGGGCAGCCGTCCTGGACGGTACGTGGAGGAAAACAGCGCCGGCAGGAGACTTACATGGGCTCATCGCCGGCGACGGAAAATCAAGAAACGGCGATTTTCTGACGTCCGGCGAGTTATGGAACGAGAAAAAACAGGCATGTTTGCAGAGATTGCTGCGTTTCGTAGAGATTTCAGCCGGGGCAATGGGCTTCTTCTTTTTGACTTGTAAAGTGGTTGTCTGGGAGGTTCTTCTCAACTGGGTGCGCCTGTCTGAAATGTAGGTCTTCAGGTGAAATGGCTCCTGATCTTCTTTCAGCAGCTCATGCAGGAACTGCTGATGAGCCATCATAACAGGCAATTATTGATAGCAAAAATGCGAAGAATTTCAGTACCAAAAGTTGAGGTAATATTCGTGATGATGGGCTTATAAAGATGGGAGAAAGCTAAAAATAAAGTTTGAATGTGGCGAAGAGGTGGATTTATGGAAATAGTAGTGGCGAGGGGAGGGGCCGGCGGGTCCACTTCCGGGGGAAGAGAATTAAAGATTGGAGAATTTTGTGGAGATGTTGCTGATTAAAATCCGGGGTTTACCAAACCGAGGCAGGAAGCTAATAATCTAATTACAGGAGTATATTTATTATAATTAATGATGTATTATTGTAATAAAATAGAAAAGGTGTTGAAATGCACTTTGGCTGCAGTGGCTATGATAGCCCTATAATCTTTTCTGCCAGTCTGGGGGTGTAAAAGGATAAAGGCGGAATAGTAATAGGTATTATATATTATGTAATAAAAAAAATATTTTATTACTATAATAATTTTTATAAATTTAAGCATATCAGATGAATTAAGATTAATACATCTCGCTATTAGTTACCAGGGTAGTGGGATGTGGAATTTAGGTCAAGTGATTTCCAAACATTAATTCATGATTTAAATATGAATAAGTTGAATTACTTATTTCTCGACCTATTAATGAAGTATTTCTTTGATAGATGTTTCCATAAATATATTCTTGTTATTGTTTTGATTCATATTCCTCAAAATATGGATTCACTCTAATAAATTAAATACGTGCACTAAAATATCTAGGTTTCTTATTCCACAACAACAAAAGCGTTTTTTCATTCTTTCATATATGAGGGGATTTCTCTTGCAAAAAAAAAATGTTTCATTCAAACGGATTAAGGTACTTAACTATGGATTTCAATACAGGAGATCTTGTAGCACTTACCAATGAACCCCTATCGATTAATATTACACAGAAGAAATCAATTATAGACATTGATACCATTAGATCCGCTCTTCATAGATAAACTTGGAATTTGTCATCCCAAATACGATCGATTTGGGAATATGAGACCCTTTTCCATCAAATAAAAAGGGCTGTAGCACGCTAAGTATCAGAGTCTATTACTTGAGTAACTATGAGATTGATCACCCTAATTTTAAATCCTAGCCTTTGATCATCATCGAAGTCACCATATAAATATATAATTTCTTATTAATTAATTAAATAATCACTCTTATAAGAAACCCAATTATTTTTCCATATTTTCAGTTAAATATTACTAACTTTACAGACCCACAATAATGCCACTGGCAATGATGTTGTTGTCCATAAACGACAGGGGGGAATATTAAATTTGGAGGAAAAATATTTGGATGATCAATTGGTCATATATTTTAAAAGAATTAATGGAGCCCATTTTTTCTAGCTGTGCAGCTCCTCTTTTTGCAAATCCTTTTTGTATTCCCGTATGAACGTAGCGGCGTAAATAAATATTAAATGAATAAGATATATTATTTTTATATTTAGATTTGTTTAATTTTTTAAATATTTAAATACGAATATAAATTTAACGGATATTAAAAAATAATATTTAAATTCATATTCGTCGGATATTAGTTGAATTCAAATAATCCATATCTAATTATAATCATTCAGATTTATTCATATTTTGTTAAATTTATCCACATTTGAATTATTTTTTTATATTTATATTTAATAACAATTATTTAAATATTTATTTACAAACATTCAAATACGAAAATCTGTAAACTTATAATAAATACATATTTTAATTAATAGAAGAAACTATATAATTTTATTAAAAAGAAAATAATCAAACAAATAGTAATATAAGATAGCCCAACATGCCCACAGTAGGCCCACTTAACATACACGACCCAACATCAGTGCTGGGCCTAGATGGGCTAGACCAGTCGACGACAACCATATAGTCGAGCATGCTGTTCTCAGCCGCATTTAACAGGAGGCTTCAAGCCATTTAGCCTGTTCAACCATTTCTCTGGTCGACCACCCCATCTGTTCAATTGTAATCGACCAGGAAGCTCACGCCGGTGCTGACTCATGCCCTCATCGCATTTAATGTTCTGACAAGTAGTACACCTTCGCATTAATGACGCGTGACAACCAGTATAATCTCTGCCACCAACCCTATCACCATCTTTGACAAGGAAGAGCCTCCTCAGAACACTATTCACCCTGAAAAATAGGAAATGATGCTACATAGAACAGTACCGGGATCTGAAATGACCATTAATCCCTTGACAAAAACTAGAGCTCCCTACACCTGATAGAGAGGCACCTTCGACATATTATACACCAGGAGAAAGCTATGAATATTTCATAGCCAGCCACACTCTAGATTATGCCAAATACACAATAAGCTCTTAATATTTTGCTTGATTATTCTCTTTTGACCAGAACTAACTTGAGCATCAGAGTGTCTTCGTTGAGGGCACCTCGGCTAGTTTAACATGAGTTGTTGTGGCAGATCTCAAGCCTTGAGGAATATGACAATTGGATCATTCAACCTCCTTGATCGAGTTAGCCCAAACACCACCCTTTTCACTATAAACGATTTTCAACATCATCAAATAGTATAATTTATAATTAATAATTGACTTTATAATTGATTATTAGTACTTATTAATAATAATGGCATTTAAGTATATTAATTATAAAGTCAACCAACAATAATTGGATTGATCAACTTTATTCTTCAATTTTTTTTATCTATATTACAATAATTTTTTAAATTTATTCTTTTTCTTTTCAATTCTTTAATTATAATTTATATATTTACATATATGAATTATGAGGTTTTTATTAAAAAATATAAATAATATATTATTTAATAAAGATGTATTCAGAGTGAATATTAAACGGATCATATACGCATTTATTATATCTGTATCTATTTATAATCGAATATTTACTAATTGAATATGGATAATGTCTGCTTTAAACGGATGCTGACAAATTTTGTATAAATAAATACAAATACTAACGATAAACAAATTTTTAAATATTCATTTACAGCCCTACATAAAAGGATACCTGCCTTTCAAGATGAATAACTATTTTTATTTTTGTACAATCCCTATAAAATTGATATTACAATGTTTTCTTTTCCCCCCTGTTTATCTCATTGAATGTAAGGTCATAAATTAAATTTCTGATATCTTTTGAATATTAATTAGCATGTAAAAATAGTAAATGATAAAATAATAATGATTATTAGTGAAAATTTGTGATACTTTTTGATGTTTTTGTTTTGAGTTATAAGTGAGCCAATACAAATGATCGAAGAATATTTTCTTTTTTTTTTTTATTAACTTCAAGAGTGGATAATATAAGAGATTTTCTTTTTAAATTTTGAGTATTAAATTTAAGAGTATATGCTATATCGTAAATTTTTCTCTTTGTAGATATAACCAAATTTTATTGGATTGTATAAATTTCAGTATTTTCACTTTGTGTATACTGTGCATTATTTTTGTTGTTAAGGGCCTATTTGTTTTCATTTTCTACATTCATTATTATTATTATTATTATTATTATTATTATTATTATTATTATTATTATTATTTACTTTTTTATCTTCTCAATACTTCTCAAACAACATTTACCGCAAAAACTACAATAAATCCAAATTCAATTGAAATTATAATATTATTTTTTTCAAACAATTACCCATCATATCATTAATTTAAATTCAAAACTACACAACTTTTAATACAAAAACACCCAACATCCAAATATTTCTCATTTTCACACCTATATAAACCTACAATTTTAAACAACACATCTAAATACATCTCATTTTCAAAAACATCTTTTCTAGCTAATTTTTCACTATGCATTTTCACTAGAAAATAAAAATGGCTCCAGAAAATGAAACCAAACAAGCCTTAAGTTTCCCACTATAATTTTGAATTCCTAATATATATGTTAAATTTTCAAACTTCAAGTGTAAAATTAAGAATTCAATTCGAATACAACAAATTACTAACATGTGCATAAAAAAATTATTTTAGTCTTATGCCCACCCAATATTTACAATATCTTAAACTTGGCACATTCACAATGGGAAGCCAAAATGTCAAAAGCCCAGCAACATAAACTAGTCATTCTCGTCCACTTTTCAGTACATACTGAGAATTACTTTGGGAGATTTTGGAAATTTGAATTTCAAAACAATCAAGAAAGTAGAAGAATCCACATGCAATCTATTATGCAATAACGAGTAAGATTTCCTGAGGGTCTGCGCCTAAGGCCGGAGATTCTTAAGAAGTACACGCAAATTGACAATGCGGATAAACCTATTGCATCAGCACAGGGTACGCGTGCATGCATGAAAAAGGGGCCGCTCCATATCATACGGGCCGTACCCTTTTTCACTGTCCAGTCCACTTCAGTTTTAAGTTTTTCACATGAGCAATGTTGTTGTGACTAACTTTATTTCAAAAGGAAGACATTAATCCTGTTTTCTAGTATCCAACTGTCACCAATGTGATTCAAACAGTTCCGCTTGACAACTGTGAAGCCTGAGCCTGAGTGGTCCGACCCACCAAACCATTTGCGATGAAAACAGTTCCACTTGAGAATGCAGTCTGTATTGTGTGTATTAGAAAACTGAAGAAAAGTTTTAGTTTTGAAAATGTTGTGTTGGGTACAGTGTTCCCCATTAAAAAAATGGTGGGCCTTTAGAAAATCCAAAAATCTGATGGTGCTCCTTGGGAGTTGATGAGCTGCAACTCAAAATTGGCCAGTGGGAGGGTGAAGGCAAGTGCAACTGAGGGCGACTAAGTGTGGTTATTAATACGTTGAGCCATCAATGCGTCTATGTGCACATAAATAAAAAAATATGAATATCTATACGAGTTCAGAAAAATATTATTTTTTTCAGTCAAAAGTTGGTTTGCTATGAGTTCTTGTTGGATTAATGCAATCTAAATTCCGAGATTGTAAAAAAGTTTGGGGAATGTTTGGTATTTTGGGGAAACATAACCCTTCATTTTCCCTTTAAAACATTAAAAAAAAATTCTTAAAATACTTTTTTCTATCCTTCATTATTCTCTAAACTTTCCCATTTTTCAATATGTACATATATATTATATATTATATATTATATATATTTTTTTTTATTATTTTAACAATAAAAAAATCAATCAATTCATCTTTCATCCTGAACACGAAAAAATATTGATTTGACTATTATATTAAAAAATATCTCCCCCTAAAATATAAACAAACATACCAAAATTTTTCAAAATAAATTTTTAACTATTTCCTCAAAATATAACCAAAAATTTATCACATTCCCCAACACAACTTTCCCATTTTTCAATATCATTTTCAGCATTCATTCTTTCAAAATACATATTAAAATCACACAAAAAAAACATAACCAAACATTGCCCTGGACATTGGAGATTGCCCAAGTAAAATTTTTCAACGTTCAAACTAAATTATTATTTGAGTAAATGAGATATAAACATTGGAAAATAGTTTAAGAAAAACATTCATGATTCAAAGTATGAGGTATCTACAAGTACTTTCCATTTTGGTAAGTGGGTTTTAGCACACGCAACATAATTTGGTTAAACTTCAAGTCAAATTAAATTAACCTAGACGGAGATAAAAAGAGATTAGGTTTAAAAAATATTTAATTTTATAAAGAGTGTATTTTAAATTACCCATGGCAGACATAAATGTTCTACAAAGATCAATGTGATTTATGACGAATGTGATAACTAAGGGGAAAAAAGCCGCCTCGAACCTCAAAATAATTACAAAGTGAAAAGTTAAAAAGAAGTACAACCCGGACACCATACATAGCTGGTGGTGAAAAGGAATCCTAAGAGCTCTCTTACTTTTGAAACCACATGGTCACACAAGTTATGATTGTTTCTTTGAATATGTTTTCCATCTCATACATAGATTCATTGCTTAGTTGCTGTAGTTTAGCGAGCGCCATTTTTTCTATAGTTGAATTAATTATTTTATCTTTTACTTAGTGGGTACAGAATTATCGAGTCCAATTGTATGGATTTGTGCCCCTAACAAGGGCGATGTGGGTCGAAACAATTTTGATTACATCAATACTAATTCTAAATTGAGGATGGATTCAAAGCTGCAAAGATGCTCATATTAAATTGGCGACGATCTCCTACCCTTTAAAAAATAGAAAAAAAAAATACTTAGTGGATATAGACCATCTTGTATTATGTATATATATATATATATCATTTTTGTCGTTTAATTTTGTTAAGAAAACAGGAACATTTAATTACTAGAATGAGTTAAACGCCCGGCACTTGTAAGAATGAGCCCTAAGACAGCTGTGAAGTGTGCAGTAATGTGCTTTAGATTCAGTTTAGGTTGAATCATACGCAGGAGGGTAGTTATAGTCCGATTGATTATTATATACGTAGGAATTGATTTATTATAGATTGGTTTTACTAATAAATGTTCTATAAAAAATACTATTAACGTGGTACTCAACTTTTCATATGAAAAAAATTCTATCTAAAACTTGATTTTAATTATGACGGGTATGAGGGCGTTCAATAAATTTTATTAAAATCAACATATTTTTAGTTTTTCAATTCTCAAGTTAGGTTTGATAGGTTTTATTTGAACTGATTGGACAATGAATGTTGACCTAAAATCAAGAATAAGTTAAAATTATTGGAGGCGTCCTAACAACCAACCCCATCTCCCTCCCAAAAAAAACATCTAAAATTTAAGTCAGTAAAATTCGTGGGATTCAATAGATCATTCTTAAAATGCTCAAATTCTCTCTAACATTTTATGATTAAGGATATTTATAGTTTAGTCTCGATATAATTTTATCATGTGATGCTTATATATTTCAGTAGAATGATGTCGCATATGTATTGTTTACGGTTTAAATTACATATCATTTTAAATTAAATATAACCCAAGTGAAAAATATAAACTTGAACCCTTGAAGTATAAGGATATAAAATTTGAGTTATAAAGGCAAAGCTGTCATTTTAGCGTGTTTTATCACATCAATGACCATGTTGTATATGTAGTGATTTTCCAACAGCTAGCAATTCCGTGGTAAAAGACTTGTAGGTGAGTTCCAGAGAGCTTCGCACTTCAGCTACTCTCCCTCGCGATTTTTTTTATTTTATTTATAGAACATTTATACACTTTAAGTGTAATTATAACCAAAACACATTTATTATATATTATACAGTCAAAAACATGCCGACAAAGAAAAGAAACTATTATAAAACTAAACTAATATTTACATTTAAATGGAATTTGAACTGAAAATCTCATTTTTATCAATTGAACAAGATTTCATTGACCTGTCACAATTTATTATTCTCCAAAGTTTTCAAATTAGACAACGCATTGATAAACTATTTCGTTGAATTAAAGATAAATATAATTATACGCTTTCTTTTAAAAATAATTAATTTCTCACAATACCTATCAAAAAAAAATTAATTTCTCACAAACTTATATTTCTTTTTCTATTACAATAGTAGAGCATTGTATGAAAAATACCTATGATATTTGCAATAATTTCACAATTTTCTTTTCAACTCGCCTCTCCAAATTGTGGTAATCTTACTGCACTGACCCCGCAAAATAAATATGAGAATATGGAACAAGAAACAAATTGCATGCTGTAGTTTTCCACCATGAGAAAAGGGGCAAACAGCCCACATGCTAATGGTCCAAATTGTGTTACTCCAATGTTTTTAAGGATTTTGCTGGGGATTTTGTCTATAGTCCTTTCCACTATTTTATTTCCCATGAAATTTTATTTAAAGAGGAAACGACGAAAATTAATCATTCATGTAATCATCGTAGTATCGTACCATAATTTTGACTAGCCGAAAATTAAATAGCTAAGGTATCTATAGTTTTGCCCCTCGTATTTCCATTTTGGTTAATTTTCAATAGTATGGGAATCTTTTGGTCAAGTAGATTAAACATATATTAATTATGCACGTTCTTTTTTCTGTTAAATTAATAATATCTTATATATCATATCCATTCAATATATGAATAGTTATTTATATATGATTTTAGATACTTCTAACCTCTTGAGCTAGCTTTTCAGGTGAGTTAAATTCAAGATTTATTTTTTGATATAACGGAGATTAATTGAAGTCTTGATTTCAATTTTTATTAATTAATTCGAGTTTCTCTACTACTTTATACGTGTTGTTTTTTAATCTTAAATTTTTGGTAAGAAAAATAAAAAAAATAAAAAAAATAAATGATAAAGCACAATTATTTGAAGTGAAGAATATGTTCTTTTCATTAAAATCCACGAATTAGACAAAACGTATTCTCAATTTAAATGATCGCAGAAGAATTGAATAATTTCACTTCTCTCTCTATGCTGGAGGCTGAGGGGCTAGAGAAGAGTACGTACATGGGGCTTCTCTTCTTGGGAAGACAAAATACAATATTGCTTGTAGATATTCTGTCGGGTGGTTATACCATCGCCAGTATATTATAAGATTGAAAAACCACTGACAAAAATTACCTTGTCTTGATATTAATCCAAGCATGTTTAGTTCTTCGATTTTGCAAAACCATCATTAATTTATTGATTAGACACCTATATTGTCTTTGTAAGAAATTCAACTATTTCTAAAACAAAACGATAAAGAAAATAATTAACAAATTAAAATCATATAAATTTGTCAAATAAAGATTTTTATCCACCGATAGCAAACATATTACATAACATTATTTTTGGACATATTTATCATGATATTTTTCTCATAGACAGTAAATATCTACAAATTATGATACTTTCAAGTGGTTATTTAGCTCAATAATATCGATCTCATATATAAAGTGTAAGGTTGGAAATTAACATACATATATTTTTTTAAAAATTTATATGTGCATACAATAAGAGTCCGTTAAATTTCAAATCCCTAATCTCTCATATTATATGAGAAACTTGTATCATTGGACTACAAGCCACTCAACATATATAATAATATATTTCTATTTTTTTTTTAATATTGTTTAGTGAGAGCTCATTTTGTATATATAAAATTGCTCTTGAAAAAACATAACAAGTTTCATGGTTTTCACCAAACAAATTTAGGCTTCTAAAATTAAGTTATTTTTTTGGGCATGGATTTGTTATTCATTGGGCTGTGCTCTCTAACCCATCTGAAAGGTCCAATAACTGTTGATTAAATATTTAGATTTAAAAACTTAGGACTGTTAACGGGTCGGATCCGAATCGGGTCAATTATATTTAAATTTAAATTTAATTATCAAAATTCATATTCGAATTTGACTCGAAATTTGATAGAAGCTCGTTAGTCAGTATTATATTCGAATCATATGAATATCCGAAATTCGATTAAAAAATCTAACCCCATTTATTTATTTATTTTTGCCCTTTGAAATCTTAGACAAACTTAGTAATGTTACAACATGTATGAGAGAATATAACTATACCTTAATTTAGAGTGTAGGTTTTCTATGAATTCATTTCGATATATTGTTACCCTCAAGTTAGTTAGTGGGAATGACACCATTTTTTTCCTAACAAATTTTTGGAATTGAGTTTAATTATCCTAAACTTTTATCCCATCGTATTGTACAAAAAATACTAATTTATTTTTTCTTTCTTTTTTCAAATTTGGGTTTTAATAAATTTAATTTTGGAAATAGATTCCCATAATGATGTGGATAATAAATTTAAATTGCGGGCTCAAATCCGAGTAGCCCAACTAAGAGAGCGTTCTGAGGTATTTTGGCCCAAAAACTTACTTCAACAATGAGCTTTACTCTTGAATAAGCACACCGATGAAGAGCTTGGATTATGCCACCAGCTTAATAATCCTAATTTCACTGCTATAAGTAGTCCTTTTTGCCACTTTCAGGTATCTTTATATGCTCATTCTTTTAAATTCTTAATTGTTTGTTTATTTTGATATTGTATGATAGATATAATTCAACTCAATTTCAATGTTTAATTTATTTTGAAAAGTCTTTGATACAATTAAGGTCCGACATGCATTTAAAATCAAATATAACTTTTGTATCAAAACCTTTAAGTATGATATATTTTCCACTTTAAATTTAAAATAAATTATAATTTATCAAATAAAATAATCACACTAAATAAATAATCAAAGTTTGATATCAAATTATTTAAAATATAAAAATAAATATTAAATAAAATATTGAACAGTTTTCTATTCATTCTAATTATGTATATCACCCATAATCCAAAAACTCTCAAAAAAATCAAATGAGATCGTGCGAGGAGCCAAGACAATGCATAGTTGTCCAACCTAGTGAGGGTATTGGATCAGCTGTTATGTTTTGTTAATTTTCATATAATTACAACATACATACATGAAAAACCAAAAAGCTGCCTCACATGTGTCTGTGGGTGCCTGAGAGAGAAATGGAAGGCCTTGTTTGTTTATGAATTTCTAATACATTTTTTAATTTTTAAAATTTAAACAAACAAATAATACATATTCTTTAATCTCACTCTCAAAATATAAAATTTATCTCCCAAAAATTTTTATTATTCACACTCGCAACATATTCACTAAAATTTTAAATCAATTGTCTCATCATTACAAATATATATACATACTACCACTTATGTAATTTATATATATAATTTTAAAATACTTATTTTATCTCACTAACCCAATAAAAAAATTATTAATGTAAGATCTTATTCCCTCTCAAAATATAAATAAATAAATAATTTTTTTAATTTATTTTTTAATTACCACTTAAAATACAAATAAATAATTTTCACATTTCTCAATTTTACTTTACATGCAAAAGATTTTTGGACAAAATATCGCATTTCACAACCAAATATGACAAAAAAAAAAAAAGTCTTGTCAACTGTGTGTGAGAGATTAATAATAAAAGTAGCCTCTACAATTTTTTGTCAGAGATTTTTTTTCAGAGGGACTGTCAGAAACTCAGAACCCTCACACAGATGCTCACGTGGGTCCATCGTCACCTTTTCTTTTTCCCCCTCTTATTTATTTTTTTTAATACTCTTTTTTCCAAAAATTATTACTCACAGATATTTTGGGAAATAATTCTTTTCGAAAAGTACTTACTTATTTAAATAAAATAATAATTTAAATTTATCTTTCTTGTAATATCTGTTTCATCGACAATTTTGTATACAAATATTTTATGGTACCGAGGGCCGGGCCAGTATTTTTTATTAGGAAAGAAAAAGGTGGCAGCTGCCAGCACGCCGGCACGCGACACGACCAGCCCATGTAATCTGTCACGTGACTTATTTTTTCGAGGTTGTATCGTGGTTTACTATTTCTAGATACTAGAATATTCTATTGTATGTCATGTTTCATTTTTATTTCAATACGCTGTATATATAACAACAATAAATCTAGAAGGGAAGGACAAGCAGGGACCATTGCCCCCAAGTTTATTACAATATATATGTATAATTAATTTAAAAAATATATTAAAAAATAAGTTATTTAATATTAAGTAAAAATGACAAATTTTAATTTTCACTCACTAACTTTTTTAGTAAATTAACTTTTACTATGGGCCTTGAATTCAAAATTATTTTTTTAGATTTATTGAATTGAATTTATTTTTAATTAAAGATAAAAATTAAAATTAATTAATGAAATATTTATTTATTTATTTTAGAATTCAAAATAAATTCTTAGATCCATATTTACAATTAAGTAATCAAGTGAAGACTATTAAGTAGACTAGGTAAGTCATTTCTATTTTATTTGTTTGAAAAAATGTTACAGGAGTGTAGTCGATTAAATTTTAAAGGACTTGCAAAACAATTAAACTCTCCCATGTTTTCTTTAATAAGATTGAGATAAGAACATGTGAGTTAATACTTTTCTTTGTGTTTCAATAGCTACAAATGAAGCAATTTTTTTAGTTATAAATATTATCAAGAACATGTTTCCGAATAAAATAAAAACATATTTTAGAACTTTTTCTTTCACTTTTTAGATACTTATATTGAAAAAAAACTATTACTAAAAATTTTAGCATTGATTTGATTCATTTACAATTTTTTTTATATAAAAGAGTATCGTACTCAATTTTGATGAGAATGAATATTTTGAATTCAACAATATGAAAATTATACTTAAACTTTTAAACTTCATAATTTTTGCTCCCCTACACTCTCATTTCTAGATCCGTCCCTGACTTATGATAAAGGTATCTAATTCTCGAATAATTATTTTTATAAAAAAATATTTGATATACATATTATATATCTATACAATTGAATAAAAAATAAAATATAAATTAAAATACAGGATCTAAAACGACTACTAGATGCCTGTATTCCTTTTTCCCCCTTTTTGTTTGCTAACCATAAGTGGCAATTTTTTACTATGACTGTCAATTAATTTTTATAACCCCTTGTTCTATAAAATTTAAAGGCTGCTTGACTGAATTTATAAATTTTTCAAATTATGTACATTATAAAATAATGAAAACTTATAAAAGTTTTTGAAACAAAATGTTGATATAGAATTTTAAAAAAATGAGTTTCTGACTTATTTTTATTTTAATGAACTTGTTTTTATATTATCTATATTAATTAATTAATAAAATTATTATTAATAATATTTTATAAATTATATAATTTTATTCTATCCAAATAATTTAAGAACTTATTTTTAAAATTATATTAATATTTTATAAGATGTAAAAACAACTTATAGAATCTTTCTAATAAATTGAGACGAGTATCATCTTAAACTTACTAATATTTTTAAAAAAGAAATCCTTAAAATTCAGTTTAATTTTATGCAAAATTTAACTATTGAGCGATAACCATAATATAAAGTTTGAATATTGAGAGATAATTATTCTTTAATTTGAGGTCTAACAGTTTTTCTTGAATTATATGGCTACATTTTATAATATCTTATTAGATATATTGGGGTTCATATCCATTATATTTAAATTAAAGAATAAATTCTTGATATTTTAGAATAATTTATAGAGCCTATGGAATAGTATTAATTGCATAAAGTCAAATGAATGTAATTTGTTAAAAACTTAAGACATTCAATTGGGACCTCTTATATTTTAGTTTTAGAGTCCATGAATTCATTTTTAGTTTCTTTATCTCTTAAAATATATAATTTTTCAAATATTTCATAAAATATTTGAAATACTATATAAACTCGATAAATACCCTTTAAATTGAATGATGTTGTGGTGTCCCTGATACGAGCTAAACCAGAGGCCAAACTTCAATCAAGCCAGGAGGACAAACTGAAAAGAAACAGGATTCTATCCCTGAGCTGTTACTAAACCCTTTGCAGTTGCCAACCTACAAGTCATGCCGATTCAGTAAGTGTTTGTCGCTTATTGTGTCGAGTTGAGAAAATGGTTTTGCAAGCAGTGACCATCCGAACTATGGAGGTGGGAGTGATGGAAAAGTGGGTACTACACGCATCAATATATATATATATATATATATTAGACAATCATCAAAATTGTGGTAGTTAATTGTATTCATGATGACAAAAATGGACAGTTGTGTCAAAATAATGGATATTTTGTGCATATTTAAGTTGTAATATAAAAGAGAGGGAGATTAACAGCTTGTTCTCTTATATTTTGGGTATTTTGTAAAAAGAAAATTTAAAAAAATGAATTTTTGGGAGAAAATTTGAAGAATGTGTTAAGTGTGTTTTTTTTTTTTAGGGAAAACGTAAAAAATAATTTTAAAATGAATTGTTTGTTTCTTTATGTTTTGGGATGTGACAAATTTTATTGTTGATATCAAATCAGTTATTTTTTTGTTAGATTTGTAAGGTGAAATATGTATGTGTGTGTGTATGTATGTATGTATAAGTGAAGTGAGAGAGTGATAAATAAATAAGTGATGTGAAAGATGTATTGAGAAAATGAGGGGGTATATGTGCTTTTTAGGGTGTAGGGTTTTTTTGGGTGAATTATGAGAAATTTTTTGGGTAAAAAATTATAGTATTTTGGGAGAAAAATTAGGAAATGTGAATGCATTTTGAAATTTTTTTAGGAGTTAGAAAATATTTTTTCAAAATGTAGGAGAACAAGCCCTAATTTTTTGGGGAGAAGAAAAATTACATGTGTTTTTGGCTGACTCAACTTTGATTGGTTCTTCTATTTGATTAATTGCATCATTGGATAAATGTATTCTGGAGCATTGCGGAGTTGAGTCACATGAGGTCACTTGATCAAAATATTCACTTGGAATACCAAAAAATAAAAATAAAAAAATAACAAAATGTAAGAAAGAAAATATCTCTTCTATAATCAATAGTCACGTCAAGGATAAAACGGTAGTTGCCAGTTGGTCACGTCAAAAGGTAGTAATGGGCCACTAGCCCACTTCCAATTTGTGACCCTCAGATGTTTGTATTATTGTATCATTTTGACCAAGTAATTTGCTGTAGATTAATTACAATTAATCCAATTGTAACTATAAGATGGCAATTGGCAAAGATATATCAAATTATAATTATAATATGTGCGTATGTGTTGGACGTAGTGATAAACACCAACAGCAACACCACATCGAGTATACTTAAAAGAAATGATATTGTAATTACATATTAGGTGATAATTTAAAATCCTCATTAACAATATGTAATAAATGATAATAATAATTTACTATTGGCAAATGCATGATATTCAATTTCTTTCATTGGCACACGTCACTTCAAATTTATTAAAGGTTGAAATTTGAATCTCACATATTCAAGCCTAAAGGTAATATCACATGTAAATTCGTCATTTGACCAAACTTAACTCTACAAGAACATTTCCATAAATCTTTTTCAAAAAAATTCTAAGTTATTACAGAACGAGAAAATTTATTAAAATCTCAAATGATTCCCGAAGCATAAAACTTCATGCAAGAAGTTAATCTCAAAGCACAAGACGCCTAATATATTTCACGTAATTCATGAAATGCAAGACTCCACCAAAAAATTCTAAACGATCTTTGGATAGTGAAACTCTGCCAAAAAAACAAAAATACTTTCATAATATTTAAGTTGTTGTTATTGAGATTTTATAAACACATTTATAATTTAGATGTAAAGTGATATCGCTCTCTTCTTCTTCTTCTTCTTTTTTTAAATTATAAATACAGGTAGCAAAATATTAAGGCTTCATTCGCTATTGGTTTCCTAAGGCATTTTATCAAATGTGATGGTGAGTTCTTCAAGGCCACACTTCAAAATGCAATAAACTATTTTCATTATAGCCCACTCCACTAATTCTAATTTCGTTTTCTTAAAAATTTATCCATTATATATGATAAGGAAAGAATTTTTTAAAGATCTAAAAACCCTTATTCCTAATCAAAATCTTAAGAATATCCAAGGATTCACGTTACTTCTAAATGAGTTGACCCAATCACCCGACCCATACTCAAGAAGGGGGATTGACCCTCAATTTCATTATACGTGAAAGCTCAAGATGATGTCCATATAAATCAAATAGTGATTAGCTAACTTGATCGTCAATTGTAAATACCCCTTCATTTATTACTCAAAAAATTATTTAATGACAATTATAACCTATCTTACTCCTCATAATTCTACCTGTTGATCTTCAGAACTCATGACCAACTTTACTTAATTATCCAGTAAACTCTTTATTGAGCTCTCATCATTGGTTGATCTTTCAATTAGCAATAAATATATTAACGTCATTTCTTGCAATATCAATATATATAAATTGTTTCATATATATATGTATCAACACTCATTATAACTAGAAATACAAAAAGAAAAAATATTTATATAAAAACAAAATTTCACCATATAACCTGACAACAAACCTACTGGTGTGATGTATGTAGGTTAAAAAATGTTTCATTCTAAAACAAATTAAAATTATCATTCTCTCTTAATCTTCATTTTGGAATGAGATGTACCATTTGCTCCCAAAATTATATTCAACATTCTCCCAAAAAGAAAATCAAACATAAATTATACTTTTTCAACTTTGTCACTCTCTAAAATACATCCTCTCTAACTAATCAAAATAAATCTTCATTTTGAAATGAAATATACCATTTTCTTTCAAATTAATATTCAACCAATTCCCCCTCCCCCCAAAAAAAGGTCATAAATTATATATTTTCAACTCCACTATCTAAAATACGTTCTTTTTAAATACTTTTCCAAAACAACTAAAATAATGCCAAAGCATGCCCAAACAAGTCGAGTGATTACCACTAAGACCTACTAATTAGCACATTTGACCATAAAGCGAAGCTGGGAACCTCGCGATTATCATTGTCATTACATATGGAGGCAGAAACCCCTTAGTTTACACTCCCCAATGCAGATGATCTTATCTCTGAGAATAACACCTGGAGAACCATTTTTTATTTTTTACAAATTATGAGACTGGACCAATCTGGAATATCTTGGTAAGTGTAGTACATAGATTATTGCTGCAGGTAAAAAGTTAAAAATAAAAAATAAAAAATAAAAAAGATCCATAAATAAATGTACGTCGAAAGGAGAAAAGCCCTTCTCTCTTTGGGCAAGTAGCTCGCCGAAGATTGCAGTACTTAAGTTGGAGGTCTGTGTGGAACCAAAATAAAGAGTCCTTTGCAATTTGCATGTGTCCACTTGAACAACAACCAATAACAAATATCTCTAGGTATATTGCATCACATGGACTCTTGATTCTTGATGAATAAAGTGATCACAATTAAATGATATTTGTTTAATTCATGAAGTAAGATTTCAAACATTGCTGTTGTTATAGCCCGTTTGGTTTTATTTTCATTTCTATCATTTTCAAAATATTGGAAAGCAGTCAGTGGAAATAAGTTAAAAATGAGTTTGTATTTGAATGTATTATTGAAAAAAATAATGATTATGTTGTTTTTAATAAATTATAAGTAGAGAGAAATAGAAATAATAAAATAGAGGGAAAAAATACATAAATTATTACAGAATGTGTTTCAAAAATAAAAAAAAAAATTAAATAAAAAATGTAAAAATAAGTTTTTGAAAATGAAACCAAATAGGCCCATTAAGTGTTCTAAAACTTTCTGCAAGTTGTGGGTAGTGGGGAATTATTCTTGTACTATAATTTTTCCCAATTCAAGAAAATATAGGAAAAACTAGCAACAACCGAATGGCCCCTCATATAAGTTATTGGAATGATATTTCTGGTCAATTTGGTTGGGTTCTAAAGGATTTAGGGTTAGGGTGTGAATGAAGCCTGCTCATTTTCTGTTACGAAAAATTTGCTACCAAATTGATTTTATAGTCATAGTTACAAATTTTTATAATAAATAAATTTTTAAATTATAAGTAACATAAATTATTAATTATTAATTCATAACTCTATATATTTGAAGTTGAATAAAATAGCTATACATTTTTTGTAGGAAAATTAATATATGTAAAGAAAAAATAATCATTAACTATCAATTGATCATAATGAGGATTAACTACATAAGCATCTATTTTAAATTTGGCTAGATTAATTCAATAATTAAAACTGCGAATTTTTACAGTCAAATACGAATTAATCGTAGCTGATGCTATAATTTTTATAATGCTTGATTGTATATTTCGAAATCAAATAAAAATTAGAATCATTATGATTTGTAATAAAAAAATTTCACACAAAGTCAATGTGAAAAAAAAGAGATAAAATGCTTGAAAAGAAAATTAAATGCGGTAAGGTTGTAAATATGATTGCATAGATGTAAAATGTGCAATAATATTAGAATTCTATTTATTCAATCATATTAAATTAACAGGACCTGCATTTGGCTAACGAAACTTTAAGAATCCAACAAACAGAGCGATCCAAGCAATGAGTTGGTTCGAATCAGTCCAAATTGACCCGTTAGAAAAGAACACAGTTTCTTGGTATTTTTTGGATTCCCACATTATATACATTTTTCATCACTAATTTAACTTCGTAGGTTTTCTCATAATGCGGTGATGAAACCATACTAAATATTGGGCTGCCCACATAGAATTTGATGTCTGAACATGACAATGCAGTCACGATTTCATTACATTACATGGAAGTTGAGCAACCCCTGATATGAATATTACAGACAAATTCTGGGGTTTGGCTGTAATAGAATTTAGCATTGTCAGCTCCTTTAGATCTCTCTGTCTCTGCGGTGCAGTATCTTACAGAAAAAGAACAGTTTGATCTAACATCTCAGGTCCAAATAGAGTGGAATTTTACATGTATTTTACACAGTACGTACGTATTCAATGATTTTTATTTCTTTCTTTCTCGAAACCCCATTCGTAGCTGCTGCTGTTGCTGCTTTTCTCTTGTTCTATTCCCAAAGCTGTACAGACAGCCTATAGGCTACCACCCACTCTTCAGTCTTTACTCTTTCAATTTTTTTAATTATTTTTTTCTAGTTTCCTTTTTTTTTAATAATCTTTTTGTTGGCCCTTTTACTTTCTATTGCTACTGTCTTGTCTGATTGTCTTCTCTCAAGTGCCCTGTGTTTGTCCAGTGGTCAGTTCACTGTGCCTAAAAACACAAGATGCCTGAGTCAATGTTTGGATATAAATTATGTATTTGAGAGAATTTTGAAAGTGGAATTAAAAAGTGTAAAATTTATATTAAAAAATATAATGTATGTTTGTTTATATTTTGAGAATAGTATAAAAATTATTTTAAAAAAATTTGGTATGTTGGTTTATATTTTGTGAAGAGATAAATTCTACTATAACAGTTAAATCAATGATTTTTTGTTGAATTTTTGGGGTAAAAATAAAATTAAGTGATTTTTTATTATTAAACTAATAATAAAATATGTATGATATAAAATATATGTATGTATAGATTATAAAATGAAAAAGTTTTGGGATAATGAAATATAGAAGATGGTGTTTTGAAAAATTTAATTTGATATTTTGAAAGGAAAATTTTTATATGTTTGATTATATTTTGGAAAAATAAAAATATTTTCCCAAAATGTAACCAAACATAGCTAGAGTTTTTCTTTTTATTTTCTTTCTTCCTCGCCTTTCTTTTTTCATTTTTTTGAAATACAAAAATAATTTTTGTTTTTCACACAAACCCCCTACATTTTTTGGAAACACTTAGGGGCCATTTGGATTGATTTTCCGAAGGCATTTTCATTTTCTTGTGAAAAGAAATAATGAAAAGTTAGTTATAAATATATATTTAAAAATAAAATATTATTTAAATATTTTGTTTAAAATGTAATAATTATGTAGAGTTGAAAATGAGTTACATTTGAAAGATATAGTGCTTTTGTATTGAAAATTATACAAATATGAATAGAAGAAAATGAAAAGTAAAATGGAGAAAGAGTATAAGAGTTTGCCTGAAAAAATATTTTGAGAATGAAAATGTTTGTGAAAATGGGGGGGAAATTGATGGCTTTTTATTTTCATTTTCAATAAAAAATGAAAATGAACCCAGAAAACAAAAACGAACAGGTTGTTAGGCCTTGTTTGGTTGCTAATTTTTAAAATATAAACAAACAAATTATACATATTTCCTAATCCCGCTTCCAAGAGACACCTAAAATATCATCCCAATTCATTTTCTACCCATTTTAGCCCTTTCATTTTTTGTTCCCCCTATCCAATTTATATATACACATACATATATAATTTTAAAATATTCATTTTACCCTACCAACCTAACAAAAAAAATATTGATGTTACATTTTATCTCTTCCCAAAACATAAACAAATAAGCAATCTTCTCCCAATTCATTCTCGACCCACCACTCAAAATACAAATAAACAACTATCACATTCTTCAACTTCACTTCCCAAAAATCATTTTGCCAAAAATATTTGGCAAAATGTTCCAATTCACAACCAAACAAAGTTTTTTTTTTTGGAAAATATTTAAGAAAAAATTTAACAAAATCTAAGACAATACTTGATTTTATTTTGAGTGTCTTGAGAGAAAAAAAATTACGTTGGGAGGAATATTTTTGGAAGTACTTTGAGAAAATGTGATGTATTTTTGTGTTATTTTGAAAATTAACTAGAGATTGTTTTGGAATACAAAAAATAAAGATAATGATTAGTGATATTTTGTGATGGTTATGATGTTTTGTAGGAAGTATTTTGGAAAAAATATTTAAACATATAATTCTAGAATTAGTCACTTCTGTCTAGGCATCACACATGGGAATACATGTTAAAACCCATATAAATCATTTTTATTCCAAATATATATTTTCAAATTATAAAATCAATTTTTTTTTTTTACTTTATAGTCAAGTACTCTAAGAATCAAAACAATCAATCAAATGACCTAAAAAATCCCAGCCCCAAACCCTATCCCACACCCCACCAAAAAGAAAAGGTGAAAAAGAAGGAAAGAAAAGATATAAGGTGCCCATAGTGAAGTCCCTGCAAAAGCCTTTCACCAACTTTCTCCCCTAACATGCTCAACGCACCAAACACAGTTTACTAGACCATAACTACAAATTCCCCAACCCCTTCTCTCCTTTTTATCTATCTCTCTGACTCTTTTTTGCTTTTTTCCATGGACTTCAATCTGAAGCAATGGAGAGATCATGACTCAGAAGAACATCAAGAGCCACCCCCTCCTGCAAAGCTACCAAGAATTCTCCTCAACTCACCACCTGCAGCTTCTTCTGCACTCCCCTTGTTTGTGTCTGAGCCCAACAGCAATCTGTCAGCATTCTCTTCTGATCATTCAACCAAATTTCCCAGTAATCTCTCTCTTTCTCTCTCTCCTGAAAAGTTTTCTGGGTTTTTTAGCTTCCAAGTTTCACTACTCACCTGCTTTTTATCATTTTTCCCCCTCTTTGTGGGCTCTCAGGGATGGGGAGCTACTTCAGCTTGTCCCAGTGGCAGGAGCTTGAACTTCAGGCTTTGATCTTCAGGCATATGATAGCTGGCGCTGCTGTTCCTCCTGAACTCCTCCATCTTGTCAAGAAGAGTCTCTTAAATTCTCCCGCTTCTCCATATTACCTGTCCCACACTCTTCACCAGTATTATCCCCATTACCAGCCAGCTTGTAAGTCTTGAAGTTTTTAATAAAATTAATCGATTTCTTTTCTTGTCTGTGTAATTTGCAAATTTGCAAATGATGTTAAGAGGTTTCTAGTGTTGAATATTTCTTGATCGACATGCTGATCTTGCTATTTTCTTGGATTTGCCCTGAAAGTTATGAAAAAGTAACCTAATTGTTTCTAAGAATGTAACTTGAGATTATATACTATAGGCTCTTGGAACAGTTTCTTAAGTTTGGCATTCTTGCGATTTAATTGGCGTCAAAGAAATGATTTTTATGTGTTGTCGTGTATCTTTTGCTTAAATATGAATGTGTATGGTGGATCAGTGCTGCAAGCGGGGTATTGGGGTAGAGCAGCCATGGATCCTGAGCCGGGCAGATGCCGGAGGACTGACGGGAAGAAATGGCGTTGCTCCAGGGATGTGGTGGCGGGGCAGAAGTACTGTGAGCGCCACATGCACCGAGGACGAAACCGTTCAAGAAAGCCTGTGGAAATCCCCACAACCCCATACGGCGGCAATGCCGGCGGTGAAGCCCTTAAAACTAACCACTCCATTAATAGGCAAGGCGTGGCTGGCGGCGGCGGCTCCCCTCATTTCACACTTTCGGGGACTTCACACTCAACAAATCTTCTGCACCTCGATCAAAGGTATACTAGCTTATTAATTTCTTGTCATTATGTTCTTGATTTAGAATAGAATAAAATAGCACAAAGTCAAAGTAACGGGGCAATTTGTTCTCTATTGGGCTTTGGAATTAGCAGAAATACCAAAAGTTGAAAATGGATTTTAAAGATTATGTTGGTTACAACTCTCCTGCATAAAATCGGAATCGTTAATAAATCTTGGTCCTAGTAAGTCTGGGTTGACGGAATGAATTTGTCCCCGAGCCTTGAGTAATGGTTTTTTCTCAAGGGTATACAAGCTTATTAATTTATTGTCATTTTCAAAACTTTCTTTAATTTACAATAGAGCAAAATAACACAGAACCAAAGTAATGGGGCAATTTGTTCTTTATTGGACATTGGAATTAGAGAAATAGTAAAATTTGGATGAATTTTAAGGATTATGCAGATTGCAACTCACCTGCATGAAGTTGGAATCGCTCGTGTTAGCCAGTCAGCTGTATGGCGATAAATTCATTCCCGGGCTTGGAGTAATGGTGTGTTAGATGGCCCAAGTGTGTTTCCATCCCTACTATCTGTTTCTGGTGCTTTTTGGTGCTATTCATGGTTTTTTAAGATGACTACAATAGAGCAATCTTTTGTTCCCCAAAAGGAAGAAAATTAAGTCTCTAAATCTTGATATACAATGATCTAAGTCATCAATTGGTTTCATGTTCTCAGGACAACTTTTTCATTTCTTCTTGTTAGATTGGTGTGGTCCTCAAAATGAATGCACTTTGGATACTGAGTGTCTCAATGCCCCACTAGTGTCTTCTTGGTAGGACCCCTGTTTTGATATTTTTTGAGTTTGGCCAGAGAGCATTTGATTGTGGTCAGAGTCACCCCCAACCACTTATTTCTGCATCCCTTATCTAAAGCAGATCAAATTCCCTATTAATGTTTTTACCAACTTTATTTTTTTTAATTTTTAATTTTTCTCAAAACTGTCCTTTTCCTCTAACTTTGTTGGTAGGCCTTCTGATTCCATTATTGAGACAAAGGGTCCTTTTGAAGCTGAAAATGATGGCCACCACACCGGCCGGACTCTCCGGCATTTCTTTGACGATTGGCCTAAACCACTTCACGAGACTGAAAATGCTGCCACCAACTTGTCCATTTCAATGCCTGGAAACTCATCTTCTGACTTCTCCTTAAAGCTTGGCACTGGCAATGGAGATGGTCGGCCTAGTGCACAAGTTGAAAGGGAGAAACCTCAGTTGAATTGGGGTATGATGGCATCATGGGAGAATATTCCGGCTGGGCTGATGGGCGGACCCCTAGCTGAGGCACTGAGGTCTTCGACGCCCAACAGCTCATCTCCCACCAGCGTGCTGCATCGATTGCCGGGCCAACGAGGCCCGGCCCCCTCAGAAGCTAGCTATGTTAGCTCCTGAGTGTTGGTTGGCTCCATTGGCTTGTGCCCTTTTGTGCTTTTCTTACTTTTTCTTCTTTTTTTTTTTACTGTTATTTGCTCAGGCTTTTGTGTTCTGTGATTTGCTTTTCCTTTTTCCTTCACTCTTTGGTGGTTTCTTTTTTTTTTTTCCCAATCTTGAGAACTGTAAAAGTGTGCTGTACAAATTGCATGAAGTGTGATGTACGAATGATTCATGAAGAGGTATGTCTGTGTTATAATTTTCAATGATGTTTTCTTGCAATGTATCTAAGAGATGCGTAAGCCACCTGGACCAATTACAGAATACATAGCTCATACTTGGACAAAGAGCCAAAAGAACCAAAATGGAAAAAAAAATAAGCCCAACTGAATTTGAGAAGTTAAATCACCGAGTTGAGATGTAATTAGCCTACATGTCGAAAGCCACAGTAGATCCCCAATAATACCACCTCCACCATATTGGAAATTGCTGCAGTAAAGAAAATGTGCCAGCAGAGTAGAACCCTAGAGAATCTTGGAGAATAACTTGACTATAGTTCAAAATCTTACCACCTAAGGGATGAGGAAACCAGAGAACAAGTTCCACAAGCTGAGAAAGAAAGATGCCATAATGGCGCGGAATTGGAGACCTGGAGTTGGCGTGATGAGCATCATCCCATATAGAGTGAACCCATATAGAGTGAAGTAGGCGAAGCACGTGAAAATGAAATAGTAGAACCACAAAAATTTAATAATGCTCCATTGGAAAACAATCATGGAATATATTAGAAGAGTGTATATTATAGTTTCAACTGCAACATATATTGTCTTTGTGGCCACCTGCAAGAACTCAAATGCGTTTATATTGTTGTGAAGTAGTGTTCTTACATGTTACTATAAGATGTTTTATAGGTTTCTTAATTTTGTGGGACCTGAGCAAATGCATATATAAGCGGATGCTGAATACATTCGGGCTGCCCTTTCCGACAAAGAGCTGTCCTTTCTATAGTATTGTGGAAATTTATTACAGTTCCAAAAGTACATAATGCAGGTGGACAAGAATTACTTACAGCCGGCATATCCACATAGTAGTTTGTATGATTGAACAAAGTGACAGGCTGGAAGGGTAAAACCATTCCTTTTTTAGGTATATGATCAGCATCTCCGACCGGTAAACCCGAACTGCTGTCCACACATGTAGTCAAGTGATTACCAAAGAATGCAACAACATAAAGCAATTGTTTGGAGATGAAATGGTTTAGGACCTCGTGTCCCGTCTGCATTTAGTCCAGATGAACTTTTCTTCTCTTTTCTGGCATCATCATCCAATAATATTACAATGTTTGAATCACCTAAAGCCGAAAATGGATCCCATCAGCCTCAGATTCTGTTAAGAAATAAAACTGAAACTTATGGAATACGACTCACGGTTTAAGAAACTCAGTGCTGCAATAAATAAAATGTTGAAGAGGATTGAAAACCCTATGAGTCTGTGTTAGAAGCTCTTTGCCTGGAGGAGGGCTTTCCAGACAGTAGGTTGTCTGAATCTGGGATCTGTATTAAGCTGCAGCGATAAAGAAATGTAAGTCTTTGAGAAGGGCTTTCTACACTAATTGGCAAACTAATGAGAAACTTACAGTGCTCCATCTTTTGGTCAAGAAATTGATTCATGACGAGCATTTTGTCCATAACTCATGGGAGAAATATTAGGCCCATTTCAACCATGGCGCTAGTCATCTGGCATCAAGAAAGGATGTGAATATCTAAATAATATCAAAGGAATCTATCTTGTACTTATTAAGGAGTAACGTGTCTGTAGCCAACGTTTTGAAGTGGCAAAGGGACAAGTTTAGAGTCTCACCTTAGGCAACTATAAAACCTCCCAGGACAAAGAACACATACATAGTTAAGGTCCCAATGTGTTTGCAACAGCCGAGTTATGAATTTGAAAAGACTAAGGACCATCTGATGTATGCTGAAGACTGTCATTGCAAGTTCAACTATCCCAATAAACATCACATTTATAAGCGTAAAGAAAAGTGCTCCAAACTATATTCCTCCATCTGTCAGTTTTCCATATGGCAGTTCTGATCTCAGAAACTGTCTAGTCTATAAAGGCCATAAGAAGAGTTCTGTTTAAGAATATAAATAGATATTCGAAAATTTATTTACTATTTACATTCGAATCTGTTTATATAAAATTTATCCATATTTGTATCTATTTATATAAAATTTATTCATATTCATTTAAAATGGATATTATCCATATTCGATTAGTAAATATCCGATTGCAAATGAATGTGGATATGGTAAATACATGTTCAATTCGTTTAACGTTCGCTCTAAATGTATATTTATTAAATAATATATTATTTGTATTTTTTAATAAAAATTTCATAATCCATATAGGTATATACATAAATTATAATTGAAGAATTGGGAAGAAAAAAGAATAAATTTAAAAACTTATTGTAATATAGAGAAAAAATTAAAAAATAAAGTTAATTAGCACAATTATTGTTGGTTGATTTTATAATTAATAAATACTAATAATAAATTATAAAGTCAATTATTAATTAAAAATTATGCTATTTGTTTGATTGCTTTCTTTTTGATGAAATTATATAGTTTTTTTTATTAATTAAAATATGTATTTGTTATAGGTTCATAAATTTACGTATTTTGATATTTGTAAATAGATATTTAAATAATTATCATCAAATATGAATATAAAAAAATAATTCAAATACAGATAAGTTTAATAAAATATGAATAAATTTGAATAGTTATAATTGAATAAGGATATATCTGAATTCGATCGATATTCGATGGATATGAATTTTGATATTATTTTTTAATATCCGTTAAATCCATATCCATATTCATATCCGAATATTGAAAAGTTAAACGAATACAAATATAAAAACTATGTATTCTATCCGTTTAATATTCATTTACACCCCTAATTATGTACCATCAGCAACCATCCCCTAGAGAAGAAGGCTTGAAATTTTTTCCAATTGGATATGCAATACTTTCCTTTAACCCAAGCTGCTATTTGGGTTTCACATTGAAAGTACATAAAAGTTTGCATTACTGGCATCTAATTTTGGGTTAATTAATCTTAAATCCCCAAATCGAATTTCACTTTTGTATTTAGTCCCCACCCACTTTTTTTAAGTTTGCACTCCCTATTCCAAAGTTTAATTTTGAGTTCATTTCCTATTTGTGTAAAAAATATTAAAATGCCAATGACTCTAATTTAAAACTACGAAATGCCCAATATTCTCTCTATCTACTATGTCTTTTCATTTTCCTTTCACATTTTTATTTTTTATTTCTCACTTTTTCTTTTCATTTTCCTCCATTTTTAGAAACTATCATTGGTTGTTCTTCTCCATTTTCTTGTGTAATGCTTTATCTCATCTCTTCAACTTGCTGTCCATCATTGTATTTGCCCAAGAGAAGAAGACTTTCACTTTTGATCATGTTTTCAAAGGTTAGATAACGTACTTCATTTTTGCAATAATATATTTTATTTTCATTGAGATTTTGAGGTTGCGAGACTGAAAAAATCCTAAAATTTATTTATGTTGCCTATCATTTTAGTTAATATATATTGGTTTTGTTAATTATGAACCCTAATTTGATTATGAGCATCTTTTTAAATTCACCCATTTCAAATTTTAGAGGAAATTCCAATATAATGTTTTCCATCTAATCTACAAATGAGTATTTACTTTTATTACTAGTTGCCTACATATTTTATAGAGACATAAGAAAGTATATATAAAATTCAATCATAGGTTTGTTAATAAGGACATCATCATGGTTCCTAGTAAAAGAAATTCTAAGCTTGGTGCATTCTTTGTTGTTAATTTTAATACTATCATCACGATTGAATTTAATCATTTGGATGTTCTAGGCAGAGAAATAGCCATAGGAATTTTGTAAATTAAACTTGGGAATACTATTTCAATTCTAAGTTGTATGAAGGGGGTAAAGTATTTTTATTTTTATTGTTGATCAAATAAAATTAGCATAAGTTATGTGTAGTATTTTGTGTTGGTAATTGATGAGGTTGAGAGTCGTATTTAGTGAAAAGAATTGTGTTTGGGCTGATTCAACTAGGAAAGTCGAACGATCAAACAGTGGTATACTTCGAAGTTTGAGATCTGCAACAAACAGCAAATATTAAACCAGCCGAGGTGCCCCCGACAAAAGCATTCTAACACTTAAGTTAGTATTAGTCAAATTGAGGTAATCGAGCAGCAAATTAAGAGCAATAGTGTATATGACATTTCCTAGAGTGTGGCTGGCAATAACGTATTTATAGCCTTCTCCTGGTGGATGATATGTCTAAGATGCCCCTATCAAGTGTAAAGGACTTTTGTCCTTGCCTGAGGTTATTGGTCATTTTCAATCCCAATATTATTTTAGATGGCATCATCCTCTGCTTTTCAGGGTAGATAGTACTCTAGGTAGGCGCCTCCTTGCTAGGGTTGGTGGTAGAGATTGTACTAGGTGCACGCGCCATTAATACGGAGGTACGTTGTTTGTCAGAGCATTAAATGCGACAAGGATATGAGTCAGCACCGAAGTGAGCTCTCTGGTCAACAATCATCGAACAGACAAGGTGGTTGACTAGAGGGATGGTTAAATGGACAAAGTGGTTTGAAGCTGTCCATTGGATACAGTCGAGAACAATCCATTCGACCATGTAGTTGTAGTTGAGTGATCCAACCTAACTGAGTCTAGAAATGCTGTTAGGCTGTGCATGTTAAATGGGCCTAGGGGCCCTCTCTGAGGTCGATAGTTTGTTGGGTTGAGCCTATTGGGCTATCCCATATCATAAGTCCTCTCCACTCGTGGTCCTGATTGAGTTTGTAGACGAGTAGGAGCAAGGAGTAGATAATTAAATGATGGTTACAGCAGTTATACACATCGACCAGGATTTTTGAATCCTCGACTCGGAATTTTGACAATTTTGCGCATTTAATATGCCAATTACATCGCAAAATACAAATTGCCAAGGGGCAGCAGTGTAATTATTACTGCCGCTTGGGTTCCCACATCTAAATGCCTATAAATAGGCGAGGTAGAGACACCCATTTTTCACTTTTGCTTAAATATGTTCTGGTCGAGTTCTTACTTTTAGAGTTCTCTAATTCCTTTGCGCACTTTAGAGTTTTCAAGCTACCCATTGTAAGTTCTTTTGCAAGCTTGTGTTTTACTTCATTTTTTTTGAAAAGATGTTAACTGCATCAAATAGTGAGAATACTAGGTCTCAAAACGTATAGTTCTAGGGGAAAATTGGGGTTGAAAGTGCGTCTGAGAGCATGCGTAGAATAGTTCTGATAGTTCATTGACCTCAAGCAGCTCGAGTACTGAGAGGGCTACCTCTAGAGGTGAGACTGGCCCAAGTGAGGTGTTTGCATCGCTCTATCGATTATTTACACTAGACCACCATAGTGAAATAGTTTTCAAAATATCCATGACTGGCTTAGTTCGAATTAGGGAGATGTACCATATCCTTGATGAATATAAGTTCGGGTGCTTGGGCCTTAGGGTAGGATGCATCGACCTTTAAGGGGATGCATAACAGTGTTTGAGGAGGGGTTGAGGTACGACCTTAGGTTTTCTTTATCACCAACTATAGTCGACCTCTTTGTTGGCCTCGAGGTCTGTATAGTCAAACTCCTTACCAATTGATTCACAACCATTTATAGTTTTGCTGTGCTCATGCATTTGTTCGAGCAGCCAGCCACTTTCGCCAACTTTCCATTTTTCCATGTCTCAGAAGTCAGATAGTAGTGAAGAGTCCGGCTTCTATTATCTGACAGCGCATCTGTATCGAAAGTTTCTGGTAGCCTCCTCCTCATCTATGGCCAGGAGTGGAAAGAATATTTTCTTTATGTTCGAGGGCCTAGAGAGTTTAACATTCCAAGGGGATGGTGGAGGAGGCATGTAGAAATGCCAAGAAACTAAACATTTAGCTGGCCTAACACTTTTGTTTAGGACCTAATCGATTTTTAGGTAAATGGAGGCCTCAATTTTGATTGAGGAGAGGTGTTTGGGGTTGGCTGGCCTGTCACCAGCCGTGCTCAACTTGTATGCTAGTGACCGGCTAAGTAAAAATCTTTGTTGATTGTGTTAATTGCATATTTTTATCTTTTTGCTTGATTCTGATAGTTTTTATTGTCTTTTATTAGTAGATCGAGAAGAAGTAATGGCCTGTAGTCGAGCAGAGGTTGTAGCACAAGCATAGAGAAATGACGAGCATCGTTGAGTGATTGCTCAATAAGTGGCCCCCGCAGTGGAACCTGCCCCCTTGACCCGATCTACGACCACTCATACCGTGCCCCATATCAAATAGGCGCCCCAACCCCAACCTGCCCAACCAGAGGAGCGTGTTTAAAGTAACCTCACGAGTCGGGACAAAAGACAAATGATTGAATAGAGAGGTTCTGTGCTCAAGAAGATAGTAGACGACAAGGGCAAATAAAAGACAGTGATGGGCTATGACTTGTTTAGCAAGTGTGGCGATAGGATGTTGTTTCAACTTTCTCAACTGGAATTGCCCTGTTTCGGACATGACCACACGATGGAGGTAACTGATTCCACCTCCATCATACAATTAGGGATGATGGGTAGTGACGCCCTTAAGTGGATGGTGATCAGGCTCTTTTCCACGAACCAGTGGAGACTCATGAACCTAAGTTAGGCTGGTGCACTCAGGGCTCAGGCTTACTATAGTAATATGGTAAGTGTAAGGTTGATTATTTCTCATCGAATTCTTATTTCAAGAAGTTGTATTGTTCATTGACACTCTGTGTTTCAAGTAAGCCAATTGGGATATAACTTTTACTGCTGGTGAGAGCTAGCTCTCGTAGATCATGAAGAGCTACAAGAGAGAGGGGACATAGAGATCTTCAAAGTTTAGCTCGAGTCTTCCTCGCTCTGGGTCGACCAGCTGATAAAGAAGGTGGCTGATCTCTGAGAGCAACTAAATGCAATGGATCAACAACTGGTGCAAGTAATTGAGGAGACAAGTCAAATGGGCTCCGTGCTGAAGAAGGCTCACTTGGACATACAGGTGAGCTACTCCTTTGGTTGATTGACCGGCTGTGCAGATGTGCTCAATAAGGCTTGAGCGTCTTTCTCTTGATAGCTCCCTATGATACAACAAGAGGCAGTGGAATAATTCATGTTGAGCTCGGCCTTCTAAGACGCAAGCGTAGTCTTGTCCATCAATGATGCTCGCAATGCGTTCCATAAGGCGATAAAGTAGCTCGAGTGTTTAGGCTATGCTTTTCGAGCCGAAGACAAAAGTAAAATAAGCCTTGCCCTAGATGAGAAGCTGCAGCCTTATCCAAAGTCCGAGGAGGGCACGATTGATGAAGGTGGTAAGGGAGATACAACGATAAATGCTCTTGTCGAGCCCTTAACTAAAGCCCAATAAAAATAAGCAGAGGTCAAGGCTAGGTTGGGTGAGTTGGTGAGCGAATTTACCTTCACTAAGGACTTTGCCTTCTAGCTGAAGGAGGAGCAGGTCGACGTCGCGCAGTACGCATTGTGCTCAAAGAATTTCATGAGCAACGTCATGGGGCCTTCACGACCAGCTCAAGCCATCCAATCGCTCGCATTTGCAATGCTGGAGCCCGAACAAGATTGGCAGAAAGGTGACCAGGCCGGTTCCAGCCAAACTTAATCTCCGAACTCTCTGTTGTTATTACTGTTTTTGCTCTCTCTCTCTTTTTTTTGCAATAGCAATGTCATTGTAATGACTATTTTTATGAATGAAAATATTATTTTGATATCTCTTTTGTCAAATGAGATCAATTTTATAGCTTTCTTATCAAATACAACTTTACTATCATGATTGTATGGGTGAATAGTTGACAACCAAGTTAGTTATCAAGATGGTTATCCAAAAAATCCAACTACTTTGTTGTTGATTTCAGTCTGTGTTGAGAGATGCATGGTCTTGCCAAAGCGCATTTAATAGTTTGTTTTTACAACTTTGCTTAACTTTATAGTCAATTTTTATTATTCTATGGTCAACTTGTTGATTGCTTACTAGGTCGATTATATAGTTTGGGCTAAAAATCCTTGATTTGGTAGTATGTAGCTATTTTGAGTCGACTGCGTGGTCAATTTAGAACTTTGATTTGGCAACATAAAGTTGCTTTTGCGTCAACTGTAGAGTCAACTTGAAATTTAATTAGGCAGAGTGAAGCTGCTTTTCTATTGACTGCGAGGTCGACATGAAACTTGAGTAGCAGCGTGAAGCTGCTTGTTTATCGACTACGAGGTTAACTTGAAAATTAAGTAGGAGTATGAAGCTACTTGTTTGTCGATAATGGGGCTAACTTAAAGCTTGAGTGGCAATGTGAAGTTGCTTGTTAATCAACTACGGGGTTGACTTAAAGCTTGAGTGGCAGTGTGAAGTTGATTGTTCGTGAACTACGAGGTCAATTTGGAACTTGAAATGGTGCGAGGTTGGTACGGCAGTGACAATGCAAACAAATGGTAGCAGTGTTGTTGGAACTTTATTTATATCACAAAACATGACTATGATTATAATGTACTTTTATATGTAGAATTTTTTTAGGTTGATGGCGTTCCATGGGCAAGGGAGCTTATCCCCATCCAAATTAGCAAGTTAGTAAGTGTTATGCTTTGATACCTTCACCAGAGTATATGGTTCCTCCTATTTTAGGTCAAGTTTGCCAACATTCTTGGACATTTTTATCTTTTTGAGAATGAGGTCTTCGACCTTAAAACAGTGTAGCTTGACCCTTTTGTTATAGCTCTCTACTATCTTTAACTTGTAGCGTTGCATGGTGTTGTAAGTTTCTTGCCTTTGTTCATCAATAGTCTCGAGGTCGACTTTCCTTTCATTGTGTTTTTGAGCGGGTGAAAGTGAATGACTCAAGCTGTATGCTGAATGAGTTTTGAGGGGATGACTGCCTTGAACCCATAGACCAGACTGTAAGAGCTGTGACTTATGGCTATTTAGGGAGTTGTCCTGTATGCCCACAATACTCTTGGGAGATCGTCTACCTCGCTTGACCCAATATCTTATATCCTAACTTTTAAATGGTCGAGAATCATTCTATTTGTCACCTTTGTCAGCCGTTCGACTAAGGATTACCAACTGAAGTAAAGTGTTGGGTGATTCCCAAAACTTTGCACTAACTTCTACTACTTCTGCTTTGGAACTGAGTCCCATTATCTGAAATAAGGATCTTTGGTAAGCCAAAGCGATAGATGATATTTTTAAAGATGAAACTCTTGATGGCTGCGTCGGTTATCTTTAGGACAGACTCAGCCTCGACCTCGTCCCACTTGATAAAGTACTCAACCACCATAATTATAAACTTTTGTTGTCCTGTTGACTTTGGTAATAAGCCCAAATATCGATCCCCCATTGGTTAAATGATCAAGAAATTTGAACATTGACCATAAGCGCGACGGGTTGATGTGGTAAGTTCGAATGAACTTGGTAGGATGTACATTTTTTAGCAAAATTTACAGAGTCTTTGAGTAATGTTAGCCAAAAGTATCCATACATGATTATTTTATGTGCAAGGGATCTTCCCCCGAAATGGTTTCCACATATGCTTGCGTGGATATCCTGCAATATTTCATGAATTTGGTCGGGATCCAGGCACCTCAAGGGCAGTACAGAGATCGACCTCTTATATAATTGGCCATGTTCATCCAGCGCAACCTTAGCAGCTTGTCCTCAAAGGCGTCGAGCCTCATTTTTATCTTCAGGGACTGTGCCATGACTTAAGTAGAGTTTTATCAGATCCTCCCACAAAGGGATTATCTCCTCAATGCTCTCTATTAGGTTCTCCTCTAGTGGGCCAATCGATAGTCGATTGATGACCAAAAAGGTAATTGTCCTATCTCTTATGCCTCTGGTTGAGCTTGCAAATTTGGATAGGGTATCTGCACGTTTATTCTCAGATCAAGGTACCTGATTGATGGTGAATTTTTTAAATGATTGCTGTAATTTTCTAACCTTGGTTAGGTACTAGCTCATCGTTGAATCCTTTGCCTTAAAATTTTTCTCGACCTGTTCTGCTACCAGTTGAGAGTCTATGATCACAGCCAGGTGTTCGATGCCTTGGTTGAGTGCCATCTTTATCTCTGCAAAGAGGGTCTCATACTCTACCTCATTATTAGTAACTGCATAGTTGAGTTTTATTACAAAATTATATTCCTCCGTGCTGGGAAATGGAGATTCACTTCTGCTCCCCCTCTATATGTGGTCGATGATCCATCGACGTGTAAAGTCTAAACCAGAAAGGTTTCATAATTTTTCTCAAGCAAGTCAACTCGTTCGACGATGAAGTCCGCCAAAACCTGTGCTTTGATGACTGTTCTAGATTGGAAGGTAATGTCAAATTCTCCCAATTTGATAGCTTATTTAGTTAACCTCCCAAATGTATCCGGTTTTGACAACACTTGCTTCAACAGTTGGTTGGTCAGCATTATATGGCATAGGATTGAAAATAAGGATGTAGTTTTTGAGCCACGGTGACTAGTGCCAATACAAATTTCTTGATCTCCAAGTAGTTATGTTTTGGTCCTCAGAGTGACTTATTGTAATAGTAGACTAGTCGATGGACTCCATCTCTGATTGAGACTAAGATCGAGCTAATCGATGCCTTTGAAATAGCCAAATATATATGGAGGACCTCTTCGAGTTTAGGTTTTGTAAGCATCAGGGGTGAGGATAAATACTGCTTTACCTTGACCAGCACTTGATCACACTGTTTGTTCTATTGAAAACCCAGCTTCTTAGCATTTCTGAGAATTTTGAAGAAAGGTAAGCTTTTGTTAGTCAATTGTGAGATGAATCTGCCTAGGGCAATAATTCTTCCAACCAGCTGCTATACATCTCTGATTGTTTGAGGAAGGGAGATTTCCAGAATGGTCTAAATGTTTAGTGGGTTGGCCTCAATGCCCCGTTAACTGATCATATAACCCAAAAATTTACCTCCTCGAACCCCAAACGTACACTTTTTTAGATTGCACTTTAGACCAAATGCTCTCAATATTGTAAAAGTGTGATTGAGGTTGATCAAATGGTCTTGGGCCTTTTCCATTTTCACAATTATGTCATCAACATACATCTCCATCGACTTGCCTATTTCATTCTTGAACATAAAGTTGACCTACCTTTGGTAAATTGCTTTAGCATTTTTTAGTCTAAAAGGCATGACCAAAAAGTAATAAACTCTATTGGGAACTGCAAAAGAAGTTTTATCCCTATCCTCGGGGGCCATGAATATTTGATGATATTTTTGAAATGCATCCATTATGCTCAATAACTCGCAACCAGTAGTGGAGTCTACTAATAAATCTATTTGAGATAGGGGTAAGAATTCTTAGGGTAAGCTTTATTTAGATTTGTGAAATTGTTACACATACGCCATTATCCCTCATTCTTTGGGACAAGTACAATATTACAAAGTCGATATGGATATTGAATTTCTATAATGTAACTTACATCTAAGAGTTTCCTAACTTTCTCTTCGATGATTTAGGTCATCTCAGCGTTAAATGTCCTTGTATTCTGCTTGATTGATTTGTATGAGGGGCCGATATCACACTGGGGTCGATTCCCTGAATGTCATATGCTTTCCAAGCAAAGATGTTAATGTTTCTCCTCAGAAAATCGACCATAAGGCATTCCAGGTGGGGGCCCATATATGTCCTAATACGACTTGTCTTGTTGGGGCTCTCTTGTTCCAGCTCGACAATTTTAAATTCTCCAACAGGCTTATTCGGGTATCCTTCAACTTTTTCTTCTTGTGAGCTTAGACCTCATCAGGTTCCGCTGCAGAGGCATCCCCCAAAGTCTTCAATTTTGGTCAAGTCTTCTGCTCGCTTAACTCGATCGAAATGCCGTAACACCTCCAAGCTTCCTTGATGTTACACAGCAGTTCACCTGTGCCAGTCGGGGTCGGGAATTTTATCTTCATATGATAAGTTGAGATAATGGCACATAAATCATTGAGGGCTGGTCGATCAATTATGACATTATAAGCGAATGGAGCATCAACTACCAGATAGTTAATCATTAAAGTATTTCTTCCGGGTGCCTCCCCAAATGACGTCGATAGATTGATAGACCCTTTTAAAATAATTTCTGATCCCCCAAACCCGACCAGAGGGGTACACACAGGTTCAAACTTCAACTACCCCAAGTTTATTCTTTTCAAGGTGGAGAGGAAGATAATATTGGCTGAGATGCCATTATTGACTAGAACCCTCCTCACTTCAAAATTGGCAATCTCAATAGAGACTACTATAGGGCAATCAGTTTTACGATCGATATTCTTTCCTTTGAGGTGGACCAAGTCGCTGTCCATGAAAGAAATGGGCTCTATGCTTGTTGATAAATGGAAAGTTATTTTGATCAATAAGGCTTTGTTCAACTCTAGCCTCCTCTGAGTTTGCCTTCTCGCTGATTTTAAGTCCCCCCAAGTGGGACTTTCCGTGATCATATCAATTACTCCTCGAATGAGCGGGCAATCTTCTAAGGTAGGTTTTTTTCCTTTGTCCTCTCTCCTTGGGCTAACCGACCTTTCTCTATGGAGAATCTGGTCAATTTTGCCCCCTTTTGCCTATATATCTAGGGCCACATATTTCTTGAGATGGCTCTATTTAATGAGCCTCTCAATTTTATCCTAGAGATTGAAGCATTCATCTATGCCATGCCCTTTTTAAACTTCTTTGATTTCTTCATAACTTTAGTCTCCATTAGCTTCCTCGATTTCTTGAGGAGATTATCATGCTGAATGAAAAACAAGACCTCTCTTATTAGAATATTTAGTGGGGTGTAGTCGTAGAAGCACTTTATTGGAGATCGACTTCTTTCTTTATGTTTTTGGTTGTCCCTCTCCTTATTTTTCTTTTTATCGACCTCAGAGGTTCCGATCTTTATCTTATTCATCTTATCTTAGGTCATATATATCTCTTCCAGGTCGGGCACTTCCTCCATCAACCTTGAGTGCTCTTACACTAAAGCATTAGTGCATTCTTTGTGTTTGAGTCCTAAGAACAACACGTTAATCAAAAACTCGATCCTGGGGTTTTCTATCTTTAGGACTTCCATGTTGAACCTTGTAAAGAAGTCACAAAGGGACTCCTCTTCATTCTGCTTGATAGTGTGGAGGTGAGTGTGAGGGAGCTTCGCCTTTCTCCGACTGGCGAATTGGTGCAAGAATTTGTCATAAAGTTGATCATAGGAGTATATCGACAAGGGCTCTAACTTAACAAACTAATCGAGCATTATGCCCTAGAAAGTGGTCACCAGCATCTTGGCATGGATGTATTTGTTGTGCCCGTGCAGTTGCATCATATGCTTGAACTGCATTAAGTGCTTATTAGGGTCTATAAAGCCATCGTATCTTGGCAATTTGATCAGAACCTTGGCATTGACAGCAATGCACTCGTCGATAATCTCCTAGATGAATGGGGAGCCTCTCTCTCGATTAGATCTTTGGAGGCCCTCTAGGTTGGGCACCCTCTTAGTGTTTCTCCTTAAGATCTCGTCGAGGTATCTGTTCGACTGTTGTACTTAGTGGGAGACTTTTTTCCACTTTTTTTTATTAGCTTAGGTAGAGTTCGAATTAAAATTAGGTCTTACGCGCTCAACCCTATTATACTGCGGGGCTCTAATAGGCTGGGTTGTGTGATTCGCTGACTCTTCCACTTCTTCATTTGGTCGTGTCCGAAATGTTGGATCCTATCGCGCTGCTAGGCTCGATTAGGTCAAACATGGTGGTCTACGAAGTCAACAATTTCTTTCCTTAGCTCCGACCACCCTTTCTCTTCATGGGGGCATCTAAGGCTGGCTTCTCATCTATTTGGTGGCCGCTTGGATTCTTAGTGGCCATCACTGTCCTGGGGGCACTTTTCCTCTAGTGGAGGCAGTTGCAGAGTGGTACTGCCAGTAGAGGCTAGCACGGTGGTGTGCCTATTTAATACAGTGAAAAGTTGAGTAGGGATTTGGGCAAAGATTTGTTCACTTATCAGCTGCATCAGCTGAGGCTAGTTAGTGTTACAACTTGCTCATGTGGGGCACTGGGGCCTGGAGCATGCAAACTTTGCTGGGGCAAAGAGAGAGGTGGAGATGCAAACCTCCTGTCATCCTTCATCTCAAATGCGGCTTTTCTTGTGTTCACCATTTTTTCAGTTGCAATCTCAAGTTTCTCATAGATGGTGCCAAAATGATGAGGTTAAAAGTCGTATTTAGTGAAAAGGATTGTGTTTAGGCTGATTCGACCAGGAAGATCGAATGATCCAACAGTGATATACTTCAAAGTTTGAGATCTACATTAAATAACAAACGTTAAATTAGCTGAGGTACTCCCGATGAAGGCACTCTGATGCTCAAGTTAGTACTGGTCGAATTGAGGTAATCGAGCAGTAAATTAAGAGCGTATAGTGTATATGGCTATCTGGAGTTAGGGGTGTAAATAAAATGAGACTATTCATGAATGGTTCAAGCTCGGCTCGATGAAAGCTCGTATTCAGCTCGATCTTTGCAAGCCCGAATTGAGCCAAGCTCGAGCTTGTCAGTTAAATGAGCTGAGTCGAGCTCAATAATATTCGGTTCGAAAAGCTCGCAAGCCTAAACAAGCCTTTTTATTATATATATACACATATATAATTATAATATAAGCCAATATAATAAAATCTATAAAGATAAGAAACTAATAATAATAATTCAATTTTTTATTTTTAGAAAAATATAGAACAAAATTATTTAAAAAATTTATAATTATAGATTTTGTTTTGAGTCTAAATGAGCTCTAGTTAATTCAAACCTATATAAACTTGAATTTAAGCTTAACGAATTGAGCTTTTATGCTTTTTTATAATGAGCTTTATTGAGTCAAGCTTGATAAGATTCGTCGAGCATTTATCTATTTCAACGAATCGAGCTTGAGCTTGGCTTTTTAAGCTCGACCAAGTTCGCTCGAGTTTGAGCTCGCAAATTAATAAACGAGCTAAGTTTAAACTTGCTAGATTCGGGCTCGGCTCGGCTTGTTTACACCCCTACCTGGAGTGTGGCTAAAAGTGAGATATTTATAACCTTTTCCTAGTGGATGATATGTCTAAAATGCTCATATCAAGTGTAGATAGCTTTTGTCTTTGCTTGGAGGTTATTGGTCATTTCCAATCTTGGTACTATTTCAGGTGACATCATCTTCTGCTTTTCAGGGTAGATAGTACTCTGGGTAGGCACCTCCCTGCTAGGGTTGGTGGCAGAGACTATACTAGGTGGCACGTGCCATTAATGCGAAGGCACACTGCTTGTTAGAGCATTAAATGCAGCAAGAATATGAGTTAGCGTCGAAGTGAACGCTTTGGTCGACAATTATTAAATAGACAAGGCGGTTAACCAGAGAGATGGTTGAACGGATAAAATGGTTTGAAGCCTCCTGTTGGGTACGGTCAAGAACAATCTATTTGACTAGGCGATTGTGGTTGAGTGATCCGGGCTAGCTGAGTCTAGAAGCGCTATTGGACTGTGCATGTTAAGTGGGCCTAGGGGCCCTCTTTGAGGTCAATAGTTTGTTGGGCTGGACTTGTAGGGCTATCCCATATCAGTAATATTGGCACAAAAATTTAATATTTCAGTATCTCAATTGTGGTTCCAATACCAAACCTTGATTTTTAGGACTCTCTCTGTAAGTAATTATTATACCAAAACTTAAGCTTTCAATACTTCTTTTTGTGTTTGTAGTACCTGAATTTTAATTATATGTGTTGAAATGTAGTAGTTGAACTTTAACCTGTGCAATTTTTTTTTTTATATTTTGTGTAAGTAATATTATCACAAAAATTTAAAATTTCAGTATCTCAAATTGTGACTCCAGTACGAGACCTTGGTTTTTAGTACTCTCTGTAAGTAATTATTTTACCAAAATGCAAGCTTTTAACGCTTCTTTATTGTGTTTGTAGCACTTGAAATTTAATTACATATGTTGAAATGTAGTACCTGAACTTTAACTTGTGTAGTTTTTTGTTTGGCACAAAAATTGAAACTTTCAATATTTAAATTGTGAGTTGTAGTACACAAAACCTCCAATTTAGTATTTTGTGCAAATCTTTTTGGTACAAAAATTCAAACTTTCAGTATTTAAATTATGAGCTTGTAGTACACAAAACCTTTAATTCAGTATTCTGTGCAAATCTTTTTTGTACAAAATTCAAACTTTTAGTATTTAAATTGTGATTGTTGTTCCAAAACCTCAAATGCAGTGAGTTGCAGTACACAAAATCTCCAATTCAGTATTCTATACAAGTCTTTTTGGTGCAAAAATTCAAAATTTTAGTATTTAAATTATGACCTATTGTTCCAAAACCTCCAATGCAATGTTTATATAGTTATGTATGTCTCTCTTTTTTTGCAGAAAGAATGGCTAAAACTCTGCGACCTACACACCAAACTACTGAAGTAATAGAGACTTTGAGCTATGTTTTTGATGCTATCTAGGGTACTTTAAAAATATTATGAAAAAGTTGAATGGTAAGATGAGCTTCAGACACACTGAAGTACTAAAGAGAACCCCATTTTCTGTATACCTTAAAATGATTGACTTGAGTAAATTGAGTACTAATAGTGTTATTAGAGTTGAAACTCTTTTAAGGAGGTTTGATATTAGATCTTATGTTGGACACAATTGAGAAGAAGTTCATACATATAAACTCATCCTAGTCTCCCCAGATGAAAGCAACAACAAAAATATTTGTAAGTCCACTTATATATGTGATACATTCATCCAATTATATGAATAAAAGCTAACGAATACTTTCGCAGGCAAAGTTTTTGTCTGGACACCTAAAACACTGCTTTAGGTATATTGTACCACAAAGAGAAGTTCAAATATGTTTGAGTCGCCAACAAAATGGGGACTTGGACCGTGGAGTTTATGTTTGTTTTTTGGTTGAGTGTTATGCAAAAAACACAAAGCATTTCTGGCAATATGCAAATGAATGTTCTATAGATGTGTATCGAGCACATATTGTTGTAAAAATTCTAGCTAGCAAGTATGGTTTAATGTATTCTGGGGGAGAATGATGATGTTCGAATAGTTATTGTCTAGATGAATTGATTATTTTGTTATTTTGTACTTTAGTATTTCCAATATTCTTACTGGATAACATTTATAATTATTGTATTTGGATTATTAGAATGAATGGTGTTTACAATTAATAGTATAATTTAGAAATTTATTTATAAATAGATGCTAATAAAGGAATATATGTTATAGGTTAGCTCAAAATAAGTACATAAGTAGTAGAACTCAACACGCATGAATGCAATTTTAAAGTACATAAACACGAAAAATAAGTACACAACATTAACAAATTAAGTACATAAATGCAGTTTTGGAGTACATAACAGCCAATACTGAGTACTTTTTCACCTATTTTTGGTTTCCTTCTCAACACATAAGAGATCGAGTTCAATTCAGCCTAATTTGGCCTTTGCGTGATCATAAAATCATGACATATTAGTCCTAGGACTCATATAGTCATGATAGATTTACTAGTTTTCCATGGTGGTGTTAGGAGGATTTATTTAACTCATACATCAATGATTTATACCATTCTAAATAAGAGCACAAGTAGTTGGATGTGGGTGTTTGAGTTCCCAACCATTAAAACACATACTATCACCATTATTTTCAACAAACTACAATATTATTGCATTCAAGTGTCTTATGAGTTGTTACAGGCATCAAATTGAGCATCATATCTGTCTTTGGAAAAGCAAGCACATAAACATGAAAAATAAGTACACAATATTAGCAAATCAAATACATAAGCATAGTTTGGGAGTACATAATTGCCAAAATTGGTACTTTTTTGCCAATTTTTGGTATCATTTTCAGCACATAAAGAATTGAGTTCAATTTAGCTTTATCTAGCTATTGCATGACCATAAGATCATGGCCAACACGTACTATCATGACCACATATTCAACAAATCATGCATTTGAAGTTATAAAGTCACCAATGTGTTGTTCCATGCTTCGATTGAAGTTAAAATTGGCATTTGAAAAAGCAAGTACATAATCTCTTACCACAAGTATACAACATATACAAACTGAATACATAAACCCCTTTCTCCAAGTACATAAGTGCCAAAACTAGGAACGTTTTTGCAAATTTTCGGTATCATTCTTAGCGCATGAGGGAACATTCTCCATTCTACCTAA
The DNA here is from genome assembly GCA_014898725.1 of Jacaranda copaia. NCBI lineage: Eukaryota > Viridiplantae > Streptophyta > Magnoliopsida > Lamiales > Bignoniaceae > Jacaranda > Jacaranda copaia. Next base: position 264,475 of record JACGDI010005069.1, read on the forward strand.
TCTGTCCATTTCATGATCATTAGACCATGAAGTATGATCAAAATAACTCATTTGGTGGTGACAGGTTCAGTGGTGTAGAAAGGGGGTGTCGAAGTGATTCATTTGTCTCATATTTATATTAGGAAGAATGACACCACAAGTGGTGCGGTATGGGTCATTGTGTTCCTAATCATTCCAACACATACTATCACAATCACATATTCGACAAATCATGCATTTGAAGTTATGGAGTCACCAATGTGTTTTTTCATGCGTCAATTAAGGTTAAAATCGACCTTTGGAAAAGCAAATGCAGAATTCTTTACCACAAGTACACAACATATATAAATTGAGTACATAAACTCTATCTCCAAGTACATAAGTTCCGGAACTGGGTACTTTTTTCCAGATTTTTGATATTATTCTCAACGCATGAAGGAACGTTTTCCATTATGCCTGATTTGCCTATTTTATGATCATCAGACCACGAAGTATGATCAAAATATTTTATTAAGTTGCTCCATAGATTGAATTAATGTTAAAATCGTTCTTTGTAAAAGTAAGTATAGAAGCCCTGATTGTAAGTACACAACATATGCAGTTTTAGTACTTAACGGATATCTGAAGTACATAAGTGCCTAAAATGGATACTTTTTTCTGTATATCCAGTATTATTTCTAATAGAAAATAGTATTTTTATCTACATTTAAGATGTTCAATAGATTTGTTAGTGTATCTAAAAAATGTGATATATTTCACTACATGCCATACCAAATATTCCAAGACGTATTATGTTTTTTTAGGTTGCTCTATACATTGAATTGATGTTAAAATCATTTTTTGTAAAAGCAAGTATAGAAGCCATGATTGCAAGTACGCAACAGTGCTATTTTAGTACATAAACGAATGTTTAAAGTACATAAGTATCTAAAATGGGTACTGTTTTCCACATGTCCAGTGTTATTTTTAATAGAAAATAGTATTTTTTATCTTCTTTTAAGGTATTCAACAGATTTGGTAACGTATCTAAAAAATGTGATACATTACACTACATACAATATCAAACATCCTAAGACGCACTATGTTTTATTAGGTTGTTCCACACATTGAATTGAGGTTAAAATCATTCTTTGTAAAAGCAAGCACAAAAGCCCTAATTGTAAGTACACAACATGTGCAATTTCAATACATAAATGGATGTTTGAAGTATATAAGTGCATAAAATGGGTACTTTTTTTCACATAGTTAGTATCATTTTTAACAGAAAACATTATTTTTATTTGCATTTAAAATATCCAACGAATTTGGTAATGTATTTAAAACAAACATTCCAACACATACTATATTTTATTAGGTTGCTCCACACATTAAATTGAGGTTAAAATCGCTCTTTGTAAAAGCAAGTACGGAAGCCCTGATTGTAAGTATACAACATGTGCAGTTTCAGTACATAAACAGATGTCTGAAGTACTTCAGTACCTAAAATGAGTAGTTTTTTCCGCATATCCAGTATCATTTTTAACAAAAAATGATATTTTTATCTGCATTTAAGGTATCCAACAAATTTGGTAATGTATTTAAAAAACGTGATACATTGCACTACATGCAATATCAAACATTCCAAGATGTACTATATTTTATTGGGGTTGTTCTACACATTGAATTGAGGTTAAAATCATTCTTTGTAAAAGTAAATACAAAGGTCTTGATTGTAAATACACAACATGTGCAATTTCAATACATAAACCAATGTATACAGTACATAAGTGCCTAAAATGGGTACTTTTTTCCACATATCTATCATAATTTTTAACAAAAAAAATGGTATTTTTATTTGCATTTAAGATATCCAACAGATTTGGTAACATATCTAAAAAATGTGATACATTACACCACATGCAATACCAAACATTCCAACACGTACTATGTTTTATTAGGTTGCTCCACACATTGAATTGAGCTTAAAATTATTCTTTGAAAAAACAAGTACAGAAGCCCTAATTGTAAATACACAACATGTGCAATTTTCGTACATAAGCGGATATTTGAAGTAAATAAGTGCCAAATATGGATACTTTTTTCCACGTATCCAATACATTGCACTACATGCTAATTTGTCTTCACCGTCCACCAAGTTTACTTTTTTCGGACAATCATCATATCAACTAAGGTAATCTTTAAGCATAAATATAGGTGAATCATGTTGGACACATCCTCATCGGCATTCAAAGTCACATACATTTTTTGATGGGGTGCAAGGTATTGGACTATGTCTAATTGAGGGCAAATTTTACGTCATTTTTCTTCCAGTTGGAAATATAATCCCATTAGAGTCGTGCTCTAAAAAATTAGCATAATATATAGTTCTCTATTATACATACAACTCCCTAACAGTTGTATTAGAAGTTCTTCCCTATTACTTGACATTTTCAGGCTAAAAAAAAAGAAAAAATAAAATAACTGCTACTCACCAAAAATTACACTGCTGCTTTACCATGCAATAATGGAGAAAAAGTAGGCCTATTTCTTGCTAAGATGTTGTAGCAGAGAGACAGAGAGACAGAGAGAGAAGTTTCCTTCTGCTGTGAGAAGATGAACAGAAAACAAACGGGAAAGAGAGAGAGAAATGGGTGTTGGAAAGCAAGGATTAGGAAATCAAGGAAAGGAAAAAAATTTTAAAAAAATTTCATTAAATTAAGGTCATTTCAATCACTTTACGTGAATGAGGAGTGAAGTTAAAATTAAAACTTCACATGAAGAGTCCAAACTAAGAAAAACATGGGTGGGAACTAAATGCTAAAGTGAAAGTGAATTTGGGGGTTTTTAAATAAAATGCCCCTTAATTTTTGCACTAAATGAATATCCCATCAAGTTGCTTGTAACTTAATAGTAGAAATTTCTTATATAATGAGGGAAATTAGAAGTTCGTGCCTCAACAAACTTTTAATATGCATGCATTTCAATTAAAAATAATAATAAACGGATATCTCTTCTTCATAACAACCCTTGCATTCAAATATGGGTCGAGTTATTTTGCAGTCGTATTAACCTTAGTTGCCGAACCAATAATTAAAATCTTTTTAGGTACATTTTAGTTTTTTTTAACAGCGTAAGCAACAATATGATTGATCCTTAATATATGATATTCACTATTAAAATTGTAAAAGCCATCATTATTATAACGAAACAATAATTTTTATTCCTTATAATCAATGACAACATCCATGTTATCACTCAGTATACTGTCACTGATTTTCTTTTTTTCTTGTAGTAATTGCCAGCAATCCAATAATAGTACAAACAGATCACAAAAAGCGAGCATGCTTCTGAGTTGTTCTCACACAAAAGAGTTGACAAATAGTATTCTAAACACGAGATGCAAGCAAGCTCCCTATCCTTCTACAGAATCTCACATCAGTTCGACAACATATGTATGGATGCGTTAAGTTTAATCTCCACTTGCACAACCCCCGCAGCCACAATGCACACATTCAATAACCTTCTCCTCTCGCAAATGCTTAGGGACTCGGCAAACACAAGTTGTTTGAAAGTTATGGTCCCGTGGCTGCATGCACCTCAAGCAGCAAAGCCTTTCGTAACCCGGCTGCAAAAAAACGACAAATCATGAGGATGGATAGCCCTACTCACAATGCACAGCACAGCTAGCAATCTATTGTTTATATTATTAAAATACATCGGATGTCACAATAACTAAAAACCAAATAATGTATGAGTTCTGAAAGTAGTTAATCTTTAATCTAGCTATCCTGTCTTAACACAGTCAACACCAAAGAGCATCCATCAGTAATTGAAAGTTTTCCCCCTCTCTTCTCTCCCCCTCCCCCACGCCTCCCTCTATCACACACACATGTACACAGGATCCCCATGACACAAAAATAAAATGATTCAAGCTTTCTGCAACATTATAAACCGACCTTTTTCCACTTTGCAATTAAGTTACGATCAGCATATCCCTGATCCAAGCAGAACTCATATAATTCCTTGGAAATCTCCTTCCTCCTGTGATAAAGGTCAAAAATGTATCGACTCTTCTGATGGGCTATCTTGAAAATAGGCCACAGGGCCTCGCATTTTCTTTTCCCATCATGTGGGTCATTCTCAGCTGTGAAAAAGCAAGTGGAGAAGTATATCAGAACAGCTTTTTTTTTTTTTGGCCCACTTCTGGATAACAAACACCATTTAGCACACAAAATTGAACCCAAAATGACACTAATAACAGTACAGAGAAAATAGTTTTTTGCTAGTAAGTTCACAAACCTTCTCTCATCTTTGCTTGTAGTTCACGTAGAGTCGGTTCAATCAATTCCCATCCCTCTGGGTACTTTACCCGGTTTGTCTTCACCTTGGGCATGATTTCCTGTGCAAGACACAGAAATACAGTATGAAAAGATGAGCCGAAACATCTGCACTGTAATTGTAACATAGACCACAAAAAGAGATAATCCATAAACAGCTCAATTTATCTCGCTTATTTGTATTTGTAAGAAGTTTCACTTATTTGAGTATGTAAGAAGTTTTTGGCTCACTTATTACCATATTACCATGACACTCGTGGTCTTCCCATGTATTTATACTGGAAAGTGAGCACACTTTTAATAGGGAGAAGCAAGAGTTTTTACCATAGTATGTAGCATCATAATATGATTACCCAACTGACTCAAAAGTTTTTTGGCATCAAAACTTCTAAAGTATAAGATAACTCGGATAGGAATAGGATTGCTTCCAGTCATAGGGAGATGCATGACATGGTGGATGAAGATGGTATCTTGCTTTGAAATGATCAAAAGAACAAAGGAAAAGATCCATATTAACCCATGAATCAAGCCCAAACCTGAGTGATATTTTACAGAGCTTCCTCTATAAAAGTTGTAATAGAGTATAGAAAATTATGTCCTGTCAGCCATGTCCTTAAAGCCCACAAACTGCCACCATATAAATTATAATTTTGCCAACTTTAAGGAGATAATTTGGAGGGTTTTGACTGGTAAAGGATAATTGTGTCGTTTCTAAAACCACATCCAATACAACAGGTGACCAAGTTGAACAAACGGCCAACATGTATATAATAATTTTGCAGACAGTAAGAAAATAATTCTCATGGTTTTGAAACTGCAAAAGGATAATTATGCCTTTTTTCAAAACCAGACAAATGATCACTAATTTGCATTCTCTGAAGTACATACATGGACGGCATGCTGGATCTCATTGGTCAGATTAACAGGGACAGAATTCTAGGCCTAGAGACAAAAACAATGAACTTAAATTTGGATAAAAGATGTAAGCAGTTCAGTTGGTAGCAGCCTACCTGGGACGCATTAGCAATGGGCCAATCAAGCTATTGTCCACACTTGTTTAATTTGTTTTGTATCAGAGGCATACCATGTAGGTATGTAACACAGTCACAAATGTTTTGTATCAGAGGCATACCATGTAGGTATGTAACACTGTCACAAATTTTTATTGTAAAAGCAAGTAGTTGCAAGGGCCAACAGACAGGATCAATAGGAGATAAGGTAGGAGACGCTTTAACGTTAAATTCAGTTTTACATCTTGAAGACCATACTTTTCTTCATTTTCATCCCTTGTGTAATTTTCTAGAAAATAGTTGTTCGGCAGCACCTAATTCCATCACCAGAGGCCCAGCCGCAGCTAGGTCACCCAGGCAGCACACCAAAAAATATCGTATACTTAGTAAGATGCACAGAGATTGTGACTGCAATCAGTACGGACATATTCGTGGCAGTTTCAACTTGTTAACTAGTAAAGAATTTTCCATCTCCAGTTTATTCTATCCAGTTATTTTCCAATTGGGTTTGTGTATTCCTGCAAACTTGAATTTCACAATGATCTTTTGCAAATGATCAATTCAAAGCAGGGAAAAATAGGAGTACAATACAATAATTCAAAAGCAAGTTCAGATTTATCCCCCTCAGTAACAAATAATGGAAGAAAACAAGGATAAAGCCGTGACAAGAAAACCCTATCCCAGAATTTGGTAAAGCATCAAAGATGTTTGAACTCAAATAACGAAACCGAATTTCATGTATAAATACGAAATGAAGGCACCAAAGTACAAATACAGTTACTCGCACACATATACACGTAAAATAGAATAATTCCAGTAGATTTCAGGGCACAAAGAGGATTACCAGAGCAAATTAGGGTTGCTTCCAGAGGCGGTGGGGAAGGAGGCTGCGACGTGGGACGAATATGAGGAGTAACTCAAATTTTTAATAATTCTGCAAGTCAGTTGAGAGAACCCAAAGGCTTTGCCAGAGGCCGAAACCTCCGTTTCACAGGCACATATACAACGGAGTTTCAGGGGAAAAGAAAGTCGCGTTTTATAAAAGAGTTGCTTATTTAATTTTTCTTGTTATACACACGCCAAACAAGAAAGATAAAAACGCATATTGGAGAAAGGAGAGACAGAAACTGAAAGTCGGTAAGAAATAGGTAAATCGAAAAATAATTATTTCATGAGTATAAATAGCGTGGGAGTAGACTACAAAAAAATAGGGGTGAATTTTGTGGGGAGAAAATTCTAGAAGCATCAATATTGGAATATATTTTACATAGCACATTTTCTCATATTTTAGTTCCTTTTTATTATCATTGTATGAATGCATCCTTGCACTTAAAATTTATTAGTTCGAACCATTCTATTAATTAATCATGACAATTTCTATTTTTGATATCCAAAGTTTGATTTTGCACTACCATACCTAATCGAGTCAAAATTATTTACTTAAAATCATGAAGGATCCAAATAAACCAATTTTTTTTTTAATTTGTCAATTTTCCATCTAAATTGAGAATTTTGTGCGATAATCTCACTCTCATTTTTTTGAAAATATTCTCCTTTTGACATTTTTTCGGCTCTCATTGCACTGGCTTTTATCACTCAGCTCCTAAATTCTGAATAAAATATATAGAATTATTAAAATTGCAAAAACAGCATAATATATGGAGTAATTTTTTCTCCCCTCTAGAGTAACAGATACTGAAAATATATTACATAGAAATTAAAGATTTTAAGCGGAAAATTAAAAAAACAAAAAACAAAATATCCCCAAAGACTAGAGATGTCGAGGAAGTAATCCAAATAAAAGTTTGAAGCATCAGCCCTATCCACAAGAAGTTCTGATCTGATCCCTACCAACCAAGCAAATACCATAATCTTTCCTTTACCACCGTTCTGGACCTCTGGACGGCTTTTCACTGTTCCACACCAGCACCAACATCTCCTTGTGCACTGGGGTTCTGCGAGCTTCCAAGTTGTGCAGATCTAAAGTGTTCTTTTGAAACTTACATCTCGGTATCTTCACAATCCTTAGGAAGCATCTGTTGGCAATCCGAAGCAAATCCATATCAGTTAAAGAAGCCTTACTATAAGCTGGCTGGCTTTGTGATAAATAAGAAAGCAAAATCTGGTTTCAACTACAAGTACAAACAAGTCCAGTCGGCTCGCAGACCTCATATAAATCGCAGACCTCATGATCTTGATCTCTATTTTGAGCCATCAGTATCTACGTTTGAGACTCGCAGATCAGCTTACAAGTTGGTATATAATTAAATATAATTTTTTATTTTATTATCATAAATATATTAAATTACTATTATTTTATTATGAGCTCGAACTCGAGCATGTGATTGTTTGCAGCTCAAATGACAATTTGAACTTAATTAAGTTAGGTCGAGCTCGAGCTCAAAATATTAGGCATCATATACGTATTTTGAGTTTGAACTCGAAATTTCTCCTGAACTGAACCGGATTGCACCCCAAATTTCAACATCATTTATCATAATTCCCTTATCTCAATAACTTCATAGATGGAAGTAAATTAGCATTTTGATATATTCCAACTTACACTTGGAATGTCAAAGCTACCCTCTTTTGCATTACATACACCAAGCGAGATTTTTCCAAGCATTGGCAACTGCAGTCATCAAGAAGCACAATGAAAGGAACTTGTTAGTTCGTTCTTATTTATGGAGCCCTATTAGCCCAAATACAGAGATTCCGTCTACATAGCAATACTTACCTTGGAAGCAGTACAAATGATGAAGTTTCTCGGAATTCCGGGCCAAGCAATTTCAATGCACAGCGCATTGTTCTAGAATGAGACACTGAACTTGTGCAACTGAGTTGATATTATAAATAGCATGTCTAATGGAGTCAAAACACAGAAATGGACTCTATAGAATGAATAATGCTTTCTATTACATGGTGCAAAAAACCAAATAGGATTCATCTTTACATTTCCTGCTGTAAAGGTTAATGGCTGAAGAGAACAAGATAGAAATATTTGGGTTATATCATATGCAATTAAGAGCAATGTATTACCTATTCAATTCTAGCTTCTTATAATCTGGCTGTCCTTTATGATTTTTCAAAGAATACGACTGAATACTTTTAGGCGTTCCACCATGTGTCTAACTTTATGTTTTCTATTTTTCTTTTCTTTTCTAAGATAATGCCATAGATTTTCTTGTATAGGTTAATCAAAATGCATCTAGTTGTCAATTTCATGACAAAGTTCATAGAAACTTCTCAATTTGCTAACTTGAATTTTAAACATGCAAAAGGAGCAATTATTGATTTCAGTCAAATTTGTTCAAGGGCATAAAGAGAGTAATATATGAAACAATTTTTGAGTTGGAAGTCTTTTCTTTTAAGTTTTTTCCAGTGGATATCCAGTTTCAAATTTGTGTTAAAGCGCAGCATAGACACGAGAAAGTTATAGATGAATGTAATGGTCATGAAATTTATCCTTGCCCAATGACTATTGTTTTTGGTATAAGAACACAAAAATATGAATATGTTGTCAGAGGATTATATCATAGGGGAGATGTACTCTGCAGAATTGTGAAAACATAGTAATTCTTAAGCAAGCCAAATAAACAATAAATTCCAATACAGGACACAACCAGGATGGATTTTTCTGCCATAAGTTTATTGATAATATGAATTCACCAACTCTAAATGCAAAAAAGTGCTGGAAAAATCTAATGATTTGATATGATTTGGATCAAAAGATAAGTAGATAACTAAGACATGCTGGCTTTATGCACCACTAGGGTTTTTTACTCTGATAGAACCCTCACAAATTATCTTGAACCCTACTGATGATGCCGAAGTAAATAGAAACATCATCAACAAAGTAGGTACTGTCGTGGGCAGAAATCTTGGCTCAATTGGTGCAGACACAAAAATGAACCCAGGTAAAATCAGATTTCATATAACATGCACCTTACGGACATTCATGTCGCTATTAAGAACACAGATTGCCAATTAAAACAAATCAGAAAAGAGAACCAGCTTATTGCATGAAGAAGGAAAGCAACATACTAACACAGTGGTGTAGTGTAAGATCTTCAAGTGCATGACAATCCAAAAGAGATCTCACACCAGACAGTTATTTCTCCACATTCCTGTAAAGCAAATAACAATGTGCTGAGAATGTGAAATTACAAAAGCAGCCCTAAACCATGCAAAAGAAGATAAGAAGCAAAGACAGAGACACATGGGTATGTAATTGCCACCAAAAGATTTGAAAATTTACTTTTAACTAGGAATTCTTGGTGTCTTCTCTAATCATGACTTCTTCTTTTAAAATTTGATCCCTCACCAATATGCACTAATGTTAACAAGTAACCGAAGAAGCTGCACCCACATGGTTTCTTGAATGACAGTCTTCTTCTGGCTTGGTGGGGAGGGAGAGGGGGTGTGGAGCGCTACCTGAATAACACTGGAATAAGGCTCCCATCAATCACAAAAGCAATTTTGCATGAATAATCTCAACAATTCCTTGATCTATTTTTTATCTTCTTGATCAAGTACTCATCCAGCCCAGCACCAACTTCCACTATTCTAGTGTCTGGCTTTATCTCCACCTTCAAAACCCGTTTTAGAACATCTTCCATTGCTTCTATGTCCTCTGCCTCAAACAAGATTCTAGGTAAAATTTCAGCCCAAGTGCCAGCATGTGGACTGTTCCCATGCTTCAAGAACTCAAGTAACACTTCACAAGCGCCCTCCGTTTTACCAATTTTACACAAGCCTTTGATTAGCATATGAATGACTGAAAGATGTGGAGAAAACCCCTTGCACATCATAACCTTAATATAACTCTTTGCCTCGTCATACATGCTCTGATTGCATAAGCCCCCAACTATATTCTGGTAGGACAAAAAATTTGGCAAGCACCCATTTGAAGGCATATCCTCTAGAAGCTTACAAGCATCAGCAGCACGGCCTGCCTTACAATAGCCCAGTATAACTGTATTGTAATGCACAATATCAGGGTTGCATCCCTTCACTTTCATCCGACAAAGAAGCTTGTAAGCCTCCTTAAGCTTCTTTTTCCTACACAAGCTGTTCAACAGTGTGGTGTAACTTAAAGTGTCTGCTTGAAACCCTTTGTTCAACATATCCTCCAGCAAATCGACAGCTTTATTCACCTGACTCTTCCTGCAAAGTCCTTGCATCAGAATTCTATATGACTCCACATCAGGAAGAACATCACGCTTAAACATTTGATTAAACAACGAGTATGCAATACTCAAGTCATTGTTCAAACAAAAAGCACGCATTAAAATGTTGTATGACTTGGTGTTTGGGGAAACACCATACTTGTGGGCGGATTTGAACAGGTCAAATGCAGGGCGGAGGAAGTTACGATTAGCAACAAGGATTTCAAGGGTGCAATTGAGGTGTTTTGTATGGGGCTTGAGGTTGAATTCAAGAATCGTATAGAACGTTTTGAGAGCTTTCTCAGGCATTTTGGCATCACCGTAGATTTGAATTATGTGAGTAAAAAGAGATGGAGAAATGCAATAGTCATGGGACTTGAGGCTGGAGAGGAGGGCATGCATTAAAGAGAAATGATGAGAACAGCCAAGTTTGAGGATAAGGGTGTGACAGGTGGCATCGGAATGTCGAAAATTGGGCTGATGGAAAGATAAATCAAATATTTCCTTAGCAATGAGCGGGTTTGATTGGGAAGCTATCAACTTTTGGATTCGAGTTGGAGAGCCAATAAAAGGTTCTTCGTTCTCATTTGGTTCCTGTTCCTTCAGCCTATATCTGCCATCTTGTTCTTGTTTTTGATAATGATTAAGGGGTGCTGAGCAATATGAATATGAAAATTTTGGAACTTTTGACAACAATGAAGACCGGAGAGATGCCAGGTGCATTTCTTTGCAACTGCTTGATGTGATTGCAGCAAGTGATATTTGGAACTTTTGCAACACCATATATAGAGAATCAGGGCTGGC
>JACGDI010005069.1:278602-320762 GCA_014898725.1 Jacaranda copaia
ATACAAAGCAGTATCGAGTTAAATCAAAGAATTCTTTTACCCCATGTTTGGTCCTTAAATTTTAATGAGAAAAATGCTGCGGAAAATATTTTTTATACTTCAAATGATGTATATTTATACTTTAATGTTTCTACATTTACATTTTCCTTTACTTTTTACCTCACTAAAGTCTCAATAAAAAATATATCACAGAGCCATTAAAATTGCAAAAACAACAAAATATGTATCACGGAGTAATCTCTAGAATATCGGATAGAGAAAAATTATAACAATGAAGAATTTAAGAGGAAAATTAAAAAGACAAACAATTCCCAAAGAAAAGAGACATACAGAAAACAATCGAAATAAATGTTTGAAGCATCAGCCAAATGCACAAGTAGTTCTGATTCATCTAACCAAAACAAATACTATAATCTTTCCTTTACCACTGTTCTGGTAAGTTTTTCACTGTTCCAGGCCAGCACCAGCGTCTCCTTATGCACTGGGGTTCTGCAAGCCTCCACGTTGTGCGGATCTAAAGTGTTCTTTCGAAGCGTACATCTCGCAATCTTTACAATACTTAAGAAGTATCTGTCGGCAAACTGAAGCAAAATGCTATCAATTAAAGAAGCCTGACTACAGGCTGCTTTTTGATAAAGAGGGAACCAAAATGCAATTTCAACTAGGGGCGCAAATGAGTTCAGCTCAAAGTTTTACAAGCTAAGTTCGAATATTTTTAAACTCGACTCGAGATAAATTAAACTTGATCTCTATTTTGAGTTGTCGGTATTTAGGACTAGCTTGCTAGCTAATATATAATTAAATAATTTTTTTATGTTATTAATAAATATATATTATATTACTAATATTTTATTTCTAGCTAACATCTCATTTGACAATTCAAGCTGAATCAAGTTGGAGCGAGCTCGAGTTTTCATCAAGACGAAATCGAGCTCAAAATATTAGCCATCAAGCTCAAGTTCAAGCTAGAAAATTACTCTCAAACTTGAGTTGATTGCACCCCGAGCTTCAACATCATTTATCATAATTCAAGTATTGAATAATTTCATAGATGGAAGTAAATTAGTATTTGATCATCAATCCCAACTTACATTTGGAATGTCCAAATCACCCTCCTTTGCGTCACATACATCAAGTGAGATTTTTCGAAGCATCGGCAACTGCAGTTGTCAAAGCAGCACAATGAAAGGAACATATTAGTTTGTTCTTATTTGTTGAGCCCAATTTGCGCAAACACAGAGATTCCATCAACACATAAACACTTACTCTGGAAGCAGCATAAATAATGAAGTTTCTTGGAATTCCAGGGCCCTGCAATTTCAATGCATAGATTCATTATTCTACAATCAGATGCTGAACTTGTGGAACTGGAACTTTTAAGGCATTTTAAGATTGGTTGTATAATAGGAACTTGATATTATAGATAACAAGTCCAATGAGATCAAACACAAAACGGAGTCCATAAAATGAACATTGCTTTCTATTACATAGTGCTGAAACCACATAGGATTCATCTCTACACATCCTGCTGAAAAGGTTAATGGCTGAAGAGAACAAGAAAGGAATATTTGGCTCTACATCATAAGCACTCCAGAGCAATGTGTTGTCTAATTCAAATCTAGCTACCCATAATCTGGCTATCCTTTATGATACTTATAAGCTTTTCCACCGTTTATTTGCCTAACTTTTCCTCAGGGGACACCATTTTCTTTGCTTTTCAAATATATGTACCATAAATTATCTTGCATAGGTTAATTAATGCAGCTAGTTCTCAATTCCATGACAAAGTTCCTTGATTATTTACCTGCATTTACTTGAGTAATTTTTTTGTCAGGTTTTGTAGCAGCAACATTGAATTCTATATTCCTGGTTTGCCTCTTTGCTAACTTAAATTGTCAAACACGCAAAAAGGGCAATTATCAACTTCGATAAAACTTGTGCAAGGGCATAAAGAGAAAGAAATAAATGAAACAAGTTTTGAGTTGGAGTTTTTTCCTTTTATTTTTTCCTAGTGGATATCCCCAAGAAGAACTTCTAGCAATTGAAATCAGCCAGGGGGAGTACATTATATCCAGTTTCACATTTGCGTTGAAACACAGCATAAAAATGAGAAAGTTAATGGTCATGCAATTTATCCTTGTCCCATGACTATTGTGTTCGGTTTAAGAACAGAAACCTTATGGATAGGTTGTAAGAGGATTATATCACAGGAGAGATGTACTCTGCAGGGTTGCAAAAATGTATTGTAGTTATCAATGAGACCAAAGAGTTATCTAAGAGAGCACCCGTTCATGTTGTAGATGCAAAAAAGATATTAGTCAAGGCACTAAAGAACAATGGTCATGCATCGTAAGTATGCCAAAGAAACAATAAATTCCAAGGGATAGCCACAGGCACCTCCCCAGAGGCTTGACGTAATTACAGGTGCATCAAGGGAGGTCAGCGTAATTATCCATAATTTTCCAATACAAGACGCAACTAGGGAGGATTTTTCTGCCACAAGTTCATTGATAATATGAATTAATCAACTTTAAATGCAAAAAAGTGTTGCTAAATTTATTGATTTAACATGATTTTGACTCAAAAGATAAGTACATAATCAAGACATGATTGTAGTATGTACCACTTGGGATTTTTACTTTGATAGAACCCTCATAAATTATATTGCAAAATTATATTGCACCCCATGGGTAACGCCGAAATAAATAGAAACATCATCAATAAAGAAGGTAATGTCGTGGATAGAAATCTTGAGTCAATTGGTGAAAACACGAAAATAAAGTTGGGTGGAATCAGATTTTCATATAAAATGCACCTTATGGATATCCATGTTGCTATTAAGAACAAAGATTGCCAATTAAAGCAAACTGCATAAGAGAACTAGCTTATTGCATGAGAAAGGCAATTAATGTACTAACACTGTGGCGTAGTGTAAGATCTTCAAGTGCATGACAGTCCAAAAGAGATCTGATGCCATTGGTAGTTATTTCTCCACATTCCTGCAAAGCAAATAACAATGTGCTGAGCATGTCAAATACAAAGGCAGCCCCAAACCATGTAAAAGAAGATAAAAAGCAAAGACAGAGAAACATAGATGTGTGTGTATGTAACTGCCACCAAAAGATTTGAAAATTTACTTTTAAGTATGAATTCTTGGCGTCTTCTCTAATTGACTTTTTCCTTTCAAGTTTGATCTCTCAATCAATACTATTTCTGGATACAATTTAGTAGATTTCCTCATAAATGAGACCAACATGGACTTGGCAAGAATGACAAACGAACTTAGAGAGAAAGGTGGCAGCAAACCTCAAGATGGAGAGATGTCAACCCTGGCCAACCCCTTGAAATTATAGCCTGTGATTCTACAAATGATACAGAAAGAAATAAACGAGCTTTCATTATCTTTTGCCCCGACATTATCATATTGGCTGTTGAGCCAGATCACCGATGTAAAGAAGCACATGAAGAAAGAAAAAGGGGAACCCAAATGCAGCAGATTGGAAAAACACAAAGGAGCTTAACAATCATAAATATTTAGTTAGCACGAACTTATTCTGAATTCTTGGACACAAGACACTCACCAGAGTCAAGCAATGTGCACCCTATCAATGTAAGCTTAACCAAATTGGCACAATTATCAGCCAGAGTAGACAATTCTTCATTAGTCATCCATGGTGTCACTCTTTCAAGTCTCAAGTTCCTCAAATTCGGCATCTTGAACTTAAAGCTTAATGGAGATATGTCACCAACGCAATAGCAGAGAGCCAACAATTGCAAGTGTGGCAAGGTTTTTATTACGTCACTTATGGCAGAGTCAGATATGACCTGTTAACATAAGTAGACATATTACACAATGACTAATGGATTTTCAACAGTTATTACAATGAAAGAGAACAAATATACTAGAGTACGTACCAAATATATAAAGGGCCATTAGCCAGTCAAAAAGTACATTTGCCTGATAAGGACATATTCAAATATTTTACATTATACAACGATGAAAGTCATCCAGAGGTTTCAATCGATGATGACCTAATATTGAATGATAGTTTTTGCTCTCAAGCAAAAATAAGAAAAATACAATGATAGGAGAGAAGAGAGATCTGACTTCATCTGGCTACCACAAAACATCATGATCCATTTTGTCAATCATTCTATTTTTATAAATTGCTCTTGCAATGTGAGAAAAGACATTGAAAGTTATTAACGAAGAAAATTAAGCATATATTTGCTTGCTATATTATTCAGTTATGGTCATCAGTCGAAGACAATTTACTGTTGGAAAATGAAATCAACAAAAATGAACATTATATCAAGGTATACCTATATTACCTGAAAATAAAGAATCAATTTCTCAAGCATTGGACAGATAGTGGGCAACAGCTTCAAGCCATCATGGCCTAAGGATCCACCTAAACCAACAACTAAGGTTCTTAGTGATCTAATTGCTGGTTTAAGGGCTCCCATAGAGAAAAATGAAAATCCCCATCCAAGTTCAATCTCCTCCAATTTGCAGTACTTGCCTAGTTCAGAGTACAATTCTTCTGGACAGTATGATGGATCGTACAATTTTTTTCCTTTAGTTTCACTTTCCAGTCGCAACAGATGCCTACAGCCTCTTGTTTTCAGAGATTTTAGATTAGGATTTCTACGAACAACATGAGATAGAGCAGCACAGGAAACCTGAAAATTTCACAAGCATAACATGTTTGTTAGATTCACATGTATACCTTACTCTAAAAGTAACACAACCCTAAAATTGCACCAAAAGAAAAGGCATGGTAAATTTATCCAAATTCTAAAGGACAAACATACGTTAATTAGAAGACACTAATAAAAACATCTCCCGAGAAACATGCTTGAGATTCTTTCAAGACTAACTCTGCACCTGGATATCTTAAAAATTAATATGTCAACATCCAAATTAATATTTTAGATTAGCAGAAAAGTTTTTACCATCAGACTAATCCAAAAACCTTAAGAGGATCTGTAAAAGACTGGATTTAGCATCTGTTTGACTTGTGGAAAATGAGTAAGGAAATGGAACAAATGCTGTTCCATATTTTATTCCAGATATCTCCACATTTAGTCCTCTAACATATACGGTACAAAAACTCATCCAAATCTCATTAAATAATATATGAGTGATGTCAAAAAAGAGTTATATTCTAATACAAAGGCTCGAGGTTCCTTTAAGACGGCCTCCACACCTTTGTTTCAGAAACATCAAGCATCTCCAAGGACACCCCTAACAAACTATAAAGAGCATCGTTAACAAGTTGAATTTCCCTGAGACATAGACTCCTCAAGTGGACTGCTCCAGACATAAGCTCAGAAAGAATCTTTCCAGTTATACCTGGCAAAAGAGTGAAAAAGAATTAGCATTGAGAAAATTTAATATCATAACTTTTATGTAGAATAGATGTTTGCCACATCACATTTACAGCAACTGATAGGGAAAAATTGTTCCTCTGAGTTGATCACAATGTTAGTCTGTTATCATTATTAGTTGGAATATGAAACACAAAACTGATATGCATATCAAGTTAGACTTCTCATCATACGATGCACCAGAAATAATTAAGCAAAAAAACAAACATAAAATCACGCTCAAGTTCAGGTGCACCCCCTATCTGATGCCATGAAATATGTGTCAAGAAATAATAAGCAATCTCAAGTAATAGGAGATTTATTTTCCGCACAGCTCTTTAGAAAATTTTCACAGATAGACCAGAAAAATTAGGGAAGGGAAGGCACTGAGAAAGAATAGTTACACATATTCTCTGCCCAAATTAGTGAAATTAGAAGGTGGGAGGGAAAAAGTAAACAATATGTACCACAGCAGCCACCAATGTGCAAAGTTAGAAGTTTGTAAGGTGTCAACTGAGAATGCTTTTTACTTTGCTGTGTTTCACTGGAAATACCCGAGCAAAGCGCCAGAATTGATTTGTTCCCGAAAGAAGTATCACATGCCAAAACTGATTGTAGCATTTTGCATTTTAGAATCATTACTGATATCCCATGGTCCGTAACTGATGTACACCCTTTCATGTTCACACAAGTCAAAGAATGGCAGACTTCTGAGATGATGAGGAGATCAGAATCTGTACGGAGTGAAATACTAATTTAGCTTTGATCGGCTTACCAAGTAAAAACTCTGTACCACACAGCAGTACTACATAACAAAAAGCAAAAGTAGCAAGATCATGCCAAAAAGCAACAAGTTTGAAAGATAACTGGACAGTATATAACTTTTATTCCTACAGGAAGGGGAAAAAGGTGATTAAGGGAGAAGTTAGTGGTTTCTATCCTAGTTGCATAAGCCTTCCCTATCTAGGTAATACAAGAATGGCATCCCTTGCCTCAATATTCCAGCACGCCTGAGCCTAACATTTCTCCCAAGAAATCCAACCTTATAGCTATGTGCCTATAACCTTGATGAAAAGACCGAATAAAAAATAAAGCAGCATGTGGACACAGATGCATGAGAACAGTAGACTTACTTAAGACCCCAATTCAACTGAACTAATAGAATTAAGAAAACCATCAAACTTACTTAAAACCCAAACTCAACTGAACTTCATGTTAACAGAATGAAGAAAACTGTTAAGATCCACCATTCACCAGTCTGGAGTCCATAAAAGTTAAGTAATCACTCATCTTGAGCCCTTCGTCCCGATAATGCTATCCTAACAGGTATACCACCATGGGCAGACTGCCTTTGCAAGAGAGTTGCTACACTTATTTGTATTTATTTAAGTTTTCTTTCCCACATAACATCCAAACTGATCACCCAAAATCTACACGTGTAATGAAGAATCTTACCACTTATGTCAGTTCGACCCTCCAAAGTGAGTTCCATGATATTAGGTAGCAATGGCCTGGACGCATAAGATAATGAAGCAGCAGAATGGTAACTATACATGTCAAACGATGTTGTTGATCTTTGTGGTGTTAGAACTGATGAGGACGCTATAATAGATACTTGAGCAGGTATAACAGGGTTAATATCCAAAGTCAGGTCAATATTGGTGAGTAGAGGGAACTTCTGCACCAATTGACACAAATTTTTTGTTCTGAAGTTTAAAAAATAAGCCGCCCTTAATCTTCGTAATGATGGAAATGATTTGCAGAAAAAATCAATTGCTGACTCCAGAGGAAGAGATGGACAATTCGAAATATCCAACTCCTGCACTGCTTCAAAAGTCAACATCTGGCCGGGTCCCTGCAAGATCTGGAAACCATCCCCACCACTATTTGCATGGTTAACAGAAGATTTCTTAATGATCTTTCTCAACATCGAATCTGCAATCCATGATGGAAGCACAGAAAGAAGAAATAGCTCGGCCGTAATCTGTGGGCAACCGGAAATGTCCAATTTCTGAAGTTTTTTTTTTCCAATAAACAATATAAGAAATTAAGGCAAAAAAAGTTGCAAGAATATTGGCATGCACCCAACAATGATAAAGGTGTCCTAGTGAAAAACCTGTGTATATTTTGTTAACCGGATTTTGAGGTGACTCAAGTCACCTTCTCGAATGATGTCTGTCAAACTCATACAAGGATGTCTCGCTAAACTAAGAATACTGCCAGTTGCTTTGTCAGCTAACTTTGAAAAGAAACGGCACCTTTGTTTTCCTAGAAAATAGAAAATGTTGATATATTTATAGACAGGTCATATTACTGAGACATTTCTTTGGCTGGACAAAAAAGTTTTCACTAGATGCAGGTAGGAGAGCATACCACCAGCAAACCACAAGGGAAGAAGGCTTGTACGTATCTGTTCAAGACAAACATGAACAAATAAGCACTTAAAATTGATACTGTCCAATTTTATCAACCAAAGAGATGAAAAGTTCTATGCTACAATCTCTTCACACTGCTTCCCCTTCTACACAAGGTTTCTATTCAACCGACAAGCAATGTAAAAAGAGATTTTGCTTACTAACCCTCACATACTATTCCATTTGATCAGCTAATAATAGGCTCAGTGTCCAGGCAAAGTTGCACCAAATTGCAAAGGAAATGACAAATTAATAATAATAATAGCAATGATAAAGACCAAAAAAATTGACGATAATACTTTCTCAAATAAGAATTGGGCATTGCTGTCTTGTATTATGATGGTTACTAGTTAATAGCATACACTAGCATTATTGTGATCGGAATTCCTTTTTACAATAATTCAGTGACCCATCTGATAAATATCATGAACTGTCTCAGAAAACTCTGAAATTATACAACATATTGGAGCAGGCTACACAACTAGCAGAAAATCTTTTAGGATTTTTCTTAGAAGAGTGTATAATATTGAAGAATATTAAGAAGCCCTATTATCCATGTTTGCCAATATAAGGGTGATATCATTCCACTTTGTCAATTTACGCTGCGGCTCACACAATAGATATCTCATTCATACCTCGTGAAATAAATCAATGCTATTCCAGTTATCTGATTTTGCAGTCTTTGCAGCGAGCCAAAGTAGAATCGCATCACAAAGATGCTTCTCACTGTGAAAGCAATCAAGAATAGCATCAAAGTTGAATTTCCATACTAAGTAGCAAGAGAGTAAAAGCATCTAACCTCACTACAGTCAAATCAGGATTATGGATACAGGAGCAAAGTAGCTTGTACGGGACATCAGTGAAAGAGTTGAATGATAATGCCCACATCTGCAAAATAAAGCATCATGCACCAAGTCTAAATGAGGAAAAAGAGGATCAAAACCACCCATTTATATATATTTAAAAATATAGAAAAGATAAAAGAATTGTTTTTACAGCCTTCTAATATGTAAAATCCAATAGTCTAGTAATTGACGCTGTCTATGGGACTGACAATATAATGATGGAATAATTAAAGAACATCCCAACTACCAGCATGACTTTACAGCACATTCTAATAGCCATGAGTGAGAAATTATAATTGCAATTATGTTAAAGAAAGATGAGTATGAGCATGGCATTTAAATCAGAGCAACAATCCTTATGGTACAAGAGCAATAATGCACCGAATCGGATGTGAATATTGGTGCAAAGCCAAAGCACTTACAAAGTTCCTAGCCAGATAGCTTGTACAGAGCTGTAGGATAAAATCATTTGCTGCAACATATTTCACTTCCATCTATAAGACCGAGTTCCATAATATCAATGTTTAAAAAAGATAATCAAAGCTCATAATTTCTTATATATACATATTTATCATAGTCCCCTAGGACCAAGTAGAAAACCTTACCATGCTCCAAACCATGCTTCCAGATATGAATCAAGCCACCTAAACATAATTGTGGTGATTGAAGCCCTCTGAATGAAGTCACTTCATCCAACCAAACTCGACACTTCAAGAGAAGCTTATCCACCCCAAAGAATAAAGCTGCCTGAGTAAATAATAAAGCAATTTCAGAATTCTGATGGAAAACCTCCCAATAGAACATGATGGACTGAAATAGAACCCCTTTAGTAATTGCTTAGGGGCATCCAGTTGCAACTGCTTAGAATTAAAAGTGGAAGGAAGGCTTTAACCAAAGACAACTAAGCCTTAAGGAGCTTTAAGAAACAGCGAAAGATGAGCATGCAACAAAAAGACTATTTTTCAAAACATTGCAGTGCCAAACAGCAATTGTTCAATTACTAATCAAAATGCTCTGTCAGATAGCACTCAGTCTCATTGTAGTCATAAAACCAAATCCATCAATGAAATGTTGAGCTCCAAAATTTCAAATGCTGCATTTCAGACATTTGGTAAATGTCTACTTTAACCAAATGCTTCTTTCTTTTTTAGCTTCAATGGTTTACTAGCACAGCAATCAAAAGATCAATTAATTCATATTTAGCGCAAGAAACACTTCAAACAAACATTAAAAGGTATAAATGAGAGCATATTTTTTTGCAATAAATCAAGATAACCAAACAACCACAAAAGAACAAAACTATACCTCATTCAGAGGAATAAAATTATCCGAGGAAATTTCCACGCTGCATCCAAATATAACCCTTAAAACAATCACAAGCGACTCCAAGTTCCAATTTATTGATATAGAATTGAGCCTAGATTCTCTGAAACAATGCAGAAAAACAACATCACTAAATGATAAGCCCCATACAGAAAAAAACCTCATAGGAAATATGAACTTAAGACCCGTAAAATAAATTAATTACCTAAAACTTCCACTTAGGAGTCCACGAAAATATGAGGATTCTTCTATGAGCCTGTGAATTTAAACATTAACTCAGAATTACTGTATAAACAAAGACAAGGAAGCTTATGCATACAGCAATATCTCGTTTACTTGGTTTTCTGAGATTTGATTTATTAATTAGTTTAGATTGTCGAATTGAGAGCTGAGCTAATTTGATTTGCCTGTTGCGATTGACTTCAATTTTGAGTACTTTGTGAGCAAGAACTGAAGGCAAGTCCCAGATACTGATCTCCGCCGTTGAAATTATAATCTCGACGAAATCGTCGGGTTTTTCGTCCGGGTCCGAACCGTTAAATTCGCTGCATATGAGAGTTACGACGTCATCTGAATCCTGGTCGTGTCCCACCGACGCCATTGCCGTGGTCATTTTCGATTCCAAATGAAGGAAATTTCTATACTTGCCTGGCGTTCTGTTTCAAGTAAATTAAGTAAAAATCGTACAAATATGAATATATGATGTTATAATTTGCTAATAATTTTAATTATTCATTAAAATTTAAAAATAAATAAAAAGGAAAAGAACAACATAAAAACATTAAATAAAACATAAAAAAAACAAAATTTGAAAGCGAAACAATAGTAAAATTATTATTATTTTTTAAAATAGGAACTTTATCATAATATTCAATGCCACACCAAATTATGTATTCAATTACACATTTTTCATTTGATCAAAAATAAAAAAAACAATTGCACATTTTTTAAAAATAATATAAATAATTATTTAATTTACGCCCATTTATAGTTCTTTTAGATATAATACTCAATCGTCCGGTGACGTGTAACTCAATGCATTAATTTTTCCTATTATATAAAATATCTCAAGTTCAAATTTAAATAGACTTTCTTGTGCATTTTATAACCAATTGATATTTTAATTTACTTAATTTAATAAAAAATAATAATATTAATTTATTAATAAAATTAAAAAATTCATTATTTATAATATTCTCTTAAAAATACATATAATACTCAACTTGCTCTAAGTCTAACTATTGTCCTCCAAGGGCTTCCGTACAACAACATAGCCCAACTCAGTTGGTTTAGCCCATCATAATCGGCTCGACCCACAGGACGAGTACGCGTTGCATTTTCTATAAAACTTGTTCTTTTACTTTTTTCTTTTTTCTTTTTACCTTCTATTGTTTGCTTGCTAGTTTTTCCATTTTTTTTTAACACTAATGATTTAATATTTTATTGCAAATCAAAGGAAAGAAGATGCAAAAGGAATGCAAGAGCATGATTCTCCCACAGGAGCAGTTCAATTTAAGAATAAGTCATTTTTACAATGGAATAAACAACTTCATTTACTGAGCACCAAACAAAATTAACTATACTATTTAACTTCAATAAAAGAACTTTACATTTTTCAATAATTGACCCAAAATGGATGACATTCACATTACTATTTAACATAACTGGGACCACAATTTGAGAATTTAATTCAAACCAAACTTGTTGGGTATAGAAGTTCTTAACCCTACTCAAAGCTTCTTGAAAGCTCAATACTTCAACCATAGGTGGGGACATTTCACCAGAATGATTTTAATGAGTAATGCTAATAATTATAGATTATTCAAAAGGATTGCTAAGTTAATTTGGATAATGAATTACGGGTTTTGATGGCACAATGTTTAATCCTGCTTAGAGGGTCTTTTTTATTTTTTTAGAGAGAATATTAATTTTTACAACAAGTCTATATAATTTAATTATAAAATGGAGAAAATTATCCTTACAACAAGTTAATAAAATTTAATTATGAAATTAAGAAAATGAAAGCACTGACTCCACAACTAAATGTATACATAAGGTGCAAAAAAAAAAATCCCCTTTGGATTCAAACATGAAATCTTCCATATAATAGAGAAAACTTGATACTTCTGAACTACAAACCACTAAACTGATTAGAGGGTCTTATACGACTTCTCCTTCTGCCTAATTTACGATTATACTTTTTGTTTAATTTACAATCACAATTTTTGCTTTCTGATTTGAGCTTAATCAACTACAATTTTGATAGTCATACATTAGGAAATTTTCTAGAATAAAACCTTAATGATCAATTGATCGAGATGAAGAATAAATGGATAGCTTGATAAAGTACTCTCATATTTGCAAACAAATGAATTGCGAGTTTAAATCCCCTAAAGAATAGTTGGAGAATGATTAAAAATTCTCCTGAAGTTGAAGGAAAAAAATTAAATAATAATTAAGCTTTAGAGCAAACCCTAAATATATAGCGCAAATGCACAGCAATCAAAGAAATGAAGAAAAATGAAAAGAGAAAAAAATAAAAACATATATAATTACGTTCCATGCAGATATGTATATAATTAATCAGAAACGCATTGCATCACTTTGCAGCTCCGCCAAAAAGATTAATCCGAAAAACATACAATTAATTGGATCACAAGTGATTTTCCACCAACTAAAAAAAGAAAAGAAAAAACAAAAATAGCAAAAATCAAAAGTTCTCCTGAATTGAATTGAATTGAATTATTTGGGAGTGACGGGCATAGAGAAGCAGAGGAAGAAGCACTCCAATTGGCGCACCACTTTCCTGTGAAAATTCCTGTGACAGCTGCACGCAGCACACCGCAACGCCGCGCTGCTTCCTTCTTCTCCCGCCGGCATGAACTCGCAGCAGCCGTCCACCGCGTACTTCCCGATGCTCGCCGCGTGGTTTTTCCGGCACTCCTCGTAGGTCACCACTCGCTCCTTCGAAACCTTCCTGCAGATCCCTTTCTGCAGATTCATTTTTGAAATAATTGCAAATAGAAACAAGTTCCTCCTAACTATAAGTACAAGTTTTCATTTGCAGTAAAAATCACGCTCGAATATAGTACAGTAGTAGGATGAGCATTATTTAGAGAAGGTCTGCAGAAGTGGTTGGCGCGTGATGCGTAGGCTGCGATAGGTGGCGCAGCCGATTTTGATTGATTTCTCGCCGGCATTGTTAGATCAATATAATGACGTCCGGATGAAAAGGTAGGTTTCTTGTTGGGTTTCAATAATGGTTACTATTCATTGTTCTTTTTCTCGCCCAGATTTTTTGAAAGGATCGTTTTCATCCTCATCA
This sequence comes from Jacaranda copaia, assembly GCA_014898725.1. Classification (NCBI taxonomy): domain Eukaryota; kingdom Viridiplantae; phylum Streptophyta; class Magnoliopsida; order Lamiales; family Bignoniaceae; genus Jacaranda; species Jacaranda copaia. The sequence goes on from JACGDI010005069.1 coordinate 291,880, forward strand.
TCACCTTTTTTGAATTAATTGAAAAAAAAAGGGTATATTATAATTTACTTAATAACTGTACTATTATAGTAGCCAATTTTTCGAAATAACTTGAATGAAACTCTATATTTTTTATTAGACTTGGGAGTCTTGAATATATCCAGTGACTAGTATTAGATGATGCAACAAATTTTTTTTCAATCTTTCACATGTATAGCTATCTATTCTTGAATTATCGAAATAAGGTTAATACTATACAACGAAGATGACACACATATGTGTGTGTGTGTGTGTGTCAACTAATTAAATTTATATTTATTTGCTAGGTAGTGTAGTGTTTTTTGACATTTTCAATAATAATATATTGTGTCTGTTATTAAATTGAGTTTATTTTTAGATATTCTCTAATTAGTCATAAATTCTTATAATTATATAACTCTCTAAGAAGGATAGAATGATACTTTGATTTTGTATATATAAAGTATTCGAGTGTTCTATTTAATATATAAATTATATTTTCTTTTTCACCATAAGACGTTTTAATAGAATAATGTTCTTCAACATCAGGTATCCATTGATAATACTTTATAGGATTAGTGGTATAATTTTTTATGGATGAATTTGGTCATCATCAAACATCTAATTCAATTAGTTTCAAATTGCCAAAAATTTGGCAATGCTAAGCTGCACCGTACGTGTACTTCATAGCCTAACTTAATTTTGTGTAGGCTCATAACATTCGGTGCAAATTTTATTAGTGATTAATTTTTGCTGCTGAGCAATGTATTTTACCATTTTAGATGCATCTTACACCAGACAGTGTTGAAGGAAAATTGAGATGCACCTTATACCACAAGGTGTTGTAGAAAACTCCTTAAAATTTTCATTTTTAGGTCAAGACTGCTGACAACATTTTCAGTTTATGCTTTCACATGTATTTTATTGCTCATTTGATTGTTTGAATATTGATTTAAAATAGTGACCTAAGTTTTGTTTTCAATCTTTTACATGTAGAAGCACAAATAAAATGTACAGTTATTAGGGTCAATTCCACTTATTCCATTACACTCAAACCTAACTATACTTTATTTTATTTATCCTCAATCGCTACTTACTCTATCTTCCTTCAAATGGTCAGATAGGTACTACCCTCACACTCACATATGTAAAATTTAGGAAGGTTCAAATTCAAACGACTCCAAATACGTATATAATAATAATAATAATAATAATAATAATAATAATAATAATAATAATAATAATAATATCTCTATGCACTCCTAAAAGTACTTCAATTAAATTTACTAGCACTTTCATCTTTATATTCTATACATACATTTATTATTTATTCCCTCCTCAAATGGTTTTACACTAATGTCCATTTTTAAGTGAAGTACTAAATACAATATTTTTACATTTAGATATCAATTAACAATAAGTTCAAAATTACTAATCAACAATTACAATAACCAATCGCTAACATAGAATTATTACATAACCTCTGGTAAATTTTCGAAATCTTAAGCCTCAACCTTGCATTAAATCAAAGCTTCCTTGACAAATTTTGTATTAATGTTAAACACTACGAGTCAAGTTGCATTTGAAAACTAGGGTCTATAGACAAAAAAGTTCGAGCCCTTTGGATAAATTTTTTATGGGAAAGCTCTGTTTCATACTTCAAGGTTAGAGTTCAGGACATCCTGGAAATCAGTAGAGAAGTGAAGAAAACAATTGGTTCCGTGCACTATTTGCGGATTGTTCACTTATTTCTGTCATATATTAATGAGATTTACAGTGTTTAGTTCAAGGATTTTGATAAGAAAAAGAAAATAAAAAAATATAAAATTTCAAATTTATTTGATTATTAAAAAAAATGAAGAAAGGAATGAGAAAAAGATAATGATGAGAGTGCAGGAGGATGAGAGAGATTCACAAAAAGGTGAAGAAAATGAATTTTTTTCAAATACACTATATTTTTCCTTAAATTTTTTTTCTTTAATATTTTCCTTACTAACCAAACAAACAGAGCTATTTTTCATAGCACTTTCTTTTTTTTTCTCCCTTAAAATCCATAAACCAAACATAGTGTTAATATATTTAGGAAATAAAAGAACTTCTAGATGATTTTTTTTTTTAGTTTAATTGAATATGAAGCCTAGCAGGATCATATTTTGCTTATTTTCTTCATTTTAAAAAGAAGGAAAAAAAAAACCATGGATAAAACTAGTCTATTGTAATAATTATCAATCTCTTCATAATAATAATAATGTCTTCGCATGTAGCCTTGATTTGATCTCTTCTCATCTCCTGTTCAACTGGAGGAAGTGTCAAAACGTTTATATTACTTACCCTCGTACAGGCTTGGCTAAGTCTTTTGTTCGATGTTCTCATCTACAAATTATAACAAGTCTATTATAAGTTCAGAAACCTCTCTCTTGCAGAGGTATACGTAGGTTTGGTAGGGCATGAACTGAAGAAAGCATAAGAAACCCGAACATAATGTCCAAAGCAATGAGAAATCTCTGCTTCATAGTATTGCCCCCATCGCTTGAAATATCCAATATCAACTTGCAAGAGCAGCCAGGCCAACTTCTTCGACACTACATATTTTGCTAGATACATATATTACAAGATGAACGTGAAAAGGTAGCAGCATTATTACCAACATGTTCCCTTTAGAACAACTCGAACTCTAAGTGCTCTCCAGAGGCCATTTGTAAGTTCCCAACGTTGAAAAACTCCGGAACTTGAGGAGGAATGGCGCAGCGTATCAGCGCCCAATTCAGGCTCTCAAAGAAAGGATGCCGTTTGATCTCAGCAGCTCCTGTTTCCGTCCCCAGCCGATTCTCAGGCTCTTTAACCAACAGGCTTCTGATGAGATCCCTTGCCTGAAAACTAGCCATTGGGGCATCAGGAAATTTGAGGTTCTGCAAGACAACATTGGCCAATGTCTCTTCGTTGTCAGCGCCTTTGAACGGTGTCTTCCCATAAAGAAGCTCATAGAGGAAAACACCAAACGTCCACCAATCAACAGCACTCCCATGGCCTTCTCCTTTAATAATCTCTGGAGCTAGGTATTCGTGTGTGCCAACAAAGGAGTTGGACCGTGCCTCTGTTGGCTCAGCTACAAGCTGAGGCAATGATCTAGACTGGTCTGCGGCATCTGCTTTTAGCTTCCTTGCTCTTGTTGTGGCTGGTAAAAGCCTAGGACTGAAGCATGAGACCTTACAAGAAGGTCCAGTGCAGAAAGGATCGATGCAGTTTGATCCTGCACATGGACCAGACATCCTAGGTGGCTCTATTCCCAATGAAGATGATTTGATGAGAGTTGGGCTGACAGAACATCTAAGTGACAAGTCGAAATCTGTAAGCATGATATGACCATCTTCTCGGACCAGAATGTTTTCAGGCTTAAGATCTCGGTAGACAATACCGAGCATGTGAAGATATTCAAGAGCAAGAAGGACCTCAGCAACATAGAATCTGCAAGAACGAAATGTTAGAAGCAAATAATAGAGCAGTCAACAAATATAACTACTGATGAATCAGTCCTATTCTTTACTTTTATCTGACGTATGCCCCTATGATCAAATGTTGGGTTTTGGTTAGAATTGTCCAAAGAGCTGAGCACTCAACTCCTTAGCAAAAAAGAAAGAATGAACCCAAAAGAAAAAGTAACACATAAATTTGAAAGCAACACTCAAATGGTTATGAGTATTTATATTTATCCAGTTCTTTTCAGCCAGTAAAATAGGGGTGAAGGCCAGAAGCCTCTACCCTTCTTGAGACATCATTAAACAGGAAAAAGACAACAGCTGATAACACACTCCAAGGCTGAAAGCACGTTATTGTGACTCCCTAAAGCATGTAACAATACTGCTCCTTACATAATGAAGATTCAAATGGTTTCTCTGAGTTTTTCTTCTCTATTATGCAAGGCATATTTCCAAACAGGACCACACAATTAATTCGTGCTAGACTAGTTCAAAACTTCACATCATTTTCAGTTCCAGTCGCTAGCCATATGCTTATAGACAAACACAAGCCAAATACCGTATTCAATAAGAACCAAGGATTAGGTAATCTACTAAATCTATTTATATTCATACAGTGACATAGAAACCGATTAGTTTATGTAACAAAGAGACATTGGGAAATTAAAAGATGCAATGTCATATAGAAAATGGACCGAGAAAAGTAACAGAACTATAAAGGATGAAAGCATGAGGACAATATTATAAATGCTAAATCAACAGAGTCTAGATCAGATGGTTTTCCATTTTACCCAGCCAGAAAAAAGTTACTTCATCCACAATGACGGCAATATAGTTCGGGCAAGAATTACTTCATACATGACGGAGATAACCAAGCCTAAATCTAGATTCATTAGAAATTCATTCTTACGTGGTCAGAAATTGACAGAATTCAATAGCATAAACACAAGTCACTAAATAACTTTCAATTTTGAATATTAAAACTAAGACAACTTAATTCATCTGACACCTTTCAGCATCAGTTCCAGCCATAGGGTACTTATGTCAGGCATGCTCGTTGATCGTTAATATACCAAATCTCAATTCAGATCCTCTGTATAAGTGAGTAAACTTCCTTTTTATACTTTTCTGTTGCATTTTTAAGCAAATGCATCACCATTGCTATTGCATGATACAAAGCATATAACCAACACATAGTATGGACCTTAAATTTTATACCTTGCTGCCTGTTCAGAAAAATATCGGCCAGGTTGCCTCTGCCGGAGGACATGTAGATCTCCACCAGGACAAAACTCCATAACTAAACATGATAAATTGTCTGATGTAAACTGAGCATAAAGTGTTGGAAGAAATGGATGGTCCAGCATTCTGAGAATTTCTCTTTCAGTTTGGGCTCTAGGCAACTTCTTCCTTCTTGCTAAGAACTCATTATCCATTACCTTTATTGCAAATGGACAGTTTGTACCTATCAGTTCAGCAAGGTAGACTGTACCAATGTCTCCAGAGCCAAGTTTTTTCAATAAATTGAAGTGACTCAGACCTAGAAAACCATATTGTTTACTTATGCGGTTTATGGCTTCCCACTTCATGTCCTTTGACATGTGTGGTCTGTTGTTGCAAGTTGATCCACTTAGATTGCTCTCGTCACTAAGGCTAGTCGTGCTACTACTAAAATCACAAATGCTACTCTTTGAGCTTCGAGAGATATCCCCTTTCTCACAGGGTTTGGAGGTCATGTTAGTTTTAACAACAGAAATATCCCTATTCACCCAACCAGTTGAAATTGAGTCTGGTTTGCTTGCATCACAATCCTTACTTCCTGTCAAAATTTCAGCACCAGAAGTATCTGAGGGATCCTTGCAAGAATCCTTACTTGTATCCCTCAAAGAACACTGACACCTCTGGCAGATCAACTGCCCAGAACCAGGGTCCTGACCACTATTTACTTCATAAGATGACTTTGAATTTCCATCATTTGATATTGCTACCTTCTTCGATTTCTTTATGATGAGATTCTTGTTTCTGATGACTGGTTTGACTGCACGAGTTGTGATTTTTGTTGAATGCACATCTTTATTGCCTTTTACCACACTGGATGAAGATACAGTCTGCAACCTAGACTTCCGTCTTAGCTTCAGTGCTGCTTTGTCTACTGCTTTCAAGGAAGCAACAGAATCCTTACTTGGGATACTTGCTACCTTGTTTGAGCCAAAAATCTTCTTCTCTTGGCTTGGAAAATTATCATGAGTATTATTATTAGGCAGAGCAGAAACTGAACTGCAGTCTTCTTCACGTAGGCTTGTCCCTAGTAACTCTGTATCAACTTCTGACACAGGTGCGACCTGATTATGCATAATAGAGCATGCTGCACCCTTAACTAAAGCAGCAGGAAAAGACGGAGAAGCAAGTGAGCTCTGACTCAGAGATTCCACCTTTGGCACTTGAGTTTGCCAACGCAGCTTACTGGCCGAACATGTAGCGGCATCTCCTTCAACCGGAGATATTCCAACATCACTACATTCAGCTGGTGGATGAGAAGAGTCTCTAGAATGATTCTCTACATTCTTAATAATTGGATTAACACCAAAACTAGGAGAAGAACTGGAACTTTGTGTAGCTGACTTCACTGCAGAAGCCAGTAGCAACCGAGGCACCACGTTAGAAGAACTTGAGGCGTTTTCTTCTGGCACCAAAGAAATCTCTATTCTGTGTTCTCCTCCTTCAACGAGGGAGCGACCAGATTCACCAGTTTCAACTACAACAGATCTGTACATATTAGTGATTCTCCCGGCTTCCGAGATTCTAGGAGATGCCGGCATAGACAATCGCTTCATGGCAGCCATCTCTGCTGCCTGAGAAATGCACAAGCCCCTTAGAGCCTGCTTCAAAGAGACGGGCTCAGAAAATCCAATTCCTGGTGAATGAGAACCGGTAGCCCTCATTGGCTTCTTCGAAGCATTTCTTCGGAAGTCCGAAAGATCCAAACTCTTTGATGTTCTTAGATTGACAGCTTCAAAAAGTTTGTTGATATCATCTTCCAAAATTTTGTTAGATCCTTTTTTCACAATCGGAGGTTTCTTTTCTTTGTCCTGTGCTCTTACTTGACGAAACGTTTGAGGCCGCCTAGTTGTATTATGCTCATCCTTTGCCTCAAGTAACTCACAATGTCTGCGAAAAGATCCCATTACTTTGAACTGATTGCTATGAGATGAATCGCTTAAATTTAGCACTTCAAAATTAGAAAATCGCCCGGATTCATTTCTCAAGAAGCCTAAAGAAAAACTCAATTATGCAGGACCATAGCTTATATGGTGCAAAGATTTCCAGATTTACAGAGACCCAACTTCTATAAGCTTTGCCAACGAATTCACTGGTCGAAATATTACCTGCAGTAACAATCAGGGATAACATGAACAAATATTGCAATCAAATTAATGCACCATCAGTATATGCAATTGCTTTTCAGCCTAATATAAATAAGATATACACATCTGTCTCACCAGCTAACTAATCATTTACAAAACATTATTTACCTAATGAAAAACTCTGCTCTCTACAATAAAACAGTAAAAATTACAATTTTTTAAATTATTTTATTTCAAATTAATGAATCAACGCATGGAATACCTGATAAAATGTGGCATCCCTATCAACATATATTAAATTTTTCCAGAATTTTAATGCCAACTTTACAACATAAGAAGAGCAAAGCATTTCCAAAATAGCTCATCCAGAAATGAAAACCGAAAATTTGAAAGAAAAAAAAATCAAAGAATTTGCATACAAGTAATGAGAATATGAATAGACAAAGTCACATTAGCTCATTAAAAACGTTATTTGCAGAAAAAAAAATGGAAAAATAACAGACTTTCAAGAAATGAAGAACTTCAAAGCTGAAATATTCAAAATTTAACGACACAGAGAGATCAGGTAGAAGAGAAAAATGTGCTGAAACTAAGTTACCTGAAGCACTCAGAGATCTACAGCTAATAAAACAAAAAGAAAAAAAAACAAAATATTCTCCTTTTATTCAAGAAATTCCACCTGCTCCTCACTTGATCTTTTCCTTTAAAAACAAAAAATGAGAAAACCCTAAAGGGAATGGTGGGCTTTTCCGATTCTCAGGAGGGGTTACTCTTGGGTGGACAGGGATAGCAAGAGAGAGAAGACAAAACCCACTGTCTCTCTCACATCAATTCTCTGCCTCTCTCTCTCTGCGGGCATTAATTTTACTGTTTCCTGTCTTCCTTTGTTTTTTTATTACACGAATCGTTTAAGGTAGTCCCACTCAATTGTACTAATGGGTCCCACTTAAATTGTCTTTGGATTCGGATTTGTATGTAATTACTTAATATTTTTTTCTTTTTTTCAATTCGACGAGCAGAGATCTGCCGTGTCAGCAAACCGTAGTCAGTGATAAGGATAGAAATAATCCTATTTAATTAGTGGTAATTTTTCGGCCCGATCGATTTTATTTCATCTCATTTTTCATTTTTATTATTTTTAAATTTTAAAAAAATAATTAGCGAGTATAAATTAAAAATAAAATTGTATTTTGATGGATTATTGAAAAATTAATGATTATATTAAATTTTGTAGGTTGTAGGTATAGAGAAAATAATAATAATAATAAATAGAGAAGATATATAAGTTATTGAGAGCAAATGTATAAATTATTGAATAATATATTTTGAGAATGAAAATAAAAATACATTAAATAAAAATATGTATAAAGTAATATATTTTAATTTTTAAATCGTAAAAAATGTAAACATAAAATTAAAAAATGAAACCAAATGTAGCCTTAATTATTGTGATGGCGGTTGGTTAAGTGGGATAATTACAGTAAGGGCTCATTTGCTTTTATTTTCATTTTTAATTTTTATTTTTATTATTTTTAAATTTTAAAAAAGTTAGCTAATGAAAATAAGTTGAAAATAAATTTATATTTGAGTAAATTGTGTTGAAGAAGTAATTATTATATTTATTTGAATAGATTGTGAGTAAAGAAGGATAAAAATAATTAAATAAATAGAAAGAATATATAAATTATTGAAAAATAAAAATATTGAATAAAAATATGTAAAAAAATATTATATTTTATTTTTAAAATAATAAAAAATATAAAAATAACCTTTAAAAATGAAACCGAACGAGGCCCACTGGAAACATCTTTTCAACTTCCAAATCTCCACTCATAATTGAAATTTTGAGGTTTTGTTCCTTTATGTCTTTTTCTTTGCAAAGTTTGGGGGATCCTCAAAAAGTGTTTGCCTTTAATTTAAATGGTGAAATTGAGGATTTAAAATTCTGAATTTTTAATTCAAATTTTAGTAAGATATATTATTTTTTTTATTTCATAATAATTTTTTAGTGGCGCATAATTATTCTAATTTAATATTGGTTAGTTGATAATTTACAATAACGCGTAATTTAATGTTGAAATAGTTTATTCATTAAAAATATTTTGCTAGCGATCAAATTCATGTGCAATCATGCAAATCAATCAAAGGAGCTATGTGAAATAATTAAATTTTAAAATTATTTCAAATTTGCAAAGAAGTAAAAATTCAACTCATACTTAAACTCATTTTAAAAGATATTTTATCTCATAAAATGTTTGAAATTTTATATAAGTTTATAAAGCATTCATAAATTTTTCGTGGAAGAAAATTCTATAGGCTATAAATTGAGATATTTTTTATAATATATTAATTACAAAACTATAATTACGTTAAATCATTAATTGTACAATACTAATTGATATTATGATTTTGATGATTGACTTTTCATAATATTTGAAAAATAAATTTTAAAAAAATATATTTAATTTTATTTTGAGTCATATGAAGTGAAATGATCAACGAAATCAAACTTTTTCCTTATTTACTAGGGTTGAATAAATAAATAGGAAATATTTAATTATATTTTTTTAAAATAATATTATTTTAAAAAAATATAATCAAACTTATACTCATTTTTCGGTATTTTCCAATAACCAAACATTCCCAAAATATAGTCTCGCACGGTGATGCTTCTTTCAAGAAATAATGATGGCACGGATCCATAGTATGGGATTTTCACCTTACCTTTGAAGCAAATGAGACACCTTTCATTTTTTATTATTTCAACGTAAAATTTAATTGGTTGGGTTAAAGTTCTCAATTATGGCAAGTGACCTTGAAATTGTCGTAAAATAATGATCTATTTCATCAAATTCAGATATATTTTAGGATGCATAAATTCTTTGGTTGAAGTTAGTATTCTCGAGTATTTAGTGGTATATAGCCTAGAAAATACTAAATTATCTAATCACATTTCATTTTGTTTTGGGCTAACAGAATGTTTAGCTAAATTTTTTAAGAAGAAATTTAGAAGATTCAAAAATATTTTATAAAATACTAAATTTGATTTTGCAAACAAGATTTTGAAACGTTTCAATAAAATAAGATTTTAAAACTTGTAAAATATTATTAACGATAATTTTATAATTGATGTGGTTTTTTTAATTACACGTGCGTACAAGCATAAAAAAAACTCACTATAATCTTAATTAAATTCCACATATATAAATTTGAAGGCGATATCACTCGGCCACTCGACTTATAATCGATATGATTAAAATCAAAAGAATATTTTAAAATTTTAAAAATAAGTTACAACTTCTTTATTTTTTGTAAAATTGCTTATAAAATTATAAACAACATATAATAATATAAAAATTTGACACAGCACTACTAATTGATAAAACCATAAAAACAAAAGCTTTTACAATTAAATGTATATCCTTTTTTAAATAAAATTAAATATAATTTTATTTTTAACACATTTTTTAATTTCACTGCCCAAACGTTGCCCAACAACATAGGTAAATACTATGGTTGTGTTTGATTGTAATTATCAATTCATTTTCCAACTCCCAAGATATGAATAAATAAATCATCCAAACTCTCAAAACACATCTCAAAAGGCCCGAAATATTTTCCCAATTTATTTTCTACTAATTCTTCAATGTTTAAGCCTTTTCATTTTTTGTCACCTATCCAATCTATATATAAATATATATATATATAATTTTAAAACATCAATTTTACGCTACCAACTAAAACAAAAAATTGCTGATGTGACATATTATTTCCTCCCAAAAAATTTCAAAATGTTGAAAAATAATTAGTAGAAATGAGTTGAAAATGAGTTTATATTTAAATAAATGGTTGGAAAAGTAATAATTATGTTGATTTTTGTAAATTGTAGGTGGAGAATATAGAAATAATGGAATGTGGTGAGAAGATATATAGGTTATTAAAAAATATATTTTAAAAATAAAAATAAAATTGATGTTGCGTAAAAATATGTAAAAAAATAATATATTTTAATTTTAAAAAATAAAAAATGTGAAAATTAACTTTAAAAATGAAACCAAGCGGGCCCAATTTACAACCAAATATAGCTTATCTTCGATGGGATAGTTCAAATGGTCTTTCTTTATTATTTGGTCCTCTTATTTTTCCCTGAGGAATTTTATGTCCCATTCTCCAAATAACGTCAATATCATATCTATGGACAAGAAATTAGGCTGTCGGCAGAAGAAGCCACACATGATAAGGCCGCCCACAGTTCACTACAATAGAACCACAGAAAGCTTTTGGTTAGATTGTTTAGCCAAGATGTAATCAAATATACCAATTTTTTTTTTTAAATACTAAATTAAATTTTTTAAAATATTTTTTTATTCTTTATTATACCCAAAAAAAATAATTTTCCTATATAATCATACATATTATATGTATATTATATATATTTTATTATTATTCTAATGATAAAAAAATCATTCAATTCTACTTTAATCCCAAAAATTCAATAAAAAAAGAGTTGATTTGATCACTATAATACAATTTATCTCTTTCCAAAATATAAATAAATATATTAAAATTTTTCAAAATAATTTTTTATTATTCCCAAAATATAAACAAATATACGTCACATTCACTAACACCAATTTCACATTTACTTTCAAAACTCATTCTCCCAAAATATATAATTTATATCCAAACATTAGCTTTATATTTATAGTTTTTGCTAATAAAAGGACTTTTGGACGGTATTATTCCTAAATAATTTCACCCGTCAAATTTTGTGCTTGAACAGAAGGAATATATGTATATAGTTTTTTTGTCAAATATTTTAAAATTTTAAATATTTAGTTCGAATTTCACATATATGTGTATATTTATATACTTGAATAGTATTTCATAATAAATCATTAGAAATAAATTTTGAATACTAATTAATTTTCACAAATATATTACTAATATAATAATATATAAAATTGTTCCCTTAAATGGAAAAAAGACCGTAAATAGTGGGCGCCACAAGCCTAATTTCTCACCTAATTAATAGCCATTTCGTGGGCCACATGCATTAATTTTCAAATAGTAACAGGGGAAAAATAAAAAACCTCACTACTTTTTTTTTTCTGATACATCCATTACGATTGCCGCGCATGATTTTCACGCATATGGAAAACATATAAGTGGATTTTACGAAAATTATTTTTTTTTATGTTAAATTCTCAATTTTATTCTTTAAATTCCATTGTTAATTTTAATTATTGAAATAATTAAAGGATAAATTATGAAAAAATAAAAATAAAAATAAAAATTTCATTGAGACACTAGTTAATATTTAGTTTTTATTATAGTATAAATATATACACATTTAAATGTGATTGTGTGCAATATAAAGATACAAATAAAAACATGTAGCCATACAATCGCTTATTACTTCATAATTTTTAAGCTTTATTGTTTAAAAATGAATATTTTTAGAAATAATAATTCTCTTATTAAAGTAATATCACTATACTATTTTAAAAATAATAATATAAAAATATATAAAGTTCACTTTTACATTTTTTTTAATAATAAGCGTTCGATAATTGGCATTCACATATTTTAAATCTTTTATTTTAATTATTTTTTTTTATTTTATATTTTTCTCTACATGTATGTATCAAATAGATATGATCTGTATTCAAATCTTGATTTAAATAAATATTTTATATACTTAATTTATATTTGTAAAGTAGAAAAAAAAAACAAATAAACAAACAATCAAACACTAGAGCGTACAGGATCACGTGGTGTACGGCAGAAATTTGGTAAAATTTGCACCATTTATTTCGTTGGTGGGGTTCGTATGATTTGGGACCCGCCTCTCACGACGTAAAAAAAATCACCGTGAAGTGCGCCAATATGTGCCCAAATATTCAAAATACCAATAATTCAAATAAAAGACACAAGAATGCAACCAAGACTGCATAAGTTGCATAAATTGAATTGTTTAGTCCTCTTTTTCAAATATGTATGCATACATTTTCCTTTTAATTTTTTTTTCTTTTTCCCTTTTGCACAAAATCCACAAAATTATACATATCAGATATATATTATTATTATTCTAACAATAAAAATTCACTTAATTCCACTTTCACCCTAAAAACTTAATAAAAAATATTAATTTAACTGTTATATTAAAAAATATCTTCTCCAAAACATATACAATCATATAAAAGTTTTCCAAAATTAATTTTTAACTATTCCTCAAAACGTAACAAAAAATCCATTATATTTCCTAATACAATTTTTGCATTATCTAATAACATTTTAAACATCCATTCTTTCGAAACATATATTAAAATCACACACACACACAAAAAAAACCAAATCTTGTCTTAGGTTTCGCAATTTGATTTATATCCATAGGTACCCATTTTGCCTTTCTCCGTACCGAGCAGAATTGATTTTAATGTGAATATTTTCACGTTGAGTTGAGGGAGTTCAGCTTTACGATTAACACATATCCTAATTTTCTAGAGTATTTATATAATTATTACATACTTTAAATAACTGTACAAAGCTAAAAGAAAAACTGAACCCAACCTACTTCAACATCTTACACTTTGTTTCGTTGATTCTTATATTTTAGTTTTTAGTTTATATATATGTTGATTTACTTTCTTTTTTTTTAATGAATTGTATTTTTTTTAAATAAATAATAAAATTGGACAAAAGTTACGGTTGAATTGCCCGATTGCCAAACTTACAATTTACGCAGACTGAAAAGAGCTGCTTTATTTTGATCCAAGGCCATGTTGTCTCACTAGGACCACTATGGTTCCTTGAACACACCCGAGAGTTTCAAGAAAAGCCCTTTTTGCAACAATGGAAGAATTCAAAAGTTACTTTGATTGTGCATCTTTTCCCTATGGGGAACACCCCACCCCCGGAAAATTTTACACGGATAAATGTGAAAAATATCAAAAGATTTAGAGCATGCAATAACAAAATTACAACATGTTGATAATAAAATGCATATCCTTTTTACCTATATAATTTTGATATTCATAGAAGAATAATGATATTGATTTTTGCATCAAGTCTTACTATTTATATATGTCCAGTCATATGGGGTACATAAATGATTCGTCGAATTGTATTCAGTTCTAAATTGAGTTATGCCCAATTCACATAAAAAAATACAGATTTTGAAGTATTTGAACATTATACATACCTACCATATGCAGGTAAAAAATTGTCATTTCGTTGTAAAAATAAGATCCGTGTTATTATACTAACGTAGCATAACTCAAATTATTTGATGTTTTTATTGATGGTATAGGAATTTTTCTTAAACCATCTACTCAAATGCTAATTAATACGATAAATTAAATAAAACAAAATTAATCAGGAGATTTTTTTAGCATCTTGTGCACACTAATTTCCTCTCTATATAGTGCTTTAAAGTTTAAATCTGTATGCTATTAATGCAGCTTTGGTCTAACTTGTAAAACACGCTTTATATACAGATCAACGAGAAAGGGAGCGAACTCCCATCCTTTAGCGTTTTTCTCCCTACCATGCCTTCCTTTGACTTGAACCGGGAAAAATTGACGTTCCTTTTCCCAGGTATGTAAGGAAAAGATGATGATGTGAGCTTAGGCTATCAGAATTTTGTGGTCCAAGTACTTTTGGGCTCTTCGAGTCTTAGGTTTTGTACCATAATGTCAATTGGTCTCCTTTTGAAGTGGTCCATAGAAACACTAGTAATGCATTTTATTTTTGGAGCGTCCTCATAAAATAACATCATTTTTTAGCTTAATTGGTTGAGTAATGTTACTTTCGTTTTCATGTTATCTCTAAAGAGATAAATACTTTTGACTGCCCACCTAGTAATCCGAGAGTTTTGGATGGACAGAAAAAGTCAAAAGAGTTGACTGTTTTGAAATATATATCATATTAAATAAATATATTGTCGAGTGGCCTGTGTCCAACGTAGGGTCGTAAACAAGTCGAACTCATCAAAAATTTCAAATTCAAGCTTAGCTCTTTATAAAATATATGAGCTCGAGTTCATCAAGCTCTAAATTTTAGGCTCAAGTTCGAACTCGTTGATAAATATTAAGTTTAAGTTTGAGCTTGATGAGCTTATTAAATATCGAGCCACAATTAAGTTTGAGCCAAGCTCAAGTTCATCCAGTATCTTCCACATTCAATGTGCGAGTTTAAACTCGAGCTCATTGGGCTTAATTTAATTTTCACTACCTTGTGTAAAACTTTTGAGAAATTTTATATATTAACAAATTCAACAACATCAATTTTTTTTTAAAAGTCAATCAATTTTTTTCTAAATTTCAAGATTAATGTTTTGACTTTTAAAGTTTAAATATTAAAATATAACAATAAATTTGTTAAGATAATGGTGAATTTTTATTTCATACTTGTATTGTTAAATTTGAAAAATATGCAGTAATAATATATAATATATAATATATTATACAATGAAATTTTGTTATATAATTTATATATTTTTATAAAATTGTTTGAATTAGAAATTTCCATTCTTTTCAAATATATCATGCTATTTATTTTTAGGATTTTATAAATCATAAATTTGTATCTTATAAATTATTATTTATTAATAGGAAATATATAAATGAAATTATATTTTGAAAATTATCTAAATATGCAGCACATATTTTTTGAATATTATTTTTATATATTATTTAATATATTTTATTTTAAAAAATATTAGGGCTCATGAGTTGGCTCGCGAGCCTTTGAGCTATCATATTAAAGCTCATGTTTGGCTCAGTTCCAAACTCAAACTCAATAAGCTCGACTCAAACTCAAATAATTTGAAACTCGAGTTGAGTTTTTCTAGATCGAGCTGAGCCAACTTGGCTCAACTTACACCTCCAATCCAATAGCATAACTCTCTTAAATATCGTGGGAAGTTAGGAGTTCGAGGCCACACAGACTCCTAACGTGCGTGTAAATAAATAAATAAGATATTGAATAAATATATTGCTATAAGATTTGAGTTTATTATGAAAAATGCAGAAGGACTAGCACTTTCACGCAAAATTTCTTATCAGCAGAGATGTACTTCAATATGTCACCAACAATAAAATTATTTCATGATGAAATCTAGCTGTAGAATAACAAGGGGGGAGGGCCTAGGTCTGGTTTAGTGCAAATGAGGATTAAGACTCGTCCTATCAAGATTTTTATGGACTCAGGGTTCGTTCTACCCAAAACCCAAATGATTGGACTCATTAGAGATGCTAAACTTGCTCTATAAGTTTAAATATTAACAATAATTTTTATAAAAAATAATATTATAACTTCTTAAATATGAGAAAATAATATTATTGACAATAGACTAGTTACTTAAGAATTTATATACTCATGTTTTACTTTTTGAAAAATAATAATTTTCTATTTTTATTACCTTGATATATATTTAATTCATAAACGACTTTCATGTAGAGTGTAAATATAATATTTATATTTTTTTAAATAAATAATAGAAATTCATATAATGTTTAATTCAAAACCTATTCAAGATTCATAAATAATTTTAATAGAACATATTCAGGACCAACTCGACTCGTACTCGAATGCATTGTCATTCCTATTCAGCGTCCTCTTGTGGCAACAATAGAATTCAAAATCTCAAAAGATTTTGTGATGAAATCCAGTGGTCCCCCGATGGCAAACAGAGAGCAAAAGAAAATACTTAAAGAGCTTTTCTGGTGACCTAAGAAGGAGGTGTGTCAATTTACCAAAAGATACGGAAACAGTGTCTGGTGAAAATTTACGTGACAATTAAGGGGCAACAGCCAGATTTTATGTGCAGCATTATTTTTCACACCACAAAGGCAGTAAATATATTTCAAAGTGTGCCGTTTGGTTTGAATGTGAATTTAATAGTCATTGTGCTGAGTGGTTTATCATATCTAGGATTAAAAATTAAATGAAATAATTCAAAATTCAATTTCCCCGTGATGAAAATTTGTTTTGAATTGTGTTTGTGATTTGAATATCTATCATTGTGCAAGAAAAGTGAGACATATACATAATTGTAGCCAATGTTACCCTTGTTGTTAAATTTGACAAAAAACATATTAGTTTTTATTTTTATTATTTTAACACACACATTATATTAAAAGTTTATTTGAATTCAAACGCCTAACCTCATGTGTATAAATATAAGAACGACACTATTAAACTAATTAATTGCTAGATTGGTGAGATTTGAATTCAACAGTTTTTGGTTTTATTTTCATTTTCATAATTTTGAAAATGTTAGAATGTAGTTAGTGGAAATAAATTAAAAATGAATTTGTATTTTGATGAATTATTGAAAAAATAATGATTATGTTAAATTAGTAGGTTGTAGATGGAGAGATAGATAGAAACAATAGAATAAAGAGAGAAAATATATAGATTATTGAAAAATACATTTTAAAAATGAAAATAAAAATAGTAACGGGTGAACATGTGAAAAAAGATTTTGAAAATAAAACTAAACGAGCACTGAAAATTTTAAGAAATGAATCTTGATTCGTAGGCCACCGTCTCCTCGGCAATAATGACATGCAATTTAAGAAACAACAATTGATTTGGATTTTAGGCCCATATAGAGTGAAGATTTATTCTATTAGATTTGTGGGCCGTATAAACGGACCAACCTGAAGCTACCGGGCACACTGAGATGTGGGCTGCCCGGAATTGACCGAGGAACCAAGTGCCAGCCTGAATGGCCCTGGCCTGCCCAATGGATCAGGTCGTAATTGGCATGCGAACTACACAGATGTTAAACAAATATTTGATTTGGGCCCATCCAATAAGTCCCACCATGGAGTCTATATAGGCTCCTTTTAATTTGTTGGTTTGTGCTGTCTGAATGGCTTTGGACTTATAATTCAAACCAAGTATAAAATAAAAAAGTACAATAAATTAATATAAAACATATTTTCGATGCATATTGTCGAGGTTACTCATTATTTATAATAGATTATTGAAGTGAGCGAATCACATCAATTTTATACGAGTTATTATAATAATACCATGTCCAATTTATTAGTAATTCAAATTATGAATCATTTCAAATCAAAAATGAATTAAACTAATCTTGTAAAAAAGATACGGATCCATTAAGAAATCCTTTTCCTTATTTTCCCATATCAATGCTCGAACTGGTATAGAAGTAATGTACAATCAATATAAGGTGGTTTTGTTGACATAGTATCTCGAAAACGGCCAAAAATACATATATTTTTATTTTCAATATGGAATTAAGATAATGAATATGTGCTTTCCCCCCGAGAAAATACTATGACAAGAGATTCTTTTCACACCTCATAAAAAATTGTTTGTCCATTGATGCTTTTAGGTGCAAATGGCTACCCCATGAATCATGCCGTTTTTGCGCCCAAGTGCACCATAAAACACGGATTTAAATTTTTTATTTTATTTTATAAATAATAATATATATTAAATATTTTTTATAAAAATAAATTAATTAAAAAATAAATATATTTAACATAATCACCATAAATTAAAATAAAAAATGAAATAAATAATTTAAAGATATAAAACACCGCTGGTAGCACTTTTTAATATTCAAAATATTCTCATTCAAAAAAAAAATTCAAAATATCCTCTGTCGTGATCCTCGTGGCGATTGTACAGTCAATCAGATTTGACGGCAGAAATCACGCCACGTGTCAGACTGCTATTGACTTCCACAACGTTGAATTCCCAACCAATCACGACCGTTCACACACTCCCCAATGCATATTTTCGTTATCTCTCGCCTCCGCAGAGTTTTTAGCTATATCCCCAAACTGAGAAAGAAATAAAAAATCCAGCGGGATATCATTTTCCGTCGATTGTTGAATCTGTTCAATGGCTGAGAAGTCATTCAACTACGTGATCCTCGGTGGTGGGGTTGCTGCCGTGAGTATTCTCTTCGCCGATCATATTTATTCACTGTTTTTCAGCTTAAATTTTACTGTGTTTCTTTTTTGTGTGTTTCACACGATTATTCTGGTTGGTTGATATTTTGTTTATCCTATTTTGTGTTTTATTATAGATGTTGAAATCATTTTTTCTTTTCGAGTTCAAATGAAGAAGAAGAAGAAGAAGAAATGCTATCTGAACTACTTATAACTAGTGCTATCTGCTCAATTAAGCGTCTCCTTATTTCCTTGATCCTTTTTGGTGTTCGTTAGCTGTACGGTAATAGTTGTCGACGTCTGCAATCCGTTTCTACAATTAGATTTGCATTAATTTGCTTAAAATTTTTTTCTGTAACATGGTTTCTAATTTTATGTTTTTATGGAGCATTTTTTAGTTTCCAGTGTTTGGTATGGATTTGCAATTCATAATCAGAGATCAGCGAATTAAACTAACTCCATATTTCGCTGTTGTATGAGATTAGTTTCAGATGAAAATTTTTAAACATCTGAAAACCTCAATTTGAACCATGTAGTGGTGTATACGGTGTTATCTTAGCAATATGAGTTTGAAAGAAAAATTAAATGAAATTGATTCATGTAGAAATAATTCAGCAGTTGTGTCACAATGTCACTGAATTTTGTTTTATTTTTTAATGCACTCAGGGATATGCTGCTAGGGAATTTGCCAAGCAGGGAGTCAAACCTGGTGAACTGGCTATCATTTCCAAAGAGGCGGTATGCATTTGAAGCTATTCACCAAGAATTATTGTATTTCTTCAAGAAATGTTTATTAGTCAATGTTGCTTAACTGAAGTTTGCTTTGGCCATGGACATGATAAAATTTGCTAGTCAACGCTGTCAAATATTGAAACAAAAATTTAAATGTATGAGGTTCTTATTTGGATTCTTTGCATTGCAAAACAAGTCAAGTGAATATTAGGTCCTCTTTACTGACAGTTTCTGTCCCTCAGTCCTATGTGCTCTCTTACTAGCCATTCAAACATTTTACTGATTCTCTTTGGCATGTTAAAAGTGAATTAAATGTTTTGAAAGTAGAGCAACTTGGTATTTCTATTTTTACTTGTGTTAATGTTTTGGTTGCATTGTTATTAGTGCTTTTATATTCGGATGTGCCTTTGCCCATGTAGATATGCACTTCCCACTTGCTAGTAGCTTGAATCTCCAGAATCTTTTATCTAAACTGTTGGACTATGGTTCCTGGAATCAAAAAGCATCTTTTTATATGTTGAACATCAATGCTCTTGCTTAACCATGGTTTCAGGTTGCTCCTTATGAACGTCCAGCACTTAGTAAGGCATATCTATTTCCTGAGGGTAAGTTGTTTTACCTTCAGTTTCTTAGTTAAAGACAAAATGATGCTGTATCGTGGCAAAACTGATTCTTTAGTTGATATATTTTAGATGGTGTCTTGATTGAGGGCAATTCCGTACAGGGAGAAGGGAATATTTATCTTCACAAGACACCCATGCAGCATAAAGAATGGAAAATTATATGCCACCTTATTATTCCTGAAACAAAATGATATATTATGTCCCTTACCCTGATTTCTTACTATATCTCATTTTGTTACCTACTTAAATAAATGCTTTAGCACTTCTTCTTCTTCTTCTTCTTCTTCTTCTTCTTCTTTAAAGGAATTCTTATGTCATGTTTGGGATATTCATTTATATTTCTGTTGATACCAACTGGATCCAGCAGGTGTACCTCTGGTCTCTTTGAAGCCACTATGATCTGTCAAATTCTTCTCTTAAAAAGCTGTTTTTAACTCAAAATCACATTTCCTCCAGGAACTGCCAGACTTCCAGGTTTTCATGTTTGCGTTGGAAGTGGCGGAGAGAGGCTTCTTCCTGAGTGGTACACTGAGAAAGGTAATCTCTTCTTTCTTAATCATATATCAACAAAGTTAGCTGCAGTTCATCTTTTTGGTGAAGGCATGCGTGCCTCCTTCCTGATGTCTCCCCTAAGAGATTTCACTTGGTATTCCTTACATAAGTTGTCTTGATGGTTTACAGGGATATCTTTGATACTCAGCACAGAAATTGTCAAAGCAGATCTTGCTTCAAAGACACTTATCAGTGCAGCTGGTGAAACATTTAAGTATCAGACATTGATAATAGCTACTGGTTCTACTGTTAAGTATCTTTTCTTTGGAATTCATCATAATCTTTATCTTTTAGTCTGGTGTTCATGTCATTGACAGCTGTTCTGAGTGTGTCGATTGCTTTTGTCAGGTTATTAGATTGACAGACTTTGGTGTAAAAGGGGCTGATGCTAAAAACATCTTTTATTTGAGAGAAATTGATGAAGCTGATGAACTTGTTCAAGCAATCAAAGCAAAGAAAAATGGGAAGGCTGTGGTTGTTGGTGGAGGATACATAGGTCTGGAGCTAAGTGCAGCTCTGAGAATCAATAACTTTGATGTCAGCATGGTTTTCCCAGAACCTTGGTGCAGTAAGTTTGACTTGCTACAATCTTCATTATTCATGTTTTTTTCTGTTATTTGATTTTATGATTGATGTGAAGGCAGCTAAATGATGCTGTATGAGCTGAACTTTTTTTTACATACCTTAAATTTGTAAATTTAGTACTTTGGGCTGCTATTGGCTCTGCTTACATGTATGCTTTTATAGTGCCTAGGCTATTCACTGCTGGCATAGCTGCCTTCTATGAAGGTTACTATGCAAACAAAGGAGTCAAAATCATCAAGGGCACAGTAGCTGTTGGATTTGGCACCAACGAAAAAGGGGAGGTAAGTTCTTAAGCTTATAAAACTCAAATCACTGATTAATTATGCCTTGGGAAACTTCTTGTAGCATGCGATCATTCTTTTTTGCTTGTTTCAGGTGACAGATGTAAAACTTAAGGATGGTAGAGTGCTAGAAGCCAATATTGTTGTTGTTGGTGTAGGTGGAAGGCCACTTACTACATTATTTAAGGATCAGGTTGAAGAAGAAAAAGGTGGCATCAAGGTTTGCAACTTCACTCATTGCCATTTTCTCTCTAAACTGATCTCATTTAATTGTTACTGCTTTCATTGATGACATGTTTAGTACACATGCTCACCTTCATATTGATGGTCAAAGTAGAGACAAGATAGTGATAAGGAAAACCAGCATACAGCGACAAAAATCACCAAGCAAAATATGAAATTAAGAATAAAATTAAAAGAATTTCTGTTAATTGAAACTTCAATCTTGCTTGTCTTAAGGACCCCACTTTCATATACATATTGGAGATTGTGCAAAATTTTCTCAACTTATAAATGCAGTTTCTGCTACATGTGCTTCTCATTTCAATGGATATGTTCTCATCACTTACGGTCATAATAAACTGTTTTATGAGAAACTTGTCTCTTTTCCATGCATATCAAGCAAAAGAATGAAGCAAAGCCAACTTTTAGGATATGTTGCACCCCAGTGTCAACATTTTGAGCTTGTAGTGATCATGACCGCATGTCTTCGTTCTATATTACATTCAGAAAATGCAGAGAAATATCTTATTGTTCTCCTACCTCTTTTTGTTTGCAGACGGATAGTTTCTTCAAAACAAGTGTCCCTGATGTATATGCTGTGGGTGATGTTGCTACATTCCCCTTGAAGTTGTATGGTGATATCAGAAGAGTTGAGCATGTTGACCATGCTCGTAAATCTGCGGAACAGGCTGTAAAGGTGTGTGATGTTTTCATGCACCTAAATATGTTCTCTTTGTTTCTGGACTGTGACAACTACTTGCCAAGATTTTGCCTTGGTCATGATGTGGTCTGGAGCTTCCGCCATGCTATCTGTATTGGCTTGGACGTATTTTCAATTCGTTAGCTGTTGTGCTGAATCTTTGAACGTAGAACATTGAATTATTATCAAACTTGCGGTTAGTTTATGCTTCTAGGTATAAAGATTGTAAAAAATGGCCTTTCTATGCAAGTTTCCACTCAATGCTCTCTCTGTTATTATAAACATTTGATCGTTGTGTTGGGAATGCACTGGCAAATCTCATCTTGTGGAGTGAAACTTAACACCGATGATGAATTTGCTATTTTGCAGGCAATTTTCGCAAGCAGACAAGGAGAATCAATTAGTGAATATGACTACCTTCCTTTCTTCTATTCGCGTTCCTTTGACCTGTCATGGCAGTTCTATGGCGACAATGTTGGTGAAAGTGTGCTCTTTGGAGACAGCAACCCTACGTCTCCAACTCACAAGTTTGGATCATACTGGATCAAAGACGGGAAGGTCGTTGGTGCGTTTCTGGAAAGCGGTACTCCCGAAGAGAACAAGGCGATTGCTAAAGTTGCAAGAGTCCAGCCTGCGGTGGACAGCTTGGATCAGCTAGCCACAGAGGGTCTCAACTTTGCCAGTAAAATTTGAAACTATTCTTTGAATACAGTAGAAGGTCATGGACTGGTTTTTGAGCATTGCATAAAGTTGGTGGCCTTAAAGGAGTGATGGTTTGTTTAGTCGCGGTCACTCGTTTGTTATTGAGTGACCGGGCTTCCGTAAGTTTGTCGATGTTGAGACACAAGTTGTTGTACTCTTTTTCTTCTAAATAATGCGGCTGGTTGGTCTATTGTTTTAGGGTTAAATACAATTTACGCCTTAAACTATTATACTAGTCGTATCTATCCTCCTAGACTATCAAATATGACAAAACCCCATTCCACTTAACAACATCGGACGAAAAATATGGAAAGAACTTATGTATGTATTTTACTTGATATTTCAAATATACCCATCACCCACATAACCCGAAAAATCATGCTTTCGATATCTGTGTTTGCTTGAGAATACGACTTCAGCTGAAAGGAAAGCAAAGTCGTCATTCGACAAATTGTGTAGGAAAGAAACGAAGTCTAGCAATTTCTTCTTTGCTAAATTTCAAACCAAATTTCACAGAAGCTATCTAATCTATAGTCTGCCCTACACAAAATCAGAATCATAATCTGCTTTCTTTGTCGGTGGTTTGACCTCCCGGTATTTTGGGTTTTTTTTTATAAGAAGTATTTTGGATTTTCACATTTTTAACAACAATTAGGGTCTTTTTTATAAAGTTTATAATAATCAATTGGTTTACTGTTATATTCTTGTATATACACCAAATAGTTTAGGAGTTTCATAAATTAGTGAAAAGATGGAGGGTTTTCATCTTTAAGAAAAAAGCTAGGGTTTTTTTGTCTTGCAATTCAAAAAAAATATTTTAACATTATGTTCATGCACATGTGTTATAGAGCTTAGGAATTTTAGAAATTAGGCCATGTAAGTACATACATCTTTATGATGGTATGTGTTGGAATATTTTATGGAACTCGCAAACATTTTACTATGTTGTTGCTTTTGTCTACACATGTTGTTTGTATATTGTGGCATGCCATTTTTGGTGGTTAGTCAAAACTTATAAGTGTTGGTCCAAATTTTATCAAATTGTAATATGTATTTTTTTTATAGAAAAGTATTATACTATCTTGAGTGCATTTTTTGTGAGTGGGCCCTTACAATGTTAATTTACTAATTTATGCTTTATGCTTTGCATTTTTCAGAAAAAAGGAAGATTGATGATGAGTTGTATACTTTTAAGTTTTACCATGGGGGTGATTTTTTGAATGGGTAGTTAATAGTCATACAGTGGTCAAGTTTTTGATAAAACTGATGTTGACCTGGACTTATTATCATACTTTGAGCTTCTAGACATTGTTAAGGAACTTGGATATCCAATTATCAGTGTTATTTGGTATAAGATGCCTCATAGTACAACCATCGATGGGCTTAGGCTCTTTGAGAATGATCAAGTAGTTCTTGAAATGCTAAAAATTCACAAAGCCCATAACTTGAAAAAGATTGAGCTTTATATACAACAAATAAACGTTGAAGATCCCTTAATCATACTTGATCCTGAACATGAATTAGAACACTCTGCAGAACATGAAAATGAACTTGGTAGAGGGGTAGATGGTGTAGGTTATGATGCTGATGGGGGTAGTAATAGTGGGAGTGAAAGTGATGAGGATGATCATAATGAAAATGAAGATGATAGAGAGTTTGAATTTGAATTTTTTGCTGATGGTGATACATTAAGTGATACATGTGACCCTATAGAAGTAGGGAATAATGATATGACAATAGAAGGTTGGGAAAATATTGATTGTTTAATTGTTGAAGAAAATGAAAATCAAAGTTATTCGAGGGTGCTAAATAGTCATAGTGTTTGATGGTGAGGAAAGTTTTAGGTTTCCTCAATTTAAGGAAAATAGGGATACAACAACCCCTAATTTGACTATGGGTCTTTCCTTTGCAAATGTTAAGGTGTTTAGAAAAGCTTTAAGGCAATTTACTGTAGGTTGGGGTTTTGAATTGTTGTTTGAAAAAAATGAGAGTAATAGGTTTACTGCACAGTGTAAAAATAATTGTGGGCGGAGAATCCATGCAAGTTTAATAGGCAAGTCGACTTCTTTTCAAATTAAAACAATTAAAGGAGAGCCCCATAGGTGTCCAAGAACATTTAAGAATAAGAGTGCAAATTCAACTTACTTGGCTGATAGATACATGAAAACCTTTGTTGATAATCCTAATCAAAGTCTTCAATCATTCATGAAGCTTGTTAGAAGAGAGGTGAAATACACTCACAGGAAACAATTGTACAGAGCTAAGAGAATGGCTTTAGAGGCAATTTAGGGGAATTTAAAAGAGCAATATTACAAACTTAGGCAATATTGTAAAATGACACTTTTAAAAAACAGTAACTCTACAGCAATTCTTAAGGTTGAGGGTCCTTCATGGTATAGAAATGCAACATTCCAAAGAATTTTCTTGTTGTATGGTGCACTGAAGAAGGGGTTTGCTAGGGGATGTAGACCAATCGTTGGCTTACATGCTTGTTTCTTGAAAGAAAGCTATGGAGGATAGCTTATGGTTGTAGTTGGTAAAGATGGGAACAATCAAATGTTCCCTTTGACAGTTGCTGTTGTTGAAGTTGAGTGTAGAGACAGTTAGGCATGGTTCTTGAAGTTGTTGGTGGATGCACTTGGGGATATTGAGGAAAGGAGGTAGACATTTATATCAGATAGACAAAAGGGGTTAGTGGAGAGCTTAGAAGATGTTCTTCCTTTAGCTGACCATAGATTTTGTGTAAGGCATTTATATGCCAATTTCAAATTAAAATTCATGGATAAAGCACTTAAAGACTTGATGTGGGGGATAGCTAGTTCATACCTGGAGGAGGGATATAATTAAAACATGAATTTGATTAGGGAAATTTGACAAGAAGCATATGCATGGCTCAAAAATATCAAACCGGAAGTGTGGTGCAAGTTCAAAATGTCACCATTTCCTAATTGTGACATGTTGAACAATAATCTATGTGAATCTTTTAATAATTTCATCAATGAGGTTAGGAAGCAGCCTATATTAACCATGTTGGAGACTCTGACATGGCAATTCATGTGTAGATTAAAAAAAAAAAAAGATAGTGGATAGCAAAATATAAAGGCATAACATGCCCTAGGATACAAGACAAAGTGGATAAAATGAAATTAAAAGCATTGGATTTTGAAGCTTTTTTCTATGGAGATGGTGTTTAGGAGATTGTAGATGGTGCAAAATATGTGTTGTTAACCTAAATAAACACAGTTACAGTTTTAGAGAGTGGGATCTCACTGGCATCCCATGTTAACATGCCACTTGTACTATCCTAACTGAGTAAAAACTCATGGAGGACTATGTCAATCAATACTGTCAAGTTGTTTAAAATGGCCTATAGTTGCATTATACATCCAGTTGGAGATCTAAAGTTGTGAAGTATCATAATCAAATGCAATCATGCCTCCTCCACACATAAAGCAACCTAGAAGACCTTAAAAAATGAGGAAGAAAGGACTAGATGAAATAGATAATGAAGGAAGAGTCACCAAGAAGGGTATTATGATGCCATGTTCTAATTGTTGAGAGACTACTCACAATAAAAAAACTTGTAAAAAGCCTCAAATGGAGAAACCAAGAAAAAAAGACAAGGTAATGTAATTCAACTTCTATTTTATGATTTTTTAATATTTAAACACTTCAACTATATATTAATGATTTGAATACAAGTTAGTAAAGATGCAGAGATAGAGACAAGCTTATCGGTTGAACAAAGTGTCATTCCAACTTTTGAAGTGATAACTGGTAGAGGTAAAAAATCTGGGGTTGGGAGAGATGCCACAATAGAAAGGGGAGAAAGGGGAAGAGGGACGGGAAGGGGAAGAGGAAAAAGAGGAAACGAAAATGATGGTCCAAACTGTGGCTTTGGAAACTGGAATGGCATTGGATTCTCTACTATGCATAATTTGATTCCTAAAAGTGTAATGTTCTCCAACATCTTTATTTAATTGTTTATTGTAATATTTCATTTTTATAATACTTTATAATTTGCATTTTTGCAGTTTCCAATAACAGACGATGCTAGCAAAGGGGCCACAACAAAATTGGTGACAGTGACTATTTTAAATTTCTTATGACATTAGTACTATATTATATCAAATGCATTTAATGTGTTGATGCAGTGGACTCCCTATGCCCCCCTAGAAACATTTCCCAACTCACATGATATCAAATATAGATCAAGCTCAAATGTGTAGGTAAATTAGGTAACTTTTTTTAATAATCTATTTAGATAAATAAACACTTTATAGCAATTTTTTTTTTTGTTTTATGACATTATCAGATACAGAGACAATCAAGTAGATATGGAGATGGAATTTTTTCTAGTCAAGTTTCTTGCAATAATTTTATTGTTATAAGAGATAATAGGGACTCAGAATTTGACCTTTAGTGGTGAGGTTTCTAGTATATGAATTTTGATATTTTAGTCTCATAATAGTGCATTTTGTTGGGTATGATATTTTTGTCGACTTTTGTTATCCACTTAAATTTGTATTTTGGGACATGTGTTGTCCAGTTGAATCTATATATGTGCACCTCTATCTTGACATTGTATTTTTGACATTATTATGGATTTGCTTTTGTTGGATACATCTAATGAATCATGTTTGGATGGGATATTGTGAGTGGAATTGTGTATTTTTACGGTGCATTTTTTACATTATTTTAGATAGATTTTATATACATAAGAATTGCTAATTGCTATATATATAAAGTTTGTTGTAAGTTACATTAGGGCAGGTACAAATACTTTTGCTTGCCATTTGTTCTTAGGTTAGTCCCCATAATAGCTAATAGCAAACATACTAATACAAAAACTACTTTAAACATGCACATAACTTTTTAATTCTTGACTAGTTGAACTTGTGTTGCCTCAAGTTTTGCTTCTATTTCTTGCACCTTCAACCTTAACATAGTGTTCAATGTTGTCAAATTGATAGCCATTTGTTGCATATTTTCAATGTTGATCTTTAGACTCTCATTGACAACTTCCAAGTGCTTGACCCTTTCATTTTTATTTTTTTTTCCAAAAACTTCAACATTGACTGTCCAATCTCCATTCTTTTCTCACAAATTTCAAGTTCTAGCCACTTCGTAAATTTGCGTCCATATTCTTTATGTAATAAAATTTACAAAATTAAATACATAAAAGATATTAACACTATAAAAATTCTAAATTAAAAAAATAATTTACTTACGTCTTATTTTGGTAGCCTGCAAATTTTCATCTAGGGTTGCGTGGAGTCCAAGATGTTTGTATAGGCATGGGTTGTTTACACGCACAATTGATGATTGAAAAATTACTCACATCACAGGTCAATCGATGACATGAAAAATTAGATTGTTGCGAATTTGAAGAAGAGCAACTAGACATCTTAAGACTTGAATTAATGTTATACTAAAAATAATATATAGATGAAGAGAAAATATTAAAAATTGAAGTTGCAAACTAATGGCTTTGAATGCAAAATGTTGATTTTGTGAGCAAATTCTAAAATTATAAGATGCAAGCTACTAGACTTTGAAGGCAACATGTTAAGGCCCTTATATAAGAGCAAAAAGGGCACTTCTGTCCTAAAAAAAAGACAATGGCTATAAGACCATTGGCATAGTAAATTGTTGCCATATTAGCAAATGCTAACGGAAGAACACAACTGCTGTTAAGTTGGGGGGGGGGGG
>JACGDI010005069.1:320796-333275 GCA_014898725.1 Jacaranda copaia
GGTAAATGCGACTAGTATAATAATTTAGGGAAGTAAATTGTATTTAAATCATTGTTTTACTACTACTACTACTTCTACTACTACTACTACTATTGTCATCATCATCATGTATGCATGTTAGTAGCTTGTTAAATCACTAATAAAATCTTTATTTGCATGCGTTTTGTTTTAAAAGTGATTTATGTGTTATGCAAATGGAGATGAAGGAAAATTTAAAATTTCTTAATAAAAATCTGAAAGTAAATACAAAATTAGTTATATTTAGTCTCTTATCTATCTCCAACTTTTCTCCTACTTCTGCTATTTGTGTTTTCTCGAGTCCTTGAATAATTAAAAAATGCTAAATAATTTGCATTTAAATCGTATTTACTGTTGAGGTATTTTAATATATGCAATTAGTCCTCATCCCTAGCCTAATTACTTAATCTCTTTATTCTATTTTAGTGTCAAAATACTCTTTTTAACAAAAAATTATTCTTTCATAAGTTCCCAACTCATGCTATGCTTTATTGAGAAAAACCTCAAGAAAATTCTAAATGATATAATTTTGAATTTTAATTTTTGTACTCTAGTAGTTTGATAAAATTCATTAATCTAAACATGGATTAATAAAATTCAGACAAAGACATGCTTGGGAATCTACAGCAGTTACATGTTATTCACCAAAATATCAAAACTGGCTGATAGTTAGGGAAAGGAGAAACTATTGGGCCTAAACTGAAATTTACAGAAAATCGAATGCGCATCACCTAAACCCTACCCTAGGTATGTAAATCTGCTCTTGTATAATCTAATACTTCGTACCGTGCCGTCTCTCCACTCTCGTAACACTTGGGCTCTGCTCAGTCTTCGGCGGCCGATCCAAACAGTAATCTCTCTCAGTCCCCCCCTCCCCCCCAATGCACGTAATGTAAATTTATGCAAATATGCGTCCTAGAATTCGTATAAATATATCATTATTTACATTTCCAGCAGAGATGAAGGTAATAGCAGCCTATTTGCTTGCCGTTTTGGGGGGTAATGCCTGCCCTTCCGCAGATGATTTGAAGGACATTCTCAGCTCTGGTGAGAATATACTTTCTGTTATCGTTTCTATGCGTAGTAATAGCCACTGTTGTTTGTGTGATGCCTTATGTCAATCATCGGAAGATTTTGTTAGGGTTTTGTAAAATTTCGTATGCAATACTGTTTATAATT
This sequence comes from Jacaranda copaia, assembly GCA_014898725.1. Taxonomy (NCBI): domain Eukaryota; kingdom Viridiplantae; phylum Streptophyta; class Magnoliopsida; order Lamiales; family Bignoniaceae; genus Jacaranda; species Jacaranda copaia. The sequence continues at coordinate 321,994 of JACGDI010005069.1, forward strand.
GTTGTTTTAGGATAGTGAATATTTTAGCGAACAAGGTGGCTGCTGATGTGGTGTATGATTTATATGAAAATTAGCATGCCCATGTGTTTTGGTTTAGACGTGTATGAACTAGCAAGCACAATGATTTACTCCTTAAAGTGAAAATGAAGTCTGTCTTGGTATTTGTTTAGAAGGATATTGAAATGGTTTGGTTTTTGTTTTTCTGTTTGCAAGTGATGAGTCCTTGGTTTTGACAAATTGAACAATTAATTATTAAGGTCTGTTTTTCCTTGTTTCCTCTAATGTGTTGTTGAACCTTCAGTGGTAATTTGGGTCACAGCAGTTGGTACTTCTCCATGCATTGGGAACAATGATGTTAAGTCAACACTGTCTGGATTTGTCTTTTGATCATACGATTACTTTCATTTATGCCCAACAACAATGTTAAGTCAGCATTTTCCAAGTTTTTGTTTTGAGAATACGTTTGCCTTTCGTTAATGCCCAGCACAGCGAGCAGCCGCCGCTTTTGATTATATTTAAGTATTTGTATCTGTTTTGCAGTTGGGGCTGAAGCTGATGAAGATAGGATTGAGCTTCTTTTGACTCAAGTTAAGGGAAAAGATATTACAGAGCTGATTGCAGCTGGACGTGAAAAGTTGGCTTCTGTGCCTGCTGGTGGTGGTGCTGTTGCAGTTGCTGCTCCTGCAGCTGGTGGCGGCGGCGGCGGCGGCGGCGGTGCTGCTCCAGCTGCAGCTGAGCCCAAGAAAGAGGAGAAAGTGGAGGAGAAAGAGGAATCAGATGATGTAAGTATTTCTGTGTGTTTCTATTGATCTATTTATACACATTGCATGTTAATGTGCATTCTCATCAAGTTTGTTTTTATTCTCTCATAAGGTGTCCGATTTTTTATGCTTGAAGTCTTATTTTGGATATGCGTAATTGTAGAATTCCAGTGATGGGATTTGCATAGGAAAAGAATAATCTCTTGTTGCATAGTCTGCTGGCATACTTGGAACAGTCACTAGTTCAACTAATATTTCAACTTGCTCAGTGCTATGCCTTCTTAAAAGTTGCTTTTCTCATGGATAAGTCTGCTTTCTTGTATATATATATTTTTTATCTTGCCTACCTTTAATACTCATCAACGTTTGTCTTCAACTCACTGCAGGATATGGGTTTCAGTCTCTTTGACTAGAGGAATGTGGTGCCTGCATGAAGTTTCTTCTGGCTCTTGCGCCCCCTCAATAGGTGCTCTATTTTTTGTGTTCTGAGGACTGATTTCGACCTTTTTTCTCTACCCCTTTTGTGTTTATTGAGTAGATGAAAGCATCTCAAGCAGCCACCCCAATAGTCTGATTAATTTTTGATTAGCGCATATGAGTTTTGTCATTACAAACAAAATTTATTTGGATGTGACTAAAATGTCAATTTTTTAGCATCTGGTTATTCAATTAATAATATCTTGTGATCTTTATTGGTAGTTTAAGGTCTGTATGTGGAGTATAGTTTGAAGCTACATTTAAACCAACCAATCTGCTTTAATGTATGTTAGTTATTCAATGACTGATACTTCATTGCCAGGTAAAATATTTCTAAGGAAGTCGATAGGATTTATGACTTGTAAATTTCTCGAAGGTCTAGGCAGCCACAATGATGTAGCATTTGTGTGTGGTGGTATTCTCCTTTTTCTTCCTGACCAACATTTTTATCAAAAAGCCATCGCTCATTCTTTCTAATAACTATGGCTGTGATTGCTTTCATTTTCTCGCAATTTTTTTCAACTCCTAAAAAGAAACAAATCACCACATTCTCAATTTTGCTTTCCAGAATGCAAAATAATTTTCAAATTATCCCTTACTATTTTCTACTAAAATTTATTTTATAATACCTCGATCATATTTTTATCATTACAAATAAGAACATGTATACCAATAATTTCTTTTATATATACATTTATAAATAATATCAAAATATTCATTATGCCTAATCAATCTAACAGAAATATTATTGATGTGATATTGGCAGTAAAATTTGTTCATTTTTAAAATTTTACTAAAAATATTTATTTTTTCAAAATATTCCTCATTTATTCTCAAAACGCAAACAAATAATCATCATATTTTTCAGTTTCACTTTCCAAAATGTCTTACCGAAAACATTTTCCATAATTTACTCAAAAATTAAACAAACATAGCCTTTACGTTTGTCATCTTTGCCATTTTTCAAGAAGGAAGTTGCTTTGTGCTGTTAATATTTGAGATGGTAATATTATTTGAATATGCCTGTTGTTGAAGTTGCCTTTTCGTGAAAAGGAGATGATGGGCCCAGTTATCTTGGCTTAGATCATGGCCGGGATTGATATCTTTGCTCTAGTCATTATCAGCTCAGTATTAAAAGTCATGAATCATCAGCAGCATCAGTACATCACAAATTGTTACTACATACAATGACAATATTGTTCTTTCGTCCTTATTGAGCAAACTGCAAACTTTTCCCCCCTATTATTATTATTATTATTATTATTATTATTATTGTCATCTTGATTTACAATTTCTCCCGCAGCCACTCTCAGCTGAAACAGATTCCACAAAGAAAATTTTAATAAATGATGTTAATGATGCATGGATCTGTCGTCACATGGCAGCCTCCCCCCGGGGTATTGTCTCTCTTACGCCCAGTTGACCATTCGGTACATGCCTCCGGACCTGTATGGGCCACCAAATGATGATGCATGGATTTGTCGCCACATGACAGCCTTCCTCTTCATAAACTTTTAATCTTTTATTAATGCATATTAAACTTCTATTCACATTTTCATTACTAAACATATATTCAATATATTTAACCATACACATAATACCATTATAATATTATACGGCAAAACAATAGTTCATTACATATTAACATATATAAAACTTCCACTCATTTAAGAAAAAAAGGTATATTACTATATTATATATATGGTTATTCAGATGAGTGTCTTTTTTCGGATTGTTGGTGGACTCTACTTCTAGCAAATATGGTGCTTTGGTGGGCTTTGCTTGGCTTCAAGATCAAATTACAATTAGCTAAGGTTGCATGTAATTTATCAACATTCTACAGCCAAAAAGAAAATATGATCACATAGATTTGTGGGCCTCAAGAGCAAATGATAATTAGCCAAATTTGCATGTCATTCACCAATATTCTACCGCCAAATACATTTCTAACTTCTTCATTTTCTTTTTCTTTCTTTCTTTCCTTTTTACTGTTTATTCTCTTTTTTCTTGAACTGCAAACTACTCTTTTTATATAAGAAAGCTAAGGAGGTTTTTGCTGATGTAAAATTTATCAGGTGAAGAACAACAACAAAAAATAAAATTTTCAGAAGTAGGTTTTATTTTGAATTGAAAGGTTTTCCTCCTTTGCTCAGTAAGAAGTGTAGTTTTAGCTCTATTAATGATCATGCGGAGGAATTCTATCAATCCCTTTCATTTCATGTCTGTTTTAGTTTTTTGTGTGGTTGTGCTAAGGAAATGATGAGTTTTGATACGTATAAGATCATCATATAATTATTGTGTATAAATTTCGTGTAGTCAGATTACAAATAAAAAGCTAAGGAAAGTAAGATTTGGGAAACTTGTGGCAAGGACAGAAGGGGAAAAAGTTGTTAGAATTTTAGCACATAAATAAATTAATTTATCTTGTTGAGGAGCTATTTTAGTTTCAAAATTAATGAAATATTGAATGAGCAAATTGAGTTAAAGAGTGAGCTATGAGCTAAGATTATAGAATGGGAATGAATGAATAGTGTATTATAATTCAAAAATAATAATAATTTTATATAATTATTATTATGATTATTTTAAGTTTTGAGTTTTGAGATCGAAATTAATTCTTCCAATAGTCACATCCAATTTCCTTAAAGAGTTGCAACCCATGTCTTTTGAAATTTAAAATAAAGGTCACAACATTTATTTAGTATGACAGAGTTAGGGATATGCCTTATAGGAATAGGTACTTAAATCCTATAAACATAGGTGCTGTCTAGTGTCATTTCATAAAAAATACACAAGCATTCTAGCACTCTAGACATTCATTCTCACATACATACATGCGCATTTTTTTATGAAATACAAGAGGTTTAAGTCAGTTCGGTTTGGAGGTTCAACAAATAGGAGTGCCGCTTTAGTTGTTCGGAGTTTTGTATCTTGAGAGGTTGTTCGACAATAGTTCTCGGGCACCGGTGGGAGGCAAAAAAAACCTTAAGGAAGCTGTCCTTGTGTAGGTTTCGACTCACTATCATTCTATTTGTTGGTTTTACAATTTGATTTCTTTCCTATTTTGTTCTCTTTGTTTTTGAAATATATCACATTAGAATTTACTTCTTGTTTATTTATTTTGTATTATATTTTGTGCTACTAAATTATACATAAAACACACTGGTCCCGACACACATTAATATTTCTAACAATCTTAAGGTTTTAGCCTTTCCTCTCCATGCATATACTTAAGTAGCATAATTAGTTTTGCCTTTAGAAAATCTCAAATTAGAATTCTGTTCCATTATTTCAATATATGCCTAGTCAAGTCTTATTTTGTTTAGTTTGCAATTCCAATTAGATAAAGAGTTGGATAGAAATCTTGTTTTGAATTTAAATCCACTTGTCAAAAAGTTTGCTACCCATTTCAAGCTGCTACACAAGAATAATTCTATGGAATGGACTCCAAATGTGATGAAGCCTTCCAAAAAATCAAGAAAGATCTTCTAAACCCACCTCGTACTGCTGAAACTTGGCCGATCACTACTTCTTTTTCTATCCATTAAGGATACCCCTTTCAAAGCAGGGGAAAGATGAGTTGAATGAGTGCAAAGAACACGGCATGCATTATCTTAAAAATTTTCACAAAAAGGCTAAAGACAACATATTGATAAGTTCATAATTTAAGTAATTCTTATATCATTACATTTTGTTTGAATAAGTATGTTGTAAATACGTGGACTTGTGAGAAAATGATTTTATTAAATTATGAGTGCATGTTTCAAAATTAATTATGGAAATTACAGTTTTGAACTTGTTTCTTAGCAGAATGTGTGTATGCATAAAAATCAAAGTGAATTGTGAAGAATAAATCCTATTTGCATCCATTTTACTTACTTAAATTAGTAGTGTAATTATTTTTTGATATTGATTTGTAGAAATTTATATGGCTTCAAACAATGATGTGGCAAACGGTCCTAATGAGCCCAACGTGACCAGTATTGATAGTGGAACACCAAATGCTCTTGTTGCGATGCCTTCAATTGCCATTGCTCCTACTCCTGTCGCAGTTGGACAAGTGGAGAAACTAGAAAACTTCAACAGGAAAGATTTCAAGAGATGGCAACAAAAATGCTATTTTATCTCATCACTTTGAACCTTGTGAGGTTTTTGCGAGAAGAATGTATTGCTTCGAGGGAAAATCTAAATATGTGGATCGCAGCAGTTGTTGATGCATGGAACCATGGAGATCTCTTGTGCAAAAATTATATACTTAATTGGTTGGACAATGCATTGTACAATGTTTATAGTCCCATTGCTACGGCCAAAGAACTTTGGGAATCATTTGAGAAAAAAATACAAGACGGAGGAGGTCAGCACGAAAAAATTCATCATTGGTAAGTTTCTTGAATTTGTTATGATAGATTCTAAATCTGTGATGTCTCAGGTGAATGAGTATTAGATGATACTACATGAGTTGGCCACCAAAGGAATGACACTTAGAGAGGTATTCCAAGTGGTAGCTTTGATTGAGAAGTTTCCCCAAGGATGAAAGGAATGCAAAAATTACCTCAAGCACAAGCGCAAGGAAATGAACCTTGATGACTTGATTTTGAGGCTAAGGATAGAGGAAGATAACCGGCTATCTAAAAGAGAGGTGGTGGCATTACTTATGAGAGCAAAGTGAATGTGGTGGAGCAAGGGCCATTAAACAAGCAAAAAAGAGACTCGTCCGGCCAACAAAGTGAGAAAAAGAAAAAGAATTTTGAAGGTAACTGTTATGTGTGTGGTAGACTAAGGCATAAGGCTAGAGACTGCCGAAATCATCAACAAGGAACAACTTCTAAGAAGGCAAGGCTTTCAAAAAAGAGAAAAACTGCATATGTAAATGTGGCAGAGATAGATAATCTATCAGATGGTGTTCGTGATTTGAAAATATCAGCCATGGTTTTTGAGGTGAATCTCACAGAAAATCCTAAGTAGTGGTGGGTGGACATTGAGGCCACTCGACATGTGTGCTAAGATAAAAACCTATTTTCAATATATGAGAATATTGAAGGTGAAAACTTGTTCATGGGCAATTCTTCAACTTCTAAGGTGCATGGAGTTGGAAAAGTAGTGCACAAAATGACTTATGGAAAGGAGCTGATTCTCAACAATGTGCTTCATGTGCCAGACATAAGGAGAAATTTGCTGTTAGGTCCTATGCTTAGTAAAAATGGGTTTCAAGTAGTTTTTGAATCCAACAAATTTGTACTCACTAAAAATGGAGTGTACGTCGGAAAAGGCTATTTGTGTGATGGGCATTTTAAAATGAATGTAATGATCATCATACCTAAGAATGTAGATGTTACTAATACAAATAAAGTGAGTTCGGCTTACTTGTTGGAGTCTCTAGATTTATGGCATTGTAGACTAGGGCATGTAAATTTTGGTACCTTAAGTAAACTAGTTAAAAATAGCATTTTACCTAAGTTTGATCTTGATACAAAATCTAAATTTTGGTACCTTACTTGTTTGGCATTTTACCTAAGTTGGGACACTTCTTGCTGCGTTATGCTAAGAGGATAACGATGTAAAGGATAAGGCTGCTGAGGCCTAAAATAATTGTGTTTGATTGCCAAAATCGAAAATAATATGCATATTATTATTATTATTATTATATTTGAAGTGATTAAATATTCTTTTGTAATAATAAGGGTTTAGAATCTGAGTACTAGAAAACGACTTAGCCAACCTGGAGGATCAAGTTGATGGGGAACAAAATTGTTAGGATAGGTTTGTTTATATTTATAAATTCATTTTTGCATATTTTTATTATTTATAAATAAATATTTAATAGCTTATTACTATTTTCATGAAAATTCAAACTCATTTTAATTTTAAAACACATTTTCTAATAGTTTATATATCTTTTCTCAATAATCTTTATATATCTTCTATCTCTATTTTATTATTACTATCTCTCTTTCCACTAACAATTTACTAAATTCTATATAATTATTATTATTTTTATTAAACTAAATAAATATAAATTTATTTTTATTTTTTTAAAATTAATTTCTTAAATTAACAATAAAAAATTATTATTTGTAGATAATAATTTCATGTCAAATAGTAAATATGTAAATCTCTATTAATAAATTAAGATATTTTGGATTTTAATAGTGATAGTTATAATTATAGTAATATTAGTATTTCTTATTATATGGTTGATTATGGTAGATGTTAAATGTTATTATATTTAATCTCTATGTAATAATATTAGTTGTCCTAAATTATAAAATAATTTTATCATATTGTTATAAGAATATTATGTAAATCATTTAGATACTTTTATTGAAAGTATAAAGTTATAGAAACTAAAATGTATAAGAAGTTTGTTTTTACAATAGTAATTTTATAATTTAAGTAACTATATTAATAAATTTATTAATTATATTTGAAGTAATAAATAGTTGAATCTATGTTAATTAAACAAATAACAATTATATTTGAAGTGTTTGTGATCTTTTTTTGAATTTTAGTTGTCTTGCAAATATTTGTTTTTTTTTTTTGTTTTCATGTATTTCATTTATTTGTCTATTAAAGTATCATTAATAAGTTTCTTTAGCTTTTTAAATATGGTCAATTGTAATTATCATGAAAATATTGAACAATTTGTGACATTTTTTCGTTGCAGTTTGCTATTCTTGTGGGTACTTGTTGTAGCTCTTGAACTTTAAAGTTTGGTAGGTATTTTTCTTAACGTTTTATTTTGTTGAGATTAGAGCAAATCTATTACTATTTATATAAATGTATTATATTTTAATATTATTTACCATTCCATCTAGGTAGTGTAATTTTTGCATTAAATATAAGTTTCTGAGTTTATTGTAAATTACTATGAACATAATCGCTGTATCTTGTTTTTTTGCTTCATTTCTTGTTGTTTAGGAATTTAGTGATTGTTGTATAAAATTGTTGTTTAGTACTTTTAAAACAAATAATCTATCTTTCATTTGTTTTTATTTAAAATATATTAGAATATATTAGTACTTAACTATGAATCAATCTAAAAAGAAGAAAAGAAAGCATAGAGAAAAGGGTGAAGCAACTTTATCAAAGTACGTTTTAGCGTCGTAATCTACATAGAGAATTTATAAATGCTCATGCATTACAAGACAGTGAATCCAATGAAATTCCTCTTGATTATTTTAGTCCTTTTAAAATTCCAACTCATTTTAATTGTTTGCTTTTAGTTCCAACAACTCCGTGGATATTACCATCAACAGTACCCTATCAATTGCAATGCTCAAAGATTTGCTCATGGGCCTCTTTCTTTTTGCTGTGCAAGTGGTGAAGTGTCTTTAGCACTTCTTTCTTCTAATCCAGGTTTGCAATGTCTTTTGGCTCATGACACTTCTACAACTGGAACTACATTTAGGCGAAGAGTTCATACATAGAATAATAATCTTGCTCTTACATCTATCAAAATGAAAACTGATACAACTTTTTGTTGGTGTAATCTAGGTATATATACTTTAAAAGTAAATAATCAAGTTTCTCATAAATTAGAAGCTTTTAATAATAGTGTAGAGCTTTTAGGATGACTTCAATTATTTTTCTTCAACAAAGCTAAAGATATAGGGATAAATGCTCTAAAAAAAATATGATCTAGAAGCTAATACCCTTGATTTGCTACTTAAAGCTTTAGCAAATAATCCATATTTTCAAAATTTCAAACGGATGCATTCTTGGGATAATTTGAAAAATTTTCAAATTGTGTTGCGTGCTCATTCTCAATTGAATAAAAAAAAACACATAATACACCCTCAATTGAGCAGATTGCTGGAATTTGGGATGAAACTACTGATGAACTTAAAGATATGAATTGCGATATTAAAGTATATGGATCAGATAATTCAAGCCATACAATCTTGTATCATTATGGCTGTTATGACCCTTTACAATATCCTTTACTTTTTCTGCTTGGGAAACCTGGTTGGCATGCTGGTATTGAACGTTCTTCTTTATCTACAAATACAAGAAAAAGACGTAGAGGACAAACATTGTGTTGCCATCAATAAAACAATCAACATTTGAGGTGGTGCAAATTGAAATTGAAGGTATGCTATATTCAAATGAAACAATTCAAACACATTTTGAAAAAACAAATTTATTTAGAATATTATACTTGTATTCATATTATTTTTGCAGTTTACCTTCGAAATAGAAACAAGAAGACAAGTTTCTTGTCGTGAACACACTACTTATAGGTGCCAAATGCGTGGAAATGATTTTAATTGTATACTTCATTCGAGGAGATTAGGATAACAATATAGTGTTGATTCATATATAAAAATTGAAACACAATGCTTGGATTTCTACAAACTGAACAACAATTTGATGCAAGAACTGAAAGTTTACAAGGGATAGTTGGCTCTCTAGGAGTTGATGGCCTAGATGACCAACAAAAAATAGGACAACATGTTTTGTTGCCTTCATCTTTCATTGGAGAACAAAGACATATGATGAAAAGGTATGCCAATGCAATGGCTTTAGTTCAAAAGTATGGTAATCCTGATTTATTCATTACAATGACGTGCAATCTAAATTGAAAGGATATTAAAGATCATCTTCTACCAGTTGAGGAGTCAAGTGATCGACCTGATTTAGTCGTTCGTGTTTTCCAATCTAAGCTTGAAGAATTTAAAGAAGAAGTAGTGACAAAGAAGTTATTTGGAGAAGTTGTTGCTTATGTTTATGTTGTGGAGTATCTAAAGCGAGGTCTCTCACATGCTCATTGGATTATTATTTTGAAAGAGCCACATAAATTAACCAATCCAAAATTATATGATAATTTTATAAGTGCGGCGATTCTTCGTGGAACTAATTCAATGTTGCGTTTCTATGTAATAGCTCATATGTTACATGGTCCTTGCGGAGCAAGCAATCCTAAAAATATTTGTATGAAAGATGGACAATGTAAAAATAAATATCCTAGAGATTTTTGTGATATTACTACTCATGGTAAATATGCTTATCCTAATTATAGAAGACGAAATGATGGAAAAAAATTCTTGTCTGTAATGCTTATTTAGACAACAGATATGTTGTTCCTTATTGTCCTTACTTATTAGCTAAATTCTATTGTCATATAAATGTAGAGCTATGCTATGCTTTTAAACTTGTTAAGTATCTTTATAAATACATATATAAAGGACACAATAGATTATATTATAATATAGTTAATGATTCTTTTACTAATAATGTTGATGAAATAAAAGAGTTTCAAAAAAGTTATTGGATTTGAGCTATTGAAGCTTATTGGCAAATTTATAGTTTCAATACTACACAAATATACCCTCCAATTATTATGTTACCTATACATTTACCTAACGGACAACATGTTTATTTTGGTAGAAAAAAATCATTAAATGAAATTCTTTCAAATTCATTTGTTGGAAAAACAATGTTGAATGAATTTTTTTGAATGAATGGAAATGATCCGATTGCCAAAAAAATGAATCTATTATATAAAGATTTTCTGGAGTATTTTGTGTGGGAGTAAAAGTATCGAAAATGGAAACTTTAAAAACATGAAATTGTTGTTGGTAGAATAGCAGTTGTTGGTCCTTCTGAAGATGAGTGGTACTCTTTAAAAGTCCTTTTATCAAATATGAGAGCACCTAAATCATTTGAAGACCTTCTAACTATTGGAAATGAACAACATATTACTTTCTGAGAAGCTGCAATTCATTAGGGTTTACTTGAATCTAATATTTACATTGAACAATGTTTAGAAGAAGCTGCACAATTTCAAATGCCCCAAACATTACGAAAGCTTTTTTCTATTCTTTTAGTACGTCATTCACCACCAGAATCTAAAAAACTTTTTGAAAAATTCTTTTTTTTCTCTTTCAATGATTATAGAAGAAAAAGTCATTTCACCAAATTAGAAATTGAGAATTAAACTTTAGAAAGTATAAATGAATTCCTTATGCCAATGAGTAAGTCTATTCATGATTGTTCTCTAGGTCATCATTTTTAGAGTTTAATTGAAGAGGAAAGGTTTACAAA
>JACGDI010005069.1:344357-358621 GCA_014898725.1 Jacaranda copaia
TTCTCTTTTCTGAAGAGATCTCAGCCCGTTAAGACCTTTTTCCTTTTCTCCCCGACGGCCTTCTTGGGGGCGGTTTCCACTAAATCAGTAGCAGGCCTTTGCCCCTGACGTGAGGAGCGGCTCGACTCAGGCACCTCCTAGTGGGTCGAAGGGGCTGCCTCGATCTGCGGCGGCGGCAGGGCGTCGGAGGTCGACCTCACTGATACAGTCTATTCAGCGGCTCCTTCTTGTCGGGCCCCTTGCCGGCGGGCTTGTGACCTCAAAGCGTGAATCTGAGACTCGTTTCTACTACGGGCCATTATATCATCTCGATCTGCATGAATGAACAGATTAAGGGTCAGCACAAAAATTAGACAAAAGACAATTAATGCAATAGACAAAAGACAATTAGTGCAATCAGCAAAGAACTTCTACCTAAGTGATCGCCCGTAGACAGGTCAATCAAGGCTGGGGATAGACCAGCCAGCACCAAACACCTTTCCTCGATCAGCATAGAGGCTTCTATCCGCTCGGATCCGACCAAATTTCAGACGAAGATGTTGGGCCAATTGGGCCTCAGATTATTGGGAATCTCCACAGAGCCCCTCCGCCAACCCCCCAAAATGGTAAGCACCCCTGGCCCTCAAATATAGAAAAAGTATTTTTTCCACTCTTGACCATAGGAAGAGGAAGGGGTTATCAAAAATTTTCTACGGGGTCGAGCTGTAAGATAATAAAAGCCGGATTCCTCGCTACTACTCAACTTCTGGGACATCGAGAGATGAAAAAGGTTAGAAAAATTGGCAAAATTGGCCGGCTAGTCAAGTATATACATCAGCACGATGAAACTATACAAGGTTGCAAAGCAGTTAGGTAGGAGCTGGGTAATGCAAACCTCTAAACCTACGAGGAGGTCAATTATTGGTCGTGCTAGGGGAAACCTCAAACCACACTTCAACCCCTCCTCGAACACAGTTATGTACCCTCGAGGAGGTCGATGCATCCTACCCCGGGACCCAGGAGCAACCATCTCGAACTCATCTGGGATGTGGTAAGCTCCCCTAATCCTCACCAAATCTACATTGTTTATTTTTTAAGGGATTTTTGTATAATGATCCGGAGTAAACAGTCGACCCCAGCTAACAGGCACATCAGAGGGCCCAGCTTCTCCCTCAGATACTACTATAGCCGTTTCAAGGTTGATGTCCCTATGGGAACTACTATTTTCACTCCGGACAGAACTAGATTGGGCAGTGGCCTGAGTCTCACTATCATCACTCCTATGAGTCATATTCTCAGGCCTATCGCTACCAAAATTGGTATTAACAGACATGTTTCTGCAAAATAATGGCGAAAAATAATGCAGCTGTAACAGACACTTATAGTGTTAGCTTTGAAACAGGAAGTATGGAGCGAGAAGTTCTTCAACAATGAATGGATACTATTTGATACTTAGGTTGCGAAAGTGTGAATGAATGGGTTTATCCCCCTATTTATAAGCGAACGTGCGCGGGAATCCGTACAACTGCCATAATGACAGCCTGTTTTAGTACGCTTCGTATCTTGTCCCCGCACGCTTCGTATCCCATTCCTACGCACTTCGTATTCTGTTCCTGCACGCTTCATATCCCATTCCTATCACTTCGTATTTCACACAGTAACAATCGTATTAAATAAAAAGTAACCACCTCAGAATCCTGGTCGATAATTCAAAAACTCAGGTCAAATTTATTACCTGGCATATTTGATTGTAAACTCTTTGCTCCTTCTCGTCAACAGGCTCGATCAGGACCGAGAATTGGGGAGACTCATGATATGGGATAACCCAGTAGGCCCAATAGGCCCAACTTCAAATGAGACAGCCCGTGAGGTCCAACTTGATACGGTATAATCCAGTAGGCCACACAGGCCCAGATTCAGAAAAGTCAGTCTATGAAGCCCAGAGGCACGTTAGTCTGGTCAACTTGTATCGACCCCATTTGGTAAGCCCCACGGTAGACCCATATCGACCTGAGGGCCACTTTCAAAGCTTTAGCATCCAAGTCTGGTCGACATGAATCAACCTTCGGTTGCAAGTTGGATAAGTTGAACCTCTCGGTATTGATTACACGTGGCAGCTGATGTGACTGCTGCTAACGGATGTAACCGTTTCCAACAACTCTAGCAACTTGCCAACAACTCTGGCAGGAGCGCACTCCTACTGATATGACTATCCAGAAAAATAGAAGATTGCGCCACTTGGCACAGTCCCGGGATCTGGGCAAAGAATGACTCCCAACCCCCCGTCATGGGGAAAACCAAGTACGCCTGATAAGGGTACTTGGGTAAAATCACACCCTTATCAGACTATAAATTCTACAAGCACCACCACGCTTAAGGTAATGCCATTATACTATTGACTATATACTTACTCTGTATTCTTTGATCTACAGAAAATCTAACTTGAGCGTCGGAGTGCCTTAGCCGGGGGTATCTCGGCTAATTCACGTGTGTTCTTGATTGCAGATCTCAAGCCCAATAACATTCAAATCCATCAGAGTTCTGGACCCTTAAGCTAGTAGGAGAATCATTTGTGATGATATGTATGGCATCTGTCCCATATTAGATAGAGAAGAGGGTCTTGACCAGCATATAAGCGACTTGCCCTCCCCTCCCTTACGAGGCACCTTTTCAGGACAAAACTCCCCGCTCGGCTGAACCGGGCTCAGGCGGGACAATACCTCGAGGGGAGGCTGCCATGTGGCGACGGATTCATGCATCATCACTAATCATGCCCTAATGTTCTAAATATTTTACATAGGTTGTGCTTGCACATGTAGGAATCAAATTAAATGCACTAGCATAAATCAACTAAAAACATAGTTATGAATGGAAAGATTATTGATTCATGGCCCCAAATCCACTACCAAAGCTATCCAAAATTCAAAAAAAAATGTAAAAAACACAAAAATTACCTTTCGGCGTTTTGGGGAGAGGGTAGAGCAGTAACGTTCCAACTAGGCGACGGAGAACGCCATCGATCAGTGCGCAAACTCGAATGAATGGCATGTGTATGTGCATTGTGGTGAAGAGAAGTGTGTGTGATTCGTGGTGTATATATCTATATACACCCAGCATCAATGCAAATGGACAAATAATATGTTGTAGAATGAAAACCTAAGACCTAATATGTGCAATCAATAGTAGGAGTGACAAGCCTTCTCAATACCCATTCCCAATTTCCCCTAGATTTTCACCCTTTTTTTCTCAAAAATTCTCTCAATTTGCCAAATATACTCCAACTTTTCAGACAAAAATTGAAGATGGTGCCAGAGGGTAGGTGAGACAGAGAGAGGGCCGAGAAGAGGCAAGGCAAAGCCTTAGACAAGCTTCTTTTTAGAGTGTTGCAGGGAGAAAGAGGGAGTATTGAGAGAGAGAGAGAGAGAGGGAGAGAGAGAGAGAGGCAAGGATCGAGTAGCGAGAGCTCACAAGATTCCCCCACTTTCTTTGGAGTCAGAGAAGGAAGGGCATAGATCGAGAGGGTGAGAGGCGAGAAGAGACAGAGAGAGCTCAGCTTTCTTTTTTTTTCTCAAATTTCAGAAATCAAGAGAGAGAAGGGCAAGAAGAGTCGGCGAGAGAAAGAGCAAGCTATTTTCTCACTTTTTTCTATAGGATGGGGAAATTCTTCACAAACAACCACATGCTTAGAGAAAAAGTGTGTTTTGGGTGGCTTGCTTGTGAGAGATTTCTTACAAGCAAACACAGTCTTAAATCTTTTATTTCATTTTTTATTTCATTTTATGAATTATAATACGTGTATTAAATAATTTTTTATAAAAATAATTGTAAATATATGACACGTATATTAAATATTTTTTTATAAAAATAATTAATTGTGAATCAAATATACTTAATATAATTATAATAAATTAAAATAAAAAATTCAAATTACTATATAAATCACTAGAATGTTCGAATAAGATCCGCCTATTGTTGATGTCCACTCTTTGTGTTTGGTTTTTTTTACTTGTCAGTTGTCTTATTCCCTACCACTATCCACGTGTCACGAGCCCAGCACCATCCCTGGAGCCAAGTTCCCAAGTGCACCCGCATTCTGGACTCTCAGTCTTGGACCTTAGCTACGTGGCTACTTCACCTGCATGGTTTTCTTTGAAGCACGTTTCATTAATGATATCTGATTTTATTTTATGTAAATGTTGAGAAAGAAGCGCACTATGCACATTTATGCTAATAATATTTAATTTCATCTTATATAATATTAATAAAGAAGCACATTATGCATGATTAATTTACATACTTAATAATATTTAATCTTATTTTATGCAAATAAAGTTGAGGATGTTAAACATAAATTTATAAGATACAATCCTCTTACTTTATAAGAAGAATATTTTCTAGTAATACATGCGGCTAATTTTAAACAAAAAAAAAAATCATTATATGTGCAATTTTTATCAATCAATAAAATAAAATTTCTCATCAAAATGTGTCAGTAAAATTTCTTAAGATTAAACTTTTTACTAATATATGTCAACAGAATAATATTTTTATATAATTCTATTATATATATTTTATAATGAAAAGGCAAAATACAAAGAAGTATTTCTATCTATGAACAATAATAAATTTAATTTTTAAATATTCCCATAAAAAGTAATAGATTATTAATTTTTGTACCACGTAGAAGAAATACAATAACAACTTTAAGTACACTAGCACCATATATGTAAACCTCGTCAATCCAGAGCGAGCATATAATAAATTCTTATGTGTTGTGGTGAATTGGCATGACACGCGTCAGGTTCTGGCGGCTGGTGGGGGGCGTGCGCCACCAAGCCTTCGTGTCCAACTCCAACTGCTTTTACGTTTTTGCTAAAATCCGAGGAAACGAGGGGGGTCCAATGTTTTCCTTTTTTGGCAATAACTAGTCGTTACCAAATGGAAACTAGTGAACTCTGTGAGGCGGCGCGTTCCGTGGAAGAAGATGATCAGATGGTGAAGTGTGAGCTGGAGGCGGCTGAAGCTCTGGCCGGACTGGCTTGCTGCTCCGTCGTGCGCGGTTGTGCTACGTGTACCGCCGAATCGGAAAGCTTCAGGCAGAAACTCGTGAAAGAACCGGCAGTGAGTACTTTCCTAGTTACATATATTATCCAAACACAGTAAGTACGTTGCTATGGCATTTTCATCTTTCGCGTACAAATATTTTTTGTACTAATGCTCTATGGGAGAGGAAAAAGAGGACCGGATTTTCGAACATACTTGCACGAAGAAGAATGAAAAGAAATATTGACTCTAATTTCAAACATGAGAGTTGGTACGTAATTACTACTTCAGTTGTATTCTGATGGCGTGTTTATTGATTGTTTGATTAAATTTTCAATCGGCATAAAAGAAAAACAGTGATGTAATGTTACCTTTCTGGATATATTGGCCTGAACTTTGCCGTAAAATGATAGAAATTTCTTCAGAAGAATTCGTGAAAATTGTACATAAACGCTGACCTCTAAAGTAAAAAATGGAGCATGATATTTTAGTTAGAAGTTAAAAAGGACGTCTAAAAGTAAGAGAACTTTTCGGCCCAAATTTGAGGATGATGCTTGTCTAATAAAATTTGTGTTATTATGACTTGTAAATAAGAAAATGATTTTTCTTGGAAATTCTCAAATTGTTGAATCGGTTATACACATATGCAGCCATGTCTCCTTAGCGTATGCCTGTGAGCTATTCAAAGGTTTTGTAGTGATATGTCGTGATTAATTCCTCGAGTCATCACTCGAAATAACTTACCTAAAAATGAATCCATATGCTATATGCTATTATATGTGCGAATAACTTACCTAAAAATGAATCGATATGCTATCATATGTGTGCTTTATGATCTAAATTTTGAAGTACTTAAACCATATATACAACACTTTGATGGGTTCTTTTTCTTTTTTCTTTTCATGTTTGACTAATTACCTTCATGACCTACATACTGCTTTGCAGTCTTTGTTTGTCGGGGAAAAAAATGAGTCCAGCATTCGGCTCACTTGGCGATTCTGGTCAAAGGACTCAGCTATCTTTATGAACTTACATTAATAAATGCATCCTGGAAGTAACGTTGATGAGGCAATCTGGTCACAAAGTCACTTCATATTATTTGCTGGGCTTGAAAAATGTTCTTGTGTGTATCAGGAACAAGCAATAGCTGTCCAACAATTTTGTGGAAATAGATCTACTTTGGTTACAAGTGCTTTTAATGCAGAGGAAACTGTTAGAATTGTACCCAGTCAATTGTGCACTTCAAGCTATCAATCAAATTCTGCCAGCAAGGTAAAGCAAAATTTGACGAAGGTACATAAAACGTGGTTTCTCTTCTTGAATGGTCAGATTATTCTCTCTTTTTCTTAGTTCTCTGCTACTCAGGCTGAAAAGGAAGCCCGGCGGCTTCGTCGTGTCTTAGCAAATAGAGAATCAGCCAGGCAAACAATTCGTCGCAGACAGGTAACTTTGTTTGCCTGTTTGCTTTGGTGATCAGTCACTGTTCAAGTACCACTCTTTTGGTGATTTACCACTCATGTCGACATATTGCGGATGTTGTTTCTATAAGAAAATGTTCGTCTTTTATTTCATATCCTTCCTTTCTTATCTTCATATATCTAATACTACTATCTTTTAATTTATTGACATTACCATACATAGTGTCGGTCAATCAAGCCAGTCATAAATTCTGGTTTTCCGGAGTGAAAGAAGTGTGAGGAGCCAATCTCAAATGGCCATTTTGCTGCATGCTTAACATTTGATGATTTTGAGTTTGAGTGAGAAGCAAACAAACACAACCAGAGGTGAAGGAAAGGGGGACTAGTGGAGGTTGCCCCTTAGCTCCAAATATCACCATCATCATCATTATCATTAGTGGTAGTAGTATCATCATCTACATCATCATCATCATCATCATGTTATCTGCTTATTTTGTTTTATAGGGATTCATGGTGTATCATGATCTTTGGGTAAGGGAGCGGGCTATAGCGAGTTCTGCATAATATGTTGCTTGCTCTGTGTCCCTGTTTACTTCACTATATTCTGAAAATTTTAGTTATGGTATTCAGTATCAGTTATTTATTTATTTATGTCTTTTCTGCATTAGGCTATGCTCCTGGAATTGACCAGGAAAGCAGCTGATCTGTCGGAGGAGAATGAGAATTTGAAGAAGGTTGGGGCATTGCTTTTCCTCCTACTGTCTGGGCTTTAAGTTTGATGTTATACCTTTTTACTCCTTGTTTTTATACAAGAATCTACTGAAGTTACTTTTTGTTTTGGATGACAAACTCTGATGAGTAGGAAAAGGAACTGGCTGTGGAGGGGTATAATTCTTTGAGAAGTAGAAATGAATTTCTCAAACTGAAGGTAAGACACACTTCTGGTGGGTAGCTGTTTTGTCCTTGAAAATGAATTCTTTGTCAGTCGTTCCTGTGCATTTCCAGATGGATAATGTAAGGGCCGCCCAGCTAGGAGAAATGCAGGAAGAGCTGAAGTCATCCCTGGCAGAGATAGCTAGTTCTGCTGCTATTAGCACTCCGTTTTTTCTATATAACCAGATTTCTTCAGTTCCTTTCTTTTGGCCCCCAATTCTTCCATCTCCAGATGTTCTCCAGTTGCAACGTGTGTCTCATTCTGATCTCATGAGTTCATTAGAATCTCATATGCAACATAGGGATATACCCTCTTTACATCAAGGACAAGAAACTTCCTTGGGGATTACTGGACCCGGAAATCCCTTGTTTGTATTGCCAGTACCTTGGTTACTTCCATTTCTCAGTCCTAGCAGTACTCTTCACTCCCATTCTGATGCCAGAAAGAGACAAAATGAGACTTCATCAACCCAGCAATGCAGTATGTCATCATCTTCACGCATTCTGTTTGCTAAGGACAACCATCAGTTATCATCAAATTTAAACATGAAGATGGAGTCTTCCACTTCCACAAGAACTATGTCTATGGGAAGTATTCATGGAGCTGGATTTAAACTGCCGGCAGATACTAATGATCATCACACAACGTATCATCGTGAAGCTGCTTTGCTTGTGCCTGAGACAAGCTGCATCAGGCCTCTAGAGAATCTCCAGCCTTCAGCTGAAATTGACAGTCTCAATGCTGTTTCTGCCCCTGAGCATATATCACAAAGTATACTGAAGAAGAATCAAGAGCCTATTATCAACTGTCACAAAAAACCAGAGGATGTTTTTGCAGCAACCGACGCCAGGATGAGAAGGAAGGAATTGATGAAGCTAAAGAAAACCCAAGTCCATCATGATCATACTCACATTACGAGCTATGGAGTTTCTTGAGTAGTGGTGGAGAAATATTCTTATATTTCTGTCTGTCTGAAGCTAGACTCGGTAATATGAGATGCTATAGTGGGAAGTGCCCTTAAGTATCTTGAAGCCCTTCTGTTCTCTAAATTCTAATATGGTAGCAAGTCAACAGACGCAGCATATGCATAATGTAACTCAGGAGAATCTAGGAGTTTGCTCTTGCTGGAGCCGTGTTTTTCTGGTAAATTAATGTTCTGTACATTCTTCGGAACTAGAGGTGCTCTAATATTGTATCGACGCTGTTGTCTCTATTAGCAGCAAGTGCAGACATAGTATCTTAGTTTCTCTTTCCTAGAGCGGAGTTTTGCTGTATATCTTAAGAGTCATAAAGAGTGCTTTTGGAAGCTATTGAACATATGCTGATTTAGTTTATTTTCTGCCATTTATATTCTTTTCTTTATTGTCTTTTGTGTTCAATAAGCCTACATGGTCATCAGATCTCTCTTGTATCTCTCTTGTGGCCACCTTAATAAGCTCAATTTTTAGTGCTCGTGCTATAAGAAATTGACCTGGAATCGAGCTAAGTATCATTGTGGGTCTCGGATGTGCACACAAAAGAGTGGCATGTCATATTTGAATGTCAAAATGACATTGATCGAAAACCATTTTCTTGCAGATGATTGTATAGCAATTGAATTGCCACCAAACTCAATGGTTAACAATGTACTAAGCTCATTGAGGGGTGACAAGAATAGGGCTTCTAACATTATGCTTGGAGTCACTCCAGACTAGTGACCCAGAGAGGTAAAACGAATTCTTCCTGAGAAATTTCCCTTTCAATATCACCTTAAATGACTTCTTCTGGTTAGGCCGATCAAATGTCAAAATGTTGGGAGTAACACTGATAGAAAGACCCTTTGGGGACTTAACTTTAGCCTTATATGCTGATCTACCAAACCCAACATTAGTCACAAAACGGTAGAATACTGCTGAGATGGCAGAATCTGTGTCATTGACTTGCAGATGTATTGAAGGATAGTTGAGGCCATCTGCTCCTTTCGTTTGTGGTACATTGGAGCAGTTGTACTTTTTGCTCCCTGCTAACAGAGCAATGTCTGTGCTTTTGTATCCCTGTTTGCAGAGAAAACTTATGTACGAAATTGTGTCTATATCATAAACCAGGCCAGGATGCAGTGCTGCCTTCGGGTTGATCTCTCCTGAGCCAGAGGCTAATTCAGCCTCCTCCGGCTTTATCTTCATCTTGTTTGCTGCAGAAAGTGTCAATATCAATTACTTAATCAACGAGAAGATGGTATAAATAGTGCATTACTGTATATCCCAAATCTGGTAAGGTTAGCATTTGGGAAATGTGCGGAAGAGGCTGAAGATTACAAGTGGTCATTATGGCAGATTTGATAGCAGCAGGTGACCAGTTTGGGTGGAAGGATTTGACATAGGCAGCAGCACCGGAAGCATGAGGGCAAGCCATTGATGTTCCGGATTCTATGTTGTATTTTACCACTCTTGTATCACCTTCCTCTCCACTAAGTGTGGCGAATTTTGTATATGCCGCCAATATGTTTACCCCAGGTGCAGCAATGTCAGGCTGTACATTTCAAACTCAGAGACAAAGAAGGAAAAGAGAGGGAGAATTCTACAGTGGGATATATATCTTCTTACCTTGAGTATATTAAGACTTAATTGCTGAGGTCCTCTAGATGAAAAGGAAGCTATGGAGGGGGCAGTAATGTTGACGGTACTTGTTTTGTATATAACAGCTTGAGATGATCTATAAGACGAAACTGTTGTTAAGATTAAATGTTACCTTATTCTCAACTCTGGTGCTAACTAGACAAAATCCTATGTTGTGGATCAGAACTTACCTTGTGGAATTTATGTACTTATCTATCCTCTGACCGTCCTCAAGGCTAACATAGGTTGCTGGTGTAGTTGTTGAGAATGCAGCATCGCCAAGTTCCTCGTCGGACATGATGGTGCCAATTCCGCCTAGATTCACAATGACAGAATCACCTCCTGTTCCCTGGCAATAGACAATCTTCCCTCTTACCTTGTTCTTGCTCAACGTCCCAGAATCACAGGCACTGTCAGAAAAGAAAAGAACTCAGTATGGCTATTTATGGTGAAGTAATATTTCCCTGCTTTGGATACACTATTATTTTGGCTTCGCAATTTCTGAATTTGCATTCTTTTAGTATCAAAGTAAATCCAGCTAATAGTTGTTTAGCAAGTTCTTGCAGAATATGCTCTTCAGGTACCTTGCATTTCCATAAAATTCTGAACTAAGATTCTGTGCACGAGCTCCATTTGTCAAAGGGTAGAACCCTTTTTTGAGCACAAATGTATTAACAGAAATTCCCTGCCAAGAACCAATGAAAAAATCATATTCATCCTGTAACAATCCAGATTGAAACATGGGAAGACAGGAAATTAAACATACAGAAATCTTTTCTCCATTTCCCAATTCAACTTTAGTCACCAACTTCCTGTCTATGGTGCTAGCAGCCACTGTCATAACCCATGGTGCAACATTTTGAACTAGTCCTAGATAAGGTCCATCGTTTCCTGCTGCACACACTGTCAGGATCCCCTTCTTGGAGGCATGAAAAGATCCTATGGCTATCGGATCTTCAGTGAAACTCCGGGGGTGTCCTCCAATGGATACTGATATGATATCCACCCCGTCGGCTATGGCTGCGTCAAATCCTGCCAGGATGTCTACGTCCTCGCAGCCCAAGTACCAACACACTTTGTAACTTGCTATGCGAGCCGATGGCACCCCACCTCGTGCGGTGCCTTCTGCAATGCCATATAAACTTGCACCCTCCACTGCTATGCCAGCGGCCGTTGAGGCCGTGTGGGTCCCGTGCCCTTCCAAATCCACCGGACTAGTTTCGTTGGGGTCTGCACTCCTTGCAAGATTGAAGTATTGTGCCCCAATGACCTTCCTGTCGAGGTTAGAACAAGGTTACTAGTAAATATAACTAACTCCCAAAAGGAGTTTTAGATATATGAGTAGAACATACTTGTTGCAGCCGGTGAATTTTGGACCTTTGGCACATACCCCCTTCCATTTGTGAGGGGGAGGTCCAAATCCCTCATCATTGAAACTGGGGGATTCTACCCATACTCCTGCCACACGACCAATGTAGAAGAAAATAAGCATAGGCTCATATCATTTTGAGTTCTTTTTATTTTATATTTCATTTTATGACTACATATTATATGTATATAATCCTATACATATTATATGTATAAAATTCCTATCTTTTTAGAGAAATATTTAATACACTTGACATGAATCTCTAAGATGGAATAGAAAGTGAAAAACTAATTAGAATAAAGGATTTGAAGTGAATCTAAACGGGCATACATGATCAACATGAGGGAAGTTCCAGTGACCTGTATCGAGGAGAGCTACTATGATATTGCTCTCAATCTGAGGATTTCTCTTAACTTTCTCAGGCATTCCTAGGAAATCCCACGATCTTGTCGTGAGAAGCTTCTGCACTTTGTTTGGAAAGACAGAAACAACGCCTTCTCTCTCTGGCAAAAAACTTCTCCAGAGTTAGTTAAGTTAGTTAGCAGAAGAACATCTGAAACAAAATGAAACTAACAATTGTCTATCCAGTACATACCCGACAACAATTTTGCTTCATCCGGTAGTAGTTTTGCCGCGAACCCATTGAAACTCCTTCCGTAGCTATGTATCTTGGAGCTCCTAGCTACTTTTTCACTGAACATATCCATAAAAAACGTGAATCTTCGAATTCTTGGTTTCCAAGAATGCAAAATTTGCAAAAACAAGTTAAGATTAAATGGCGTAATTACTCTCCAATTGTTTCTGAAAGAAGGGTGTGGTGTACATCCGTCAAGGAGATTGTCTGCTCCGGCAGTTCTCCCATGTAAACAATGTATGTCTGTCTCTCATTGTTGTCAATAGATGCGCTGTCAATGTGAAGACAGAGACTGAAATATGTAAGAAATAGTAGTTTCTTTGATAACTTATTCATGGGACTGAATTTGTACGTATATATATCAGCATTTTGCTAATGGCCGAGTGGATCTATATATATAGAAATAGAAATAGCTATAGATATACAGGTATTAGCATATGATACAAGTGAGAGTTAATCGGCATAGAAAATGGATCGAGCAAGAAGATTGGCCATAAGAAATTAATGCTTTAGAAACATTCCATGCATGCAGTGTAATAGCTTGGCAGCTGCTGCATTTATTTTACCAAATCAGCTATACCCACAAATGCCCTTTCATTCTGTATTGTCTTCTTACGTATTCAAATATAAGAGGGTTTTCGATTAATAATTCCAAACACTATCTTTCTTAATTTTAGATTATGATTGGACTTTTGGACGCGATTCCAATGTTTGATTCAAATTAGCAGAGATCATGTCTTTATCCAATTTTAAGTTATGATCAAACTTTTGGATCCGATCCCAATATTTAATTTAGATTAGGAGAGATTCTAATAATCCATGTCAAATTAAAAGGAAACTGAATAATAAGTAGTATATTAGCACTAAATCAAATTAATTTGTCCCTTGTGACATTATGATTTGTGAATGGAAGAGAGTCTGCAAAATACAACATATATTCATTTGCATTCTCAATTTATATATGTTCTCCTCGATTATTCTTAGGTTATTGGATCTTCGTGATCCATGTATTATATTAAATGAGCATTCATGAATCTTCTATTTTTGTAACTATGAATTGAAGGATTGAAACCTCATTTGCAAGCTAAAGAAAAAGTTTAAAGTACAAAACAAAAAATAATTCCTTGTTATTTCTTTATCTACTTTTCTTTCGCCTACCGTTATTATTTTTTCCTATTTTGATTTGTCTAATTTAATATTCTATTTGGTTTAGATCCTTTATTCCAATTTATGTTTTATCTTCTATTTTATTTCATAAATATATAATATATGTATTAAAATATTTTTAAAAAATAATTAATTATTAATTAAATATTCTTGACATATATACATCAAATTAAAATAAAAAATAAAATACAAAATAGAATAAGCGATCCAAAGTGGTTTTATAATAGTTCACCTTTGTTTAGACACATTGGGGCCTAAGTGGATTATACAACGTCATTCGTTTGGGTATTTAACGAGTTTGCCCAACCATCATCCAATCAAATTTAAATTTACTCTCACCGGTGAAATGTTGAATCTGGGCCAATGGAGATTCTGCCCATTTGGTTAGGCCCAATAATGCCTTGAGCTAAATCCTATTGCCCTTTTCCCCACTAAATCAATAGAAGTCTTTCATAGGTTGAAAACATTTTCAAATAGTGCAATTTATTATTCACTAGACATTTGATGCTCTGATTGGTAAATAACTTATCCGAAATTTTTTAACGTAATATATAATTCTTGATTTCTTCGAAATTTAATTTGAACTTATTTATCAAGAAAAAAAATGTGTATATAAATATAGTATTTGATTATTTACAATATTTTGGGTAATTGACACTTTGCAACTTAAAAGTACATTTAAAAGTCATTTTGCACCCTCAAAACACAAAAATAGCATATTGGCAAGTTGCGCACTAAAGTAACTTTTTTGTCAAAATAACTCCATTTAAGCTAGGGCAAAAATATCCTAATACTTTTTAGGGTTAATTTTTCACTTAAAATTTCTAAATTTACTTCACTTTCTTTCAAAACACAGACCTATGTAAAAAAAGAATAAAAAAAGTTGTTCGTCCCCCAATTTACATATGGTTTTTTTTATAATCATTCAATCAAATCTCAAAACTCAAGATATCATAAAATTAACCCTAAATTTCAATTACCATCAAAGCTATGGGGAGAAAATTGAGGAATAGTTTTCAAAAAGAATGTGTATGCCCATCTAGTATTTGATTATTTACAATACTTTCACACAAAGAATTTCAAAGAAAACAACAAAAACGTTGGCAGTTATATATATATATATATA
>JACGDI010005069.1:359419-379555 GCA_014898725.1 Jacaranda copaia
AAAAAAAAAAAAAAGACTATTTTAACTATCACTTATTATCCAATACATTCATCACTCCTCTTTTCCCCACCATTTTCTTTGTTATTTTCTTTAATAATCAAATAAATTTGAAATTATATGTTACTTTATTTTCTTTTCCTTATCTCTAATACTTTCCTTTCCTTATCAAAATCCTTAAACTAAACATAGGCTAAGTGGGATCTATAGTATTTATTACAGTGAAATTTTATCGAATCAAGAACAAATAATAATGTCACAATTAAAAATATAAAAGTCGAGAAAAGTCAATAATATATTTGTGCCATTTTTAGTTGATAAATTTAAACTATTAGCTATTGATTGTTTATTTCTTTCAAACATGTTGCTTGCTTCAAGAGTAAGTTTATTTATTTAATTTGGTTGAATGATTAATTGACTTAGTCACATCATTTTGACACTTGTACATGCGTGAGCTTGGGTATTCAAATTTTAAAAAAGTAATCATCAAATATTTCTTAAAGTCACTCACTTAGGTTCCATATATTTTTTTCTTTTTTTGAGAAAAAACATTATAAATAATGAATTTTTATTCTTTTAATAAATAAATATTTTGTTATTTTTAAATCAAATAAATCAAAATATAAATTATACACAATGCACAAAAGGTGTGCAATACGTCTATTTTGGATCGAACACAAGAACTTCTACATAATAAGGGGGATTGATGCCAATTGAAGTACAATATAATGGACATGTATTTTTTAGCTTCAATGACATAAGATAAGGTCTATTTCAATATAATGGCCATTCTACTTTTTGAGTTCATCCATAAACTCCTCTTTTAGTATGCTGGCTTATGTTTCTTTTTAAATTCAGATTGACGAATGAATTCTAATATTTTATTTTCTACCTACTCCAAACAAGGCGCAAACAGCTATAGTGGAAATCTTTTATACGATGGAAACAGAAACAAGAACTCGTGATTCTCGGTCTTTGCGTTAGTTGATCGACAAAGCACTAGTACATCATATAAACATACGTGTATTGCACCAACTAATGTTAGTGCGCGTTTGGATATGTTTTTAAAGGTAATTTTTATTTTTATATATTTTTAAAAATTGAAAAAGTAGTTATAATTTAAAAATAAAAAATAAAATTGTATTTGAATGTTTTGTTGGAAAGTAATAATTAGAGTAGGTATAAAGGTGAAAAATTATTTAGTTTATATTTTTTTATGTTTAAAAGGATTTATTTATTTTTAAATATATGTATATTTTATTAATTTTAAAATGATAGTGGGTACTTTATATCAAATCAAATTTGAATTTGACTTATGTGATAATATAATAATAAGGTAGATGTGGAAAAGAAATGAAAATGAAAATGAGGCATATTTTGAGTGAAAATGGTTAAAAAAATGATAATTTTCTATTTTTATTTTGTATTAAAAATAAAAATGATTGGCAAAAACAAAATGAAACGGGCTTTTAATATAATATAGATGCTATAAGAACACAAGCACATTTTGGAATTAATTACTTCTTTATCCCAAATTAAACTCTGACAAAAAAATAAAATAAAATAAAAATAATGATTTCTTTTGAAATATTCTTCTTTCCAAAATTACAAATTTATTCTGCGGAAGTATCCATACAATTAATACAAAGTTTTCATTTTATACTTTCTGTGTTAATCAGTCGATGGCTATCAATATATTGAAATAGACAACTGAGACATGCTGATGGAATTCACATCCAAAAATCTTTTAATTATGGGGTTGTAATCGCAATTTTTTGTAAACAATAAATAAAATTATAAAATAAGAAAAATTGTGTAAATAAAATAAAATTAAAACTTATCAATTGTGGATTTAATATCTAATTTAATCCTTTGATTTTTTCCTTTCAAATATGATCTTGAAATTTGATAAGCTCCGTGATGAATGCCTTGAACACCATGGATCTCCTTAAATTTAATTTAATATAACGCCAATTCGAGGGCTACATACTTTAACCTTGAATCAAACAGCAAAACATAACGAACCCTGCAAAAAATGTCTTTAATGCCGTGAATCTCCTTAAATTTAATTCAGAGAATTACTAGAATCCATCAAAGCTCATCGTAATCGTTGGAATTTGTGTTGTGTGTTGAATGAGTTTTGATTACATCCTTTATATAGATGCTTGATAGAAGACTTTTAAATTAACTTGAACTTCTTTAATAGTTATTTCTTTAATAAGATAATATCAAATATCAAAAGATTATATCATATATCATTGATTTGATTGGTCCATGTACATAAATATTTTATTTTTTACACTTGCCAATATTTAATTTAAGTATAAAATAAATAATAGAGTATTAATTAAAATTAACTATTTATCTTTTAAAATTAAATTTAATAAATTTTAAAAAATAAATAAAAATTTTAAATTAATAGCTAGTATATTATTTTATATGTGTCACTTTTTTTTAATAAAATTATTTTATATGGGTCACTTTTCCTTTTAATAAAATTAATATGTCTACTAGGGTTTTGAACTTTAATTTTTTCACTTGAATAAGATTTTATTGGAAAACGAAAAGAGTAATCGAGGGCTCATTCCATGTTCTCTACTTCCGTAATTAATCATTAGACTATATCTAATAATAATAATAATAATAATAATAATAATAATAATAATAATAATAATAATAATAATAGTTATTGTATTTTATGATATCAATGTATTTTTATTTGACAGTCTATATCTGATTAAATATAAAATGGATAACATGAATGATCTGCTCTCATTTTCAAGATATTTGGCTCGATCAAGTGTAAAGATAAGTATTCGATCGCATTCAGCATGATCATTGTTAAATAAATTTAGCTAACGGATAAGTATAAATGCCCAAAGATATTTTTTCTTATTCATCATGAATGGATGCAAATGAGTGAAATTAAGAGGGATATGTATTATAAGCATAAGTTTTGAAAATGACAATTCTGTATGGTAAAATTATTAATGTGTTTTTAAAGATTTTTTTTTTTTGAGGATGAGTATCATATATAATATGGTAGGCATTTAACGTTTGACTGGTGAGGATTTCAGCTTGATACTCTATCTATATATAGCTAGAATAGACAAATAATCGGCTGGGGAAATATGTCGACTAATATAAATTTGTCACATTGTAGTAACTTTCAACGATCGATGGTTACCAATCAAAGCATGCATCCATCTAATTAGAGGAAAGAGATTGCAAGTTGAAATCCTCTATTTTATTTCTTATTTTATTTTATGAATATTTTATATGTGTATTAAGTATTTTTTTAAAAATACTTGATTGAAAATCAAATAATACTTAATATAAATACAGTAAGTTGGAATAAATAATGAAATAGAGAATTTAAAATGAAAAACTATTATTTTGAAATAGAAAATGAAATTGAGGGCTCATTCCATATCATCTACTTGTATAATTAACTATTAGACTATATACACACAAAATTATGTTAGTGATCATATTTCATGACGACATCATCATATTTTTATTTGACAGTACATATTTAGTTAGGTACAAAGTGAATGCCATGAATGATGTAGTCTTATTTTTGAAATAATTGACTTGATCTATTGTCAAGATAAGAATTTACTTTCAACATGATCATACTAAATGCTTTTAGCTGTGGGATAAGTGAAGACACCAAAAGATATTTTTTTATCCTTATTCATTCTAAATGAATGAAAGAGGACTATATATTATAAGCATGAACCTTGAATATCACAATTCTATATGATAAATTGTGCATTTAAAATACTTTTAATTTTTAGAATGAGTATCATAATATGATTGGCTTTTCATATTACGATTCATAATAAATTTTAACTTGAGGTAGAATAATGGAAATGCTTCTTTCTTCTATATTTTGGATCTTAACGTTATGAAACAGTATGTTAACGTTAAAATATAAAAGAATTAAAATGTTAAATCAGAACACAATGTATGAATAATATGAACTGCCAAAATACAAGTTATTAAACAGTGAACAGTCAATTCAAATATTGACGACAAAAAAATAATGAATTCTCTTTTAAATAGACCACATAAAGAAAAGGAAATGTGGAATACTCTCATCCAATCCTCCCGATCCAGTCACACAATCCAAACTAGCACTTAGTGGACTGAATGAATTATTGAGTTCATTTAGGTCCAGTAAGTGATGGCCAGGGGCACAAACAACACCCATATTCCAAGAGAGAGACACCCAAAAAAGAAAAAAGAAAAAAGAAAAAAGAAAAAACAGTTCAATTAAATATAGTCATGTGCTGCATTTATTTCGTGGAAGGCCGTACGAAACTTGCGAATCACGTGCCTCTCCAAGAGTTTCACCACTCGTGCTTGCTGGAGGATCCCTCGTGAATTGCAGCACCCCAAATACAAACACACAGAAAAGCAGAAGCCCAGACCTTGTCTTGATTTGTGTCCAGGTTACTTTTTTGTCTGAAGGAATGAAATCAAACATGTTTTTTATTGTTTTGATCCATAACATTTTGTACCAAAATAATCCTAAACTTTAATCTCTTCATTCTCCAAAGCAAGCTATAATCTTTGCAACATATATATATATATATATATATGTCTTCACATTATAATTATATATATAGATAAAAGTACAAACATGAAATCATAAGTGGATAAAATATATACTAATTTGATATATACATTACAATTTATATATTCTCCAAATAAAACTAATATATACATTACAATTTATATATTCTCCAAATAAAACTAACAAAATAAAATTACATCTTCTAGAAGTTCATGCCAATCTATGAATCTTATGGGCTTGTTTGGTAATGAATTGGAATATTTTGTCAAAATATTTTGACATTTGGCAAAATAGTTTTTGAGAAGTGGGATTGAGAAATGTAATGGTTGCTTGTTTGTGTTTTAAGTGATAGGTAAAAAATGAATTATAAGAAAATTATTTGTTTGTTTGTGTTTGTTTTTTTTGGAAGATAACAAGATGTCACATTAGTAACTTTTTTATTAAGTTGGTTAGATGAAATTGATATTTTAAAATTATTTATATATGTGTGTATATATAGATTGGTAGGGGTGACAAAAAATGAGAGGGTTAGGGCCCTTTTGGTTTCATTTTCAAAGCCTATTTTCACATTTTCTATTATTTCAGAAATGAAACACATTACTTTTTATATATTTTCACCCAACATCATTTTTATTTCATTTTCAAAATATATTTTCCAATAACCTATGTATCTTCTCCTAATAACCTATATATCTTCTCTTTTTATTTTATTATTTCTATATCTTTTCACCTATAATATATTAAAATCAATATAGTCATTATTTTTTCAACAATCTATCCAAATACAAATTCATTTTTTACTTATTTTCACTACGTAACTTTTCAAATTTTAGAAATGAAAATAAAACCAAATGGACCCCCTTAGATATTGGAGAATGGGTAGAAAATGGATTGGGGGGGGTATTTTGGGCTTTCTTAGGTGTATTTTGGATAATGGGATTGGATAATGTAATGGGTTGTTTGTTTGTATTTTGAAAATTGAAAAATATTGTGACAATTTACAAATAAACAAACCCTTTATAAAAGGTTATTAATAGATAGCATTAACCATAGTTATTAAGGGCAATCGTCTTTGTTGCCTAAGGTGAGAGGCGAGAAAGACGGTTCAGAAAGGCTCTATAGAGGCATGCCTTTGTTGGCCTTCTTCTCAGATGAGGCGAGCAAAGGAGCACTTCTGTGAAACCATTTTTTCACAGTTTTCAACTATAAGATTTCAAGATAAAAAAATTTAAATTTTAAAAAAAAAAGAAAAAGAAAAAGAAAAAAAAGAATACACTTTAAAAAAACCCTAGTAATACCCTTCCCAAATCCCAACAACCACCACTCCAAGCAACCCCTTCTCAGCTACCACCTTGGTTTAAAATTATGGATATTTGATGATTTTTAGTTTTCTATCAAAACTTTGTATTTTTTATGATTTACACTTATTGCACTTAGAATTTGATTAACTAGAGTTTGATTTTATCATATTATATCTGTGGTATATTCTATAGGTTCTTTATTTCACATACAGTAAAAATTATTAAATATATAATATATTTTATAAGTTTTTTCTTGCTTCTAAAAGGTGAGTGCTCCTTGCCCCGTCTCCTGCCTTGAGCACTGGAGGCTTCGTCGCCTCACATTGCCTTTTACATTTAACAATTATGATGTTATCTATTTGGATAATATATCAAAATCTATTCCTTTCTTGATTAAAAGAAATTTATGGGGATCTAATAAACAAAATAAATAGAGCAAACTAATACAAGTTATAAAGGAATTAACAAGCTATTGTGTGGTTAATAAAGATAGGAGAAAGACTTTTTATTATTGAAGGGAATAATATTAATAAAAAATCATCACCTAATTCTTTTTTTAGTTTTTTTTAAATTTCATCTCTTCGATATGTTTTAAATCAAACATATTATTTTATTTCAAAGTAACGTCAACTTAATTTTTAAAATAAGTTCCTCCAATCTTTTCTTTTATAAATATTCAAGATAAAATCAAACACCGTCTTGAAAACCCAGTAGATACTCAGTATTACGGCGCCCACATGCAACCACCATGGAGGTTCCGTTTATCCAGCTTTGCTCCCATTTTACACCGTCTCATCCAGCAGTTTGATTTGACAGTATTTATGGGGTAGTAATTGACTTGGGCTGCGGCACGAGTTTGGCAATAATTAGGAAACCTAAATGGGACACCAGTAAATCATTCGGAACAAGAATTTAACAATTTTTTAATTAATCCAACATTTCAAGTACAGCCAGGAGCCAATGCCCATCATTTCAAGTACAAATTCAGACTCCTGTCTCTACTAACAATCAACCAGGCCAAAAATAAATGCTTGTAAAAAGTATACATACACACACACACACATATATATAAACATCATAGTATATATGAACTAAAAGGCCTCATACCAATAACACATAATTCTTAAGCCTTAATGCTTACAATATAATTTTGCGTCGATCTCGAACCAAAACCTGTAATCCATCACGATAAGTAGCTGTCAACCCAGGTGAGAAACGAGGAATATCTTCATCTGATCGAACTAACTGGACATGATATTCTTGCAACAACGAAATTGCAACACTTTTCAGCTCCACTAGTGCCATTTCTTGCCCTAAACATACCCTAAGTCCAGCTTGAAAAACTGGGTACTTAAAAGGGTTTTCCTGGCAAAAAGCCCCATCATTCAGCCATCTTTCCGGCTTGAATTCCAAGCAATCCGATCCCCAAATCTCTTCCATCCTACCCATTGCGTAGGGATGGTAAGTAACCCTAGTGCCCTTTGTCACAAAACTGCCGTCGGGCAAAAGATCATCCTCCAAGCAAAATTTAGAATCAAATTGGATTGGTGGATAAAGTCTCATGCTCTCGTAGACTGCTGCATGCAAATAGTGGAGCTCCTGGAGTTGTTCATAGCTTGTGAGGCCCTTTTCTGGGATGATGATCTTATTGGCTTCGGTTAATATGGCCGCCTCCACCTCCGGGTGGCGCGCCATCAGCCAGAAGAAGCTTGTCAGGGCTGACGCCACAGTGTCGCGGCCGGCCAAGAGGAAGCTTATGATGATGTCCCTGAGATAAGTCTCGTCGCTGATACTGCTCATGAATCTTGACAGAAGATCTTTCTGATTCTTTGGAAACCCGAATTTTCTCCTTTGTCTTATGACCTCTTCGGCTAAAATGTTGATAATCTTGATCGCCCGCCGGAGTTTTCTCTCACTGCCGATATTCAGCCATCTTTTGATCTTCCATACAAGTGGAGAGGCCGTCATGGCTCTCTCCGCCGATAGCTTGGAAGCTAAATCGAAGGAAACTGCGAATTCGGACAAGGGTGATGATAATTCCAGACTTTTTGGGTCCAACCCGAATGAGAATCTGCAAATACAATCGAATGAAAATCGTCGAAAAACATCTTGTAAATCCAGTGCTTCCTTCCCTCCTGAAACTGATCTCATCAGAGGTACGAGACGGCGATGAATTTCTTGATTCACGACTTCGAATGCATAAGCCCGGATTGAGACCCGACCCAATTCAAGACTGGCCATTTTCCGTTGAAATCTCCACAAATCACCATCCACGTTGAAAATTCCCCGCCCCAAGAAATCGCCCAAAATTGCAGAAAAGGGTTTTCCTTTAGGAAAATTATCGAACCTGGTTTTGAGCATGTATTCAACGTTGTTGGGATTTGCAGTGATGGTGTTGTTAAGAACATGGATATGGACTGTCCGAGTGGGAGAGTTTTTCAGCAGATGAGTGTACCAATCACAGAGATTAGGATATCGGACAGTCCAACCAGATTCAATGTACGTTTTGCAGATTTCGCAGGTACACCAAACCCTCACTCTCACAAAGTGGAGGACGAAAACGATTGTTACAAACATAATCATGTTTATAGGCAAGAAGAAGATAAAGAACCAGGAGCCACCAAAAGACTGATGAAGCCAAGAAGATGCAGACCCCATAGCAAAAAATTATGGAATAAAAAGATAAAGATAAAAAAAAAAAAAAAAAATAGATGAAGAACAGGGAAAGAATGAAGACCAATGGGAGATTAATACTACTGAAAAATATATGCATATGTCATAATTAATACTAGTATATTTATAAGAAAAGAAGAAAAAAGAATCTCGTCTCTTTTATTCTTGTTTTTCAGTTAATAATATACATGCAATTGTGTCTATATCAAATGAGGTCCACTTACTAAAAAGAAAGAAGAATATAAGCATGAATAGCGTGGGAGAGAACAAAAAGTAAGAGGTAAAAGAGGCATATGTCCTTGAGCTGCGTATTGCCTAATTGAAGAAGTACTGATAAACTTTTTGCACAGATTGATCAACGTGCTATTATTCTTCCCATCATACCAACCATTGTTTTTGTGAAAAAACAATAGCAGGGGCGAACTTACTAAGCTGTGTGCCTACTGGTGGGACACATATTTATTATCCTGCTCCAGATAGGCTAGTATTTTAGTTCAATCAGATTACCTTTACCTTTTATATATGGCCAATAATTTTATTGCCCATCTTGTATTATCCAAAGAAAGTTGAAGGAGAGGGAATTTAATAGCATTTAGGAGTCACGAATCATGACGATAGAATATTGACTAGTTTCAGTTGAAATCCCAATTTTCTGCCCTCAAGACAGTTGATTTTACAGTACTTGTCATCATGTTAAAATTAATATATATTTTAAGGCACTGATGAATCCGACAATTAATTTTTTTAAAAATATTTGGGGTGGGTAAGGATGAGGTCATGATCAGTCAAACTTGGATGAGTGTTGAAGGATCGGGTTGGGTGAATCTCGATCTTGACTTGATTTTGGAATTGAAACCTAACTAAAATCTAAAGGTATGAGTACATATTAATCTTGTTGAGTTAGCATCCGTTTATAACTTTGTGCGTGTAAGTCAACTTCAAACAAAGATTTCAAAATGAGAAAATATTTATATAGTGGAGTGTAAGAAGTAAGAATTGCAGGGCAATATCTCGACAGCACGAAAAATTTTGAATTCATGATTTTTAAATTGGATCATAAATTGGGTCCAATTCAATTAAAAAAATGCAAATTTTATCTAATTTGAAGAAATCCTCTGGCATATTTTCTACATTTTCGATATTTGCTGTGGTACCGCTTTCGTTGTCAATTAAGAATAATAATATGAAGACATATTTATTTCAGTCATGAGATTTTTGGTGTTGAACTAAGTACCAATCTTACCGACACAATGATGTGATATATATATATATATATATAAATGCAAGTACATAATAAAAACACACACACACAAAAACTCCCTGATGATGATCAGAACAGATGCAGAAGTAGCAGGACGAGTGTTGGAACTTTTTTGTTCCAAATCATAGCCAACTTTTCATATCTTCCTTCCGTTTTCCCCTTTTTCCGAAAAATAATGTTGGCCAAACAAGGTATGGTGAATTCTTGCATGTTTGGCAAAGCAGGCGGATGTCTATCAACATTTTCAGCTATGCACAGCGTTTGGCATAAGTTGCAGCTGTTTTAAAACATGTGGTGCTTAGCAAAACATGTAAATTTGGTCCATCCTTTGAATTATTAAGCTAAAAATTTAAACCATAGCTTTTGGCAATAATGGGCTTTTCTTGTTCATCCTATATTAGGCAATGTTTGGTTATGTTTCTTTTTTTGTTTTATTTTGTGTGATTTTAATATATATTTTGAAAGAATGAATGTTGATAGTAAGATTAGAGAATATAAAAGTTATATTGAGGAATATAATGGATTTTTGGTTATGTTTTGGAGAGTAATTAAAAATTTATTTGGGGGAGTTTTAGTGTATTTGTTTATGTTTTGGAGGTGATATTTTTTACTGTGATACTCAAATCAAAGTTTTTTTATTAGATTTTTGAGATGAAAATAAAATTGAATAATTATTTTTACTGTAAGAATAATAATAAAGTATATATGATACATATATGATATATATATATGTATGTATGTGTTGAAAAATATCAAGTTTTGGGGATAATGAATTGAAGGATAGGAGAGGATATTTTTAAAAAAAATTATTTTAGTATTTTGAAGGGAAAATAAGTGTATGTTAAGTTATATTTTCCTAAAACAAAATTATTTTCGAGAAACATAACCAAACACTCCTTTAGTTTTTTTGGTTTGGCAAATTCTTGGCCTAATTCAATAGCCCACTTCTTTTTTTTTTGGATAACTAAATATTCATTCACTCAATAGCCTAATCCAACTTACAAATTAATGAGCTTATATCTAACTTAAAACGCAAGCGATAAAAAAATGTCCATGTCGCCTTAAGCTATGTAACACATTAACTGATGAAAATTTTTATTTTTATCGTAATAATAATTTTATAAGTTTACAAGTAATTAAAGAGATTTATATTATAAATCATCATAATTGTTGATCATTTGTCACACAAGAATATTTATTTATATTTTTTTATTTATATGTACACACGCCAAGAATTCGTTAAGTTCGAATTTCCAACCTCATACTTTATGCGTGAGAAATACTTATTTATAGAAACAGTGACAATCCAACAATAACAACAAATTGCTTAAATACAATAACAATTTTGCTGTTATTATGAATATGCCATTAATTATTAATTCAGACACATAGTTTTCTATATTAAATTCGTAGAGATAAATATTATGACAAAAAAAATAATTATCTAAACCTCTCTTGTAAAGAAATCTATTAATTAACTTAATAACTTAATGATTTACTTCACATGTGATGTCTCTGGTTCAAGTCGGCTCACCAAGCCAATGACTTCTTGGTCACAACTAACAACAATTAAAGTTTCATTAAAGAGCATTTTTATATAATATAGTGAATAGTTGATTTTCATGAGGCTGCTGTTGAGTTGTCATCTAAGTACGAATACCTTCATTCAACATAATACTTTTTTGTGCAGAAAATCTCAATCACTTAATGAATATTTTAATATTTTTATTTAATATTTTGTCATTAATTGATGTAACATGACCTTTCTCCATGTGAAAAATATTTTTAGCATTGGCAAATGGCAATCACAAGTCACAACACTAATGAATGGTGGCCGAACGTTATCACATCGGAGATGGCCACTTACCAGACAGAGTTGGCCACCGTGAATGGTGGCCATATGTTTTACACGGGACATAGGATTGTTTTCCTCTTCGACATAAACATCTGACTTCAGTTCCTCACATAAAAAAATATTCTGTCAAAATCTTGCAAGAAAGTTGGCCAGCAAATATGATCATGAAAACGTAAGCAACCACCCCATTATAACTTGTTTGGCCCTCAAAAATTGAGCCCAAATTTGGCAGCTGATTATGTACCCATATTCCTCCTCCTTTTTTTCTCAATAATTTTAAGTTATTATGATGTATCTGCATTGGAGTTTAGATGCTGCGTCGGTGCCGCGTGGTTTACAGGAGACAGAAATGTATAGATCTTATTTCATTTTTCAGATTTAGAGGATGTTTGACTCAATTTATAAAAAGATTTTAAAATTTTTTATATTTTATAAGATATTTTTGAAATTTATAAGAAAAATAAATCTTTAAAATATTTGAATAAAACAAAATTTTACAACTTACAAGGTGTTGGTGATGAAAATTTTATAATTAATATGATTGAAATTAAAGAAATTTGTCAATATATGAAAAATAAGTTAGAAACTCCCAAGTTTTAGAAAAATTAAAAAAAAAAAAAACTTATAAGATCTTAACACTTAATTTTTGTAGTTCATAAACTCTCTTTTTGAAAAAATAATTATCAAATACTTTATGATATCTCATAAAAATTTTGTAAGATATTTTGAGAAACTTACAAGTTCATCCAAATATTTAGTTAAATTTATTTAAAAGATCTTAATAAATTTCTACATTTTATAAGATATTTTCGGGCCCATATGATGATAAATTTTATTTTTAAAAATAAGTTGTTGAATATTTAGATAAGATAAAATGTTAAAGCTTATGAGATATTAGTGATAGGGTTGTAATAGGGTGGTACTAATAATTTTATAGT
Organism: Jacaranda copaia; assembly: GCA_014898725.1. Classification (NCBI taxonomy): domain Eukaryota; kingdom Viridiplantae; phylum Streptophyta; class Magnoliopsida; order Lamiales; family Bignoniaceae; genus Jacaranda; species Jacaranda copaia. Next base: position 372,027 of record JACGDI010005069.1, read on the forward strand.
TAATATAATTATAATTAAAAAGAATTTTTTAAAATCTTAAGGATAAATTAAAACCCCTTAGTTTTTAAAAAGAGTTTATAAAATTCTAATATCTTATTTAGAAAACTTACAAACTCATTAATAAAAATCTTTACCAAATATTATATGATATCTTATAAGTCCTCAAATAAAATAAAATGTTTCGAGAAGTTTATAAATTTCACACAAACACCCTCTTAATTTATTCAACAAAAAGTTAAAAAATGAAGTTAGAAGAAAAAAAATTTCTACTGTATTTTTATGTATTGCTCTCTAGAGTAATAATTAAATATTAATAAAAAAATAATATCTTCTTTAAAATATTTAAAAATGAACCAAAAAAATTAAAACAAAGGCATATTTGAAACCCCCTCCCCCCCCACCCCCACCAAAAAAAATCTATTATATTTATTTTCCTTAATAATTTTGAGCCACGATGATATGACTGCATTAATCAAGCGTTTGAAATAAAATAAATCATCCTGTTGATGTTACATCATTGAAACAAAGGCTGAAATGGTTATACATTCGACAAAACTTCATTTTCAACTAATAACAAAGAAAATAATGTTATGTGTGCCCCAACCTGTCAAGAATTCGCATCAAAATACGTAACACATAATCATAGAAAATAATCATAGACACAAATCACTTTTTCAAATCATCAAAATTTTACTTTGTATCTTCTATTTTAATTCATATTGCATATCTTATTTCAATTCATGAATATATGTTTAGTATATCTTATCTACAATCGATTATTTTATAAAAAAAAGTATTTAATACACTAGATATTTATTCAAAAAATAAAACTCAAAATTAATAAATGAAAAAATAAAGAGGGACCCAAACTGTCAAAATCCAGGACACAAGAACATTGCAGTCGTAGTCGTCAGCATAAGTAAACTCCAGAAAAACTCACACATGCAAGCAAATGCAATTACATGAATACAAGAATTCATGTGTGTATGTATCTATCTATACTCTTTGTGCATCTGAAAAGATATAATGATATACAAAAGCCGAGGATAAAGCAGACGATCAAAGTGAATAAGTACGCAAATGAAAAGTCGATCCACCAGCAAAGGGATGAGTGGGATGATAGAAATAGTGATTAGTAGTAGGTCCGATGGACTAATTACCATCATTAACATGTAATAAGATCTTAGGCAAAGGTATTGGGTTCTACCAATCAAACTTAATTCCAAAAGTTGATGTAAGAATGACAATACATATAGGGGGATTAATGAGGGCCTTGTGTTAAAAGGGATGCGAAAATTGTTTCCAAAATTACAATTAATCCCAATAAATTGGTCATTAATCAAACCAATCAATCAATCACCAAACATGTCGTTTAATCAGCTATCAGACAATTATTACTTCCACAAAGCAGGACAAAGAAACCACACCCATATATCACATAATTCCACAATAAGCTGTGGCCTGGGGAGGCGGAAAGTTTTAGTCATGGGAAAAAGCAACAAACTGACAAGATAAAAGTTGTTGGCATATCAAACTACTTGATTATGATCGTTCGCTAAGAATAATTTTAATATCCTCTTCTAAACTAATGCTTAATTAACGGGATGGAACTTGGAAGTTTACCTTATCCTTTCAAAATGAGGAATTGGAATAAAATATGCTGGTTTCGTCACAGTCTAATGATTTAAAATTTAAACATTGAACTGCAAGTAGCTATGGGGACCAATACTTTTCATTAGCACGGATGCATACAGAAGGTGGGACATCATACCCGGATCAGGAAAGCACATGGTGAATTTTTGTGAAGCCATCTATAGAGGGGGCCACGGCCATGGTCCTGCAGAAACACATACACCCTATGCTGTTCAATTAATGCAAGTTAAGTACCATCTAGAGAAAAATGGAAAAATGTTTGCAGATATTTTTGAAGTCTTGCCTGGAAAGATTGCTGGCAATGTTACCATATATGCTCAAGGATAAAGAATAATGACAGCCAGTTTTTGTTTTTGCTGCTTATCATGTAAAGAAGCTGAGAGCGTGTTCCAGCAGATGTGATGTCTGGAATTCCATGTAGAATACGAGTTTAGGAATCCAACAAAATAACAGCTTTCTTCGAGGTGTTAATTGTAAATATATTTCACATCACTAGACATGAGTTCTTGAATAGTAATGTTTGGACGTATTCAACAATGGGACTTCTATGCCAAAGTTCATTGCGCATACACATAAATTTGTTTCTAATATGATTTAACTAGACCCATCCAGTGTTTGGATCTCGGATTTTAATCACCAGAAAACCAGAAAAAACGCAAAATGTCTAAAATATGAGGCACAAGATTACATCGTCTGAAGCTGGAGAATTCCTTTTCTTCAGTGTTCTCCTTTCCAACTTTCAAGATCCAAACACAGTGCTAATTAAGATTTGGATAAGAGAAAGCAAAAGGTTATTGGAATAGGACAGAAGCTAGGCATCATCTAGTGAAGAAAGATGACCACTTAAGTTCAAAAAGTTATAATGATTCAATGTATATTCCAACTCCTCATCAATCTCAATGAGAGGCCATTAATGGAAAGTTTTTCTGTTTATTTTCAAAAGGATGAGGCTGCTCCCAACACTTTCTCAGATCTGCATGTGATGGACTTCCCTTTTCTCAAATGCACCATCAACTTCAATAGCCCACACAATCTACTTTAAACAAACTTTCCCCCCCCAAAACAATCTGTCCCCCACTAAAATGCCTGTTTTCTAGATTGAAGCATAAGCAATACACTACATAAACACATAAATATGGAGTCACTAGATATTTTTCTCTTATCCTTACACTTGAAGTCAATAGTGTTTGACTGAATTGCAAGTGATTATTTCCTTTCATGATTGATGTCTAAGCAACTTGTTAAAAGTACAGTACCTTCATTTCTGAAATGTTTAATTCAAACAAAATAGTTTAGCAATTTTCCAAATGAATTATTGCCAGGGATATTTCTTTCCTTCCTAGCTATAACCATCCGTCCAGAAATAGAAACATAAAGCCAAAGTGAATTGCAGCTTGAAAAATCAAGGACTTCAATCGGAAATTTGAAACTATCCTTTACCCCACAAGACTACTAAGACGCTATTTTTTGGTAAAATATACAGATAATGGCTCATCATTATTCATTGGAAACCAGAATATTACCAGAAACGAATAAACAGATAAAAATGTTGGAAACAGCATTGAATAGGTAACAAAGAAAGTTTAACATAACAAAGAAGTAAACATGGACAATTCGCAACCGTCAAAGGTCTCTCCAAACCTCATTTTGGCAATTATACAGCTCAGAACATTTACTATGCCATTGATGGGAGAACTCAAATTTTCTGTAAAGTTGCAGACAACAAAATATTTTTCATTTTCATGGTCCAAGAAACATTAGATTTTTCTGTTTCCTTTCTGGTGTCTTGTCACACATTAAATTAACTAAGAAATGTCCATCTTACCAACTGCCGTCCTTTTGATCCGTGGAAGATGATCAAGTGGCCAATCATTTCAACTTTTCATTTCCTGTGGAAATTTAACATAAGAGCATGCTAAACTCATGTCATAAACATTTAAAATATCTACATGGTACTGGACAGCTGAGGGTACCTCAGATCATTACTGATATGACTTTGCAACTTTGTCTTGTCTTCTACCTTTTTTTTCCCCATCTGTTCAGCACTACTTCTATTGGACAATCCGGCATTCCTTTTGGTTTCCTAATTATACTCATATGAATGAATTCTGATATATTTCTATATGAATATGTATTCTAATGCACATGATTGTGAACCCCCAAAAGAATGATGTTGCACATGAGAATGATGACGAGTAAATATATTTAGAGTTTGATTTCTCATCAATTTTTGAGCTCTTAGCGATTTATTTGATGCCTTCATTTCAATGTTAGGAGAATTATGGCTTTCAGTTGTCCATGGAATTGTAGTATTGGGGAGTTGGTATAAAATGAGAAGAGAGAAAAAGAAAAGGGAAAGAAAAAGAAAAATAGGGGAAGAAAAAAAAAAGAAAAATCTCTAGATGTTAGTTGTTGTCACATTCTCATTGCTCAAAGGTGATATGAAAGGTATATCAACTTTTCATGAATATTTTGATGTGTTACCAAACATATGGAAAGCTAAAGAAAATTTTCCCCCATTTTCTTTTTAAACAAAGAAAATTGCTTGAAAGTATTCCTGATCATGGAAATCTTAAAATAAAACCACCCCACCCCTAAAAAAAAGAACAAAAATAAAAAAAGAAAGAAAGAAAGAAAGAAAGAAATGAAATGGCTTCATGAACTTGCCTGAGCTTGAAACTACTGAAAGACAGTGGCCAAAAACACAGGGAAAAAGGTTAATGTGGATGAAATTCCAACAAAAACTCTGCAGACAGACTTCAGATTCAATAAATACATACCTGGGTGTGTGTGTGTGAAAAGATCAGGCAAAACATAGGCTATGTTTGATTATATTTTGTCAAAGCAAATTCATTTTGGCAAAATGTAACCCTAACATATGGGTCACTTTTTAGCCAAAACAACAATCCTAATTTCCAAAATACCAACTCAAAATCAATTGGTTTATTACCAAAAACTCTATATACATACATACATATATATATATTATAATATTTTATTATTATTTTTATAATTAAAAAATTATATCCAATCATCATATATACATATTATATATTTTTTTTTATTTTTTATAATAAAAAATATTGTTCAATTTCTTTTTACCCCAAAAAATTAAACAAAAAAGTATTGATTTGACTATTATAATAGAAATTGTCTTCTTTTAAAATATAAGCAAACATATCAAAACTCTGCAAAATAATTTTTTAATTATTCCCAAAATATTTTGTATACAAAGCCCCTTTTCATTTTTTTTAAAAATAAAAAGAGAAAGTTATCAACTTCTGTCATATTTTCACAAATATTTTCATTTTTAGCACACTTTTCCAAATACACTATAACACTCTCTCTCTATTTTCACTTTCCATTTTCTCTTACTCACATTTGTACGATTTTTAATATAAAAATATTATATTTTTCAAATACAACTTATTTTCAACTCTACATAATCATTACATTTAAACAAAACCTCCAAACAACATCTAATTTTCAAAAACACATTTATAATTAACTTTTTACTATTTCTTTTCATTAAAAAATGAAAATATTTCCAGAAAACAAATCCAAACAACTTTTACATATGTCACATTCCCCAATACAAATTTCACATTTCCAAATTTCACTCTCAAAAATCATTATCTCAAAACATATAATCCAAAACACACCATTCATAACAAATATTACCTTATGACCTATCATTTCCTCCCTCTCATGTAAATCGAAATTTTTGACCAATCAATCTCAATATAAGTCAGTTAAAGTGAAACAAAACATAATAAATTAGACAAATAATCCAAAGAAGCTTCGTGCAGTTCAATGGTCGTAATCAAGATTTTCACATTCAGATTAAAGGACCATGCGGGCAAGACAGAAATATAATAAAATAGAAAATTCACATCTTTTTCAAAAAATTCTCATGCCCATAAACCAAGATTTTTTAATTTCACTTAATCATCCAAATTTATACAGCATTGTAACTTATGCAGTTACTGAGATATAAATACTGAAGAGAAAGGGTCCATGTCCGAACAGGAAGGGGAAAAAAAAAGATAAAAAAACGAAATCTTATTTCGACGAAAATAGGCCCAGAAAAAGAAAGGAAGAAGAAACTGCACCTTCGTGCGAGTGTTTTCAACTAAAACTTTCATGGCCGGAGTTTATGGAACAGAAGGGGGAGTAACTCGGGCACCGGAAATTGGATCAGACAAACCCAAATATCTGGTCTAGGGCTGTGAATGGGTCGAATTAGATTGTGAATGGGTCGGATTCGTATTAAATTTGGATTCGAATTCAAACCTGAATTCAATAGTAATATGTAATATTTAAATTCGATTCAAAATTTTATACGATCTTGACTGTTATAATTATATTTGGATTCATATAAAAATTGAATATAAAAAAAAAGATTTGAATCCAAATAATTCCAAAAATTATATATTTGTTATTTTTCTAAAAAATTAGTAGAATCTAAATTCAGAACATTCATCCTTAAAAAAACATACACACAACATATTAACGAATAAATTTTCAAGTTTATTTATCATATAGCAATAATAAAATATAACTCAATCACATTCATTTATTATATAATTGTATTTTAGGTTTTGTTGTTGACAATAGTACTTATTTGGTATTATAAATACATATATACTTGATTTTTCAATCAATTAATTATAAACTTAAAGTTTTATAAAAAAAAAATTCATTTCGATCAAATTGAAATTTACATTGCATTCTTTTATATCACAATATTCAACTCTTGCTCATTATTTTTCTTGTATCATTTTTTTTATATAAAAATGGAGAAACGAATGATGCAATTATAATGTAAATAATATCTAAATCTAATATTTTATATGAAAATCAACTGATTTGATATATTGTATAGGAGCTCATTCCTTTTTCAACCAAAAATTCATTTTTGCGTTGCTATATAACTCTACACACACACACACACACACACACACATATATATATATATATATGTGATTCAGATTATTAATGGATTGAATCGAATCAAATTCATATTTGCTCAATTTATTTTGAATTATAATTTTTTTTAATCAGATCATATCCGTTAAATTTTTTATCAGTTAAAAATTCTAAATTATTGAATTGAATTTAAATTAAATTTGAATTAAAATTCACTCTATTGACAACCTTAATATGACTGATATGGGATAGTCCAATAGGCCCAACATCAAACGAGATAGCCCACGAGGTCCAAAGGTATATCTGTTTGGTCGACCCGTATCAACCCCACTGGGTAAGGCCTGCGGTCGACCATATCGACCTAAGAACCACCCCAGAAGTTTAAGCATTTGAGTATAGTCGACATAAGTTGACCTTTGGCGCCCGCTATTAGACAGATCGAGCCCCTCGGCACTAATGACACGTGGCAGTCGGTGCAACCGCTGCCAACAATTCCAACAACTCCAACAACTCTGACAACCTTGCCAACAATTTTGGTAGACACGTGCCCCTACTGGTACGGCTATCTGAAAAAATAGGAGATTTAGCCACCTGGCACAATATCAGGATCTGTGCATGGAATGACTCCCAACCCCCTGGCATGGGAAAAAGCTAGTACACCTGATAAGGGTATTTGGGTAAAATCACATCCACAGAAAGTTATAAATACTCAAGGCTTAGCCACGCTCAAGGTAATGACATTTACACTATACACCTTACATTCTCTATATTCTCTTGACTAGAACTAACTTGAGCGTCGGAGTGCCTTAGTTGGGGGCACCTCAGCTAGTTTAACTTGTGTTTTGATTGCAGTTCTCAAGCCCAGAACAATACACTACCCTCACTTTCCTCTACAAGCCACTTCAAGCAGCATCATTTGGCGTCGTCTGTGGGAACCTTTGAGATTG
>JACGDI010005069.1:381624-400456 GCA_014898725.1 Jacaranda copaia
TACTTATAGTGTTAGTTTCTCAAGCGAAAAGTACCAAGCAAGAAACTCTTCAACAATGTAGACTCTATCTGATATTCAAGTTGCAAAAGTGTGAATGAAGGGACTTACCCCCTATTTATAGGCAATTGTGCGCGAGAAACAGTGTAATTGCCATCATGATAGCCTGCTTCCGTATGCTTCGCATCTCGGATGCTGCGTATCCTGCACGCTCCATATCCTGCGCACTGATAGCTGTATTAAATGCAAAGAAACTGCCTCAAACCCTAGTCGGTATTTCAAAAATCCTAGTTGAGCGTATTAAAGGCTACGATTGGATGTAAACTCCTTGCCCCTTCTCATCGACAGGCTCAATTAGGATTGAGAGTTGAGGGGACTCATGATATGGGATAACCCAATAGGCCCAACATCAAACGAGATAACTCACGAGGCCTAAAGGTATATCTGTTTGGTTGACCCGTATCGACCTCATTGGGTAAGGCTTGCGGTCAACTCGTATCGACCTAAAGACCACCCCAGAAGTTCAAGCATTTGAGTCTGATTGACATGAGTCGACCTCCGACGCCCGCCATTGGACAGGTCGAGCCTTTCGGCACTAATGACACGTGGCAACCGGTGCAACCGCTGCCAACAATTCCAACAACTCTGACAACCTTGCCAACAACTTTGGCAAACACGTGCCCCTACTGGTACGGCTATCAGGGAAAACAAGAGATTTAGCCACCTGGCACAATACCGGGATCTGGGCATGGAATGACTCCCAATCCCCTAGCATGGGAAAAAGCTGGTACACTTGATAAGGGTATTTGGGTAAAATCACACCTACAGAAAGCTATAAATACTCAAGGTCCAGCCATGCTCAAGGTAATGTCATTTACACTATACACCTTACATTCTCTATATTCTCTCGACCAGAACTAACTTGAGCGTCGGAGTACCTTAGCCGGGGACACTTCGACTAGTTTAACGTGTGTTTTAGTTGCAGATCCCAAACCCAGAACAATACACTACCTTCACTTTCCTCTACAAGCTACTTCAAGCAACATCAATGACCCATCTAACAATCCCTCTGGCTTGTGGGTCTAAGCATGAGGAATCCAGAAGATGAACTTGGTACTCAAAATTTAGGCCCGAATGGAAGACCCATTAAGCCGTTAATGTATATATAGAGATGCATCAAAATGTATATGGACCTTATTAAAAATATAAATGTATCCGCACCTTGTATGCATCATCGACGTCTGAATAATCAAAGCAAACCTCAACCAGGTTATGCAGATCCAACAATGCAACGATATATATAAAAATGCATTTGGGCTTGTAGGCTTAGATTTGGAGTTCGGGGCAGAAATGACACTCGAAAAGGGCTTAAAAATCCCCCTTTTTTTTCCCGTCCTCATGGGATCCAAATCTACAATTGATTTGCTTATAGAAATGACAGTTTATCATCAAACCACCTACTCGTTTCTTGAAAAAGATTTTAAAGTGAAAGTATTGGAGTTGTTACATTAACATTTGAGTTATAAGATTGTATAATAACTGTTGTTCATTTAGATAATATAAGGACTACTAAATGACTATTTGTATTTTTCTATAAAATAGCAAATCTTGCTTTTCAATTGATCTGTCAAATAGAATGAAATCTGTGCATTGGGTGTGTATAATTTTTCTTTTCCGGCTATACGCACTACATAATACTTTTATTCAATTATATCTTGAAATGGTAAAGAATTATTCCTTCAAACTCATAAAGTGCTGCCTTTTTTTAATCAATATGTTGCATAAATTATTATATCAAACATAGAAATAACCAAGAACTAAAGATGGATGAATTGAGTTTAAAACGTGAACGATATAATTTAAATAGTATTCGTTTAATTGAATAGTATCATTTACAGATTTATATGTATGAGATTCGAATTCAAATTCTACTATAAGTTCTTAATGTGTCATTTTGAATAAAGTTCAAATATGATTGTAAGTTTTATATATACATAGTTAGATTTTTTATTTTTTTTCATTTACACCTAAGCACATGAATGATTCAATATGCACATTAGGCATTTGATAAGTTCAAACTCCTCACATCACATTATAAGTGTAAGACTTATATCAGTGGACTAAATGTCATCGACTACAAATTAAGAACTTTTGAGTTTCACCTTGGTTAAAATCCATTGGGTACTAAATTTGTTAATAAATTATATTTTAATTGAGATACTAATTTAATTTTGAACATATTCGACCAAAACCTACTCGCCTTGTTCATATTCTGAATGAGTGACATTAAATACACAAGTCTTACTGTGATAAAGAAATCTTTTGAATTAAAAAGGATGAGCATATGTAATAAGCACACGTATAATGTAAGTATAATGTAAAAATAATCGCTACACTCGTATACTTAAACAAGCGTTCACACCATGTAATCAACAATCCATTTGAGAGAGTAATGCGTGCACACATTATGCACCATACTCCAAATAGTATATTAATGTTTGGATTTCCAGAGTTTGACAAATAAATGACTTCCCTTAGGACTTCATTAAATTCTCTTTAACAAAACTAATAACTTCTTCCACATTAACAGTCCACGCTACTGAAACGGGCAAATAGCCTGACCATGGGTTGCTCGAATTCCATCTGCATCCAATCATTTGAACACAATTAGGCCACTGCAGTAACAGCAATGCAGAATTATTCAAAAACAACGACAAAAGAACTATATACTTCTTCAATCCTTGGTCCATCAGCGTATGCCCTACGCAAATGCCCTGTGTCTCAACCCTCACAACTCCCTTCTTGAAGGTAAAAAGATCAGGCCTCACTAATGCCACGAAACTGACAGGATCGTGAAGGAAAATTCCTGAATGATGTAAAAATCGAGGAATATGTTGGTTGTAGATTACCAAAAGGTGGAACAAGAACATGAAGACAAAGAATGACCGAGGGAAGTAAAATAGGTAAAGTGACGCAGAGATGATAATTTTATTTGATGAAACGAAGAAGTTTACCGTAGACACCATCAGATTTTACATGCCAATCACGATAGAATTTGCACATATCACATATAAATTGTGCATGTCTTCCTTTTGACTTCCTCAGTTCATCTAGGTCCATGTCTGAAAACAAGACGTTTAAATAAGATGAATTGTTCCTACATATAACACTTCAAAGGAAGGAATAAAGAATACCATGAAATTTGAAGTGATTCACCTGTCAATTTGACTTGGGTCGTGATATTGATGCCGACAATGTCAATGTTTGCCTCGGAAGTGAAGACAATATCTGCGGCTTCTGGGTCGCCATATATCTGACAGTCACATGAGTTCAAAGTAAATGGCATAGTCCACAGACATTCTGAACTAAATCCCTTCACTAAGGCAAAGAGATGTGTTGAGCTAGAAGGTACACACATTTGCTTCGGCAGCAGGATTAACATTTCCTAGTGCAAAGAAAGCCCCGCCAAGTATCACAACTCTCTTCACCTTGGTCGCAAAGGATGAGTCTCTCTTTACAGCCTAAATCAAGAAACGAGGGCAAATATTGAACAATTACAACCTAATCAACTTACAATTCAGAAACTGCAAGGTAAAATAATAAACACACGACTTACTAGAGCCAGATTTGTGAGAGGTCCCAATGCAAGTATAGAAACTTCACCGGGATACTCCGAAACTTTATCAACCAAAAATTCAGAAGCAGATTTCTCAGATTTCCTGGATTTGGGGGCAGGGAGAAAGATGTCGCCCAATCCATCTGAACCATGAACAAAGTCGGCAATACGCGGTTCTCCTCTCTATATCAAGTTTAAAATATGGTCACGCAACACAGAGCACAAGATAAATAAACTCAAATTTGAAGACTAGTTAGCTGTGGTAATAAAAATGTGCAAAGAATGTCCTTGCAATGGTAACCACCATTTGCATTTCTGAGAAAACAAAATTTTCACAGTTGCCCAGCCTACTCAAGTAATGGTAGATGTTTTATAAATACAGTAGAGAGGAGGCTAACCCCCAATTTAGATGAAGAGCCTCTTAGAATATAAGCACTTACCATTCAATTCAAGTATTCAACCACTGTTACAAGGAATATTTGAGGCTTTAACCAATTGGGATATGAATGAAATGCAGAGCAACTGACCTTCCCCACTCCCAAACCCGCAAGCTGCCCCTACTCTTCTAACCCACAACCCTCAAAAGCAACCAGAGAGATGCAGAAGCGGCAAAAGACCAAAACCATTTCCAGGGACGTGTTCAGAGATAATTGCATCTCCAACATGTAACGAAATAATGAATCGCCTAAACATGTTTAATATACTGTCCAATTCAGATAAACCGCAACAAGTGGAAGACAGCAGTTTACCTGACTTCTATACTAGTCTTTGTTCTGTTAAAAGCAAGCCAAAGAAATGTTCATCCTTTGCTCCAGGACGTTACCAGAAGAGAATTGAATCACATTCCTATAAATGGAATGGCATGCATTAAATCAAACTTTTTCATACAAACAACACGCCTCTTGGAATGCTAGGTATTCGAAGTCAAAGACCAATCATTTTAGAGATAATCATCCATCCGGAGTTGTGATATCAGAAGCCAAAACGTTAGTGATTGAAAAAACTCAACTCATATTTGGTGGCTATATATGATCATGACTAAAATAGAATTTCTAGGCAATTTCTTCACGAATCACTGTCTCTGCAGCGTAAACCCTATTCCATTTGTGTTCCTATTTTCCTTTTTTCCCCAAAAGAAGAATATTGCATCAAAGTACATGGCATTAGATCCAGCTCATCCTTTGGATTTCAGGCTACTTGCTAGATAGCATATTCAAATTCCCATCTAAAACAACCATACGTAACTCCTTTCCAAGCTGTGGGAAGTATATGATCTCCAAAATCATAATAATATGCAGAAACTCCTCCTATTAGTGTCTAGTAGCAGGTAAAAGACGAGAGCAACTTGTATAATGTACAAAAGAAATTTCCAAGCCTCAGGAATATAACTTAATCCAACAAAGTGACAGATAAGCATAGAACTACTGTCTTTACCTTCAATGGTTCCGGACTACCCTCTGCCACAGGAACATCTGGACATCCAGCAATCTCACACTATCCTTTTGCATTACAATAGAAACTGATCATCAATATGTCTCAAAACAAGAACCTCAAAGGCATATATACTAGCAAGACAACGAGTATTAACTTGAGGAAAATACATACCAGCAGCAATGCATTGCGCGTGGCATCCTCTGTAGTGACGTTACCAAATATTGTTGTTAATCCTAATATCTCTAAATTTGGTGATTGGAATGCCATTAAAATTGCCATGCTATCATCTGCAGATCAACAAAAAGGCCGTCCCATATCTCAAAATTGAGGGATTCAAGCAGTATAACTAGCCCATGAAATTCGTATCCAGCAAATGGCATGATTGCGGTTAATATTCAGCTAAGTGTTGCCAAAACATAAATTAAAGAATACTACAAGATCTGTGAGTTCCAGTTCCAATTACATTTCAAGCTTAATTCTTTCGAAGTTCCATGTATCTTTTTCAAAAACATCTATCCTCTAAATTTCTCACTTACATGGGACAGCAAGGAAGAATTGGAAAAAAAAAAATACGGATCAAAGGAAAAAGAAAGTGGGACACTCCAACCCCACCCCCCACCCCCCCGGGGTGGGACCTCAATGTGTCAATCTCATCAACGAAAAACAAAATGTCTAGTATTTAACAAATCCTTCTACCATCTCAACCGAATAAAATAACCCGAAGCCAAGAAAGCCAAAAGTTGAAGAGAAGAAAAAGACACAATTGTTGAACCTTCTAAAATAATATAGATTTCCCCTTTCTTGAATGAAATTCATAGTTGAATTAAAATAAAACAAAATCAACTGATAAATTTATCAAAAATGCCACATTTGAAATTCCAGCAGTATTAAGAATAAACAAGTCAACATCAATCAAAATAAACAAAATTAAAGCAAAAACTGGGACAATATTCGATTCATTTTCTTACCAATGCCAGGATCGGTATCAATAATGATTTTTTCACGATTCTTGGCCAAACAATTATTTGAAATAACCACCCCATCGATCCCACCACAAGTCGACATCATCACCAATTTCTTTATCTTTTTTCCGTTTGGAAGATTGGATAAAGAACAAAGGGCCCCAGAATCTGAAATCAGATGCTGATCGTGTGGCTGTATATGTATACAGACTGTATATACATACACAACGCACACGGGCAGAAAATTTGAGTACTCGTTTTCCTAGAGAAGATGAGCAGTTGTACTCTCAATCTCTTGATTCTGAAGATGAGTTGCCTTTTTATATTGATAACCTAAAATAGCACATAAGTGATAAAAAAATAAAATCATTTTTTTTAGATTTTTTTATTATTTACAGTTAAAATGTGATCCTTTTTTTCAATTTTAATGGAAAATTTTTATTTTTTATTTTTTATTTTTTCATTTCCACCATACTTGTAATCTTCATTTTTAAACTCTCACTAATATTTTTCACGGGTCATTTATTTTAGTGGTACTGTTTTCAAATTTAATGTTCAATGTGTATGCATTAATCAAAAAAATGTATGTATATTTTGACAACTAAAGCGCATATTTAACTAATTTAAAATAATTGAAATTTATTGATTGATTAAGTAATTATCTATTTTATTCTTGTAAAGTAAAAAAACCTATAGTAAAACTAAATAAATTTTATCTCCCCTTAATTTGATTGAAGTAGGTTAAAAAAATAATGATAGAATTTGCAATAATTTAAAATATTATATTCAATAATATAAAGTCAGTATTTTACACTACTTTTCCAAACCTATATTTTATTTACAGTTAAATTTTTTGAAATTAAAAAATAAAATAAAAATAAATCATTTACCTCTTTTAATATGTTTTTGAGTGATGCTGTTTAAAATATTATCACTTTTTTGTTTTAATTCTGATTGCTACAGCTTATATAGTAACTATTATTCACAGACCATCCATCCTATACCTCATAATTACCATTTTATTATAATTTTATGTTATTGTTTGTGTAAGAGTTCAAATAAATATATATTAAAGTTGTTAAAAGGTAAATATTGCGTAAAAAATATAAATATTTTATTTATTCTATACTAAAAAATTATTAACATGAGTATTAAATGTGCCAAATAGAGTTAAATCAAGTTGACTAAGAACAATTATACACAACACTATTAACATAAAAATTAACGAATTATTTAATTACCTACCATCTCCTAAAATTGACCAAAACATAAAATTAAATGCGCCAGGGGTCTAAATGTGCAAATAAAACTACAAATGGATACATTTTTTTGAATTAGTTGTCATGGCACGACATTCATATCTATATAAATTTAAAATATCATGGTATTAATGATGATTATGTTAATATATAATAAAATAATCAATTCTTTATAATGTAAATAAACTGTATTCTAATTTTAGAAATAATCATATTAAATAACATGCAATATTAATTTTTTATTAATACAAAACCATACATCACAAACTTTTAATAGCATTTTCACCATAATATTGATTTTATTATTTCACCATAAATTGGATGTGTATAAATGTTTATTTTCTTTATGTAGTGCTTCTATATATTTCATGTGAATATGACATTTGACTAAATAAAAGTTTCAATTTCTACCCTAAATTTTTTTTTCATAATTTAATCAATATTTGTATTTAATGAATGAAATTAACAAATAAAACTTAATACAGATATACTACTACTACTACTACTACTACTACTAATAATAATAATAATAATAAATAATGTTTGTATTACCACCAATTAAAAAAATAAGTGACAAGGATTTTTTTTATTATAATATATTTTTTAATTTAATAGTAATGATTATCTATATCCCAAATTATTTGTTTAGAATATTTTCTTTTCGGACAAAATAAAGATAATTTTTTAAAAGAAAATTTTCCCTAACACGCTAGAAATTACTCCAAAGCATCTCGAAACACCTTTCTTTTCTTTTTTTTAGGCAGACAAAAATTTTCTCATATATTCATATCTTTTCACATTATAATTAGACATGCATAAAAATAAATTTATAAAAGCAAATATTTACCGACTAATCAAACAAAAGGATATGAAGTTAATATTTGCAATACAAATTGCCTCTTTCTTAAACAAAATTAAATACACTGTTTTATTTTAAAATAATTTCTACTCAAATTTTAAAATAAAACATTTTCCTCGAAGCTGCTCTTCAAAATATTTTTCCCCAAATATACTGTTAATTACTCAAAATAAAACCAAACATTACATATGTTTTCAAGTAAATTTTGAAGATTAAGGCCCAATTTGGTTCCATTTTATCCATTTCATTATTTGAAAATAAATTATTCACAGCTTCTTATAATTTTTATCAAAATTCCAACTTATTTTGATTTCAAATATATTCCCTAATATTTTTTATATTTTCTTTCAATAACTTATATATGTTCTTTCTATTTTTACTATTATTATCTCTTTCAACATCTAATCTACTAAAACTCATACAGTCATTATTTTCCAAATAAATATCTAAACTCATTTCTAACTCATTTTCTCTAACTATCTTTTTAAATTAAAAAATATTAAAATAAAAAAAAAACAAAAATATTGCAAATAAAAAATTGAAATAAAAATATAACCAGACGGTCACTTAAAAGAATGATATCTGAAATTGGGCCACCAGTTGAGGTGGGCTGGCGGTTAGCCCATCCCTGATTCATAGCCATTCTTTTTTTTTGTCTAGACTCCAGCCTTAAATGGAATCGAACTGAACCACGATAGAAGCCCGAAATCAGACCAAAGAGGCAAAGAGCAAGGCTCGTCCAGTTATAACCTGCACCCAGAATTTCACAATTATTTGATATTAATGGAATGTACCAACGTAACATAATTTGTTAGAACTATTTGATTGCATTTGGTAACTTTTTATAAGGTACAAAATTTCTATTAAAAAAAAAAATAGAACAATTCTAAAAGTAATTTTGTAAATTTTTTTTTGAGAGAGAAAGAACATTATAGATGACGAAATTTATCCTTTCAATAAATTAATATTATTCTGTTCTTAAATAAAATAAATTAAAATACAAATAATATAATCAAGTGCACAACGATGTACATTCGGATTGAACATGGGGCCTCTCAACATAATAAGAAGAGATTGATGCCATTGGGTTACAAGTTGCTGGATAATTAACTAAAACCTAATTGGGTGAAGAACTCAACATTCAATGAAATTATTAAAATTTTTATTGTAAATAGATTTTAGAAAAAGGCCGGACTTAGGGATATTTGCAAATACTATTTTGAAATGATTCACTTTTTTGATTAAACCAAATTTGGGTCGACAATATATGTTTTTAATTTTTCTAAAAATTAAACAAAAAAGGTTAGATTTTAGAAGTACATCCTCCCTCAACTTTAGCCATTCTTTTTAAGTTTCTTAATGCTAATTATGAACATTTTCTATATTACTTTTTGGAACTATTTTTTCAATATATTCTTTTCACTATTTCAACAGCATAAACTTTTTGCAAACATTCGTTAATTAGAAAAAGAAGGCCATAAAGTTTCAAGAGATGAAGTTTGGTGGGAGAATTCTTTGGGCACGGATCGGGCTATTGTACCCCACAAATTCATTATTTATCCCAGTCCCAAGATAACTAATGCATTGATTATGTTGGAGTGGCAGACCACAGAAACAAAAAGTTTATCATACTTTGAAATCAAATCACGATTTTTAGTCTATCTTCCGATTAATTTATTCTCATAATAATTTTGAATGTGTTATCTGTGTTTTTTGAGTTTTAAATAAATTTAATTAGTAATACATGTAATAAGTAAAATGTATATACGTCACAACTCACAAGACACAATAAATATGATATATATACATTAATTTAATTTAAAATTTTTTAATTATAATTTACCACTAATCCACATATGATGGGGTATGAGTCTAAGCAAATACGTTGATAGATATAAACTCAAATATATATATATATATATATATATATTTATATTTACAACTTGAAATTTCAAGAAATATTTGTGATAAGGTGAAAGGTGATCTTGGCAGACACAGGTCAATTGTCCAACCAACTTCGGAGATAATCTTTCAAGTTATATAATTAGTAATGCATGTATGTAATAAATAAAATATATTTTGACATATATATATATATATTTAGTGTATATATATTTGACAAGTCAAAAGGCATAATAAATATAGTTTATATAAATAAATTTTATTTAATATATAATAATATAGTTATAATTTATCCCTAATTTATATATATATATATATATTAAATATAATACTTTCATTAGATGTGGATATAGATATAGATTTATAAGGTTAAAATTTGAACCTAATGTTACTATTTTGCGCTGGACCATTATCTTATCGTTGCCCCTCATTTGTAATAATTTTACCAATTTATTCTTGGATTGTGTTATTACCATGTCAAATGTTAAGAGTGCATGCCAGCAAAAATTAAGACAATATTTAATTTTAGTTTGATTGATTTAGCTGAAGTGTACCTGAGAAAATATATATTAAAAGTAGGTTTTGTTAATGTTGAGAAATGAAATTATACACAAATTTGATGATAGATATATTCTCTTAATATTTTGTGTGTGATGTCATATCAAATATTATATTTATTACTAGATTAATATAATAATTAAAGACTAGCTGTTAGATCTATAAAAAATTTATAAATTTAATAAAATGAATATTTTAATAGTTTTTTGTTATAAAAACCATCAATTAATTTGATAATTTCCATGTCGGCGAAGAAAAAAGAATTTCTGGAGGAATTTATTTTCATGTTTTTTTAATTAACAGGGTAGGGTAGGATTTTATTTTCTTAAAATAATCCCGAACACATTTTGAAAAATTGTGTCTCCAAAATTAATATATAGAATTTGTTAATTTTTCACATTGTTGTTTATTAGTGGAGGAAAAAAATAATTAAAAATTTTCAAGATCATTTTGGGGAAAGAAATTCAGCAAAACTTGGTATTATTATGTGTTTTGATTTTTGGGTTTGGTTTAGATTTATAATATTTCAGAAAAAATAATACAAATAAAATTATAAATTTACCAAATTGCATAATAATTTTTTTCCCTGGATAGGTATGATTTTTCTTTTTTGAAAAATCATATCTCAATCAAATTTTGTTAATTGGGTAAGTGTCCAAATTAATTTATAAAATCTGTTACTTTTTATTTTTAAATTGTGCTTTGTTAATGTATAAAAATTTAATTGTAAAATTTGAGATTGATTTTTTGATTTAGGGTGAACATAGAAAACAAGGCAGAGGAAAGAGAAAGATAGTGCTGAGCGCTTGGCTCTACCCACGACCAAACATAACCCTGTTCATACCTCCGAATTTTGCGCTTGGCTCTACCCACAAACGATCGCCATAAAAGTTTTATGGGAGCACAAATATATGGCACAATTGTACCCCACAAATATGCATTGCTTTTCCCACTCCAAACGATAATTAATGCATTGATTGTGTTGGAGTGGCACCACAGAAATATACTTTGAAATCTAATCCCCATTTTTAGTCTATCATCCGATTAATTTATTCTCATAATAATTTTTAACGTGTTATTTGTATTTTTTGAGTTTTAAATAAATTTAATTAGTAATGCATGTAATAAGTAAAATGTACATATGTCACAACTCACAAGACATAATAAATATGATTTATATACATCAATTTAATTTAAGAATTTGTAATTATAATTTATCACTAATCCATATATAATGGGATTTGAGTCTAAGTAAATGCGTTGATAGATATAAACTCAAATATATATACATGTAATAAATAAAATATATTTTAACATATATACATTTGACAAGTTAAAAGCAATAATAAATTTGATTTATATATATATGAAATATAATCCTTTCATTAGATACATATATAAATATAGATTTATAAGGTTAAGATTTGGACCTAAGTTACTATTTTGCGCTGGAACATTATCAATTTATTCTTTGACTATGGTATTACCATGTCAAATGTAAAGAGTGCATGCTAGCAAGAATTAAGACAATATTTAATTTTACTTTGATTGATTTAGCTGAAATGTACCTGAGAAAATATATATTACTAGTAGGTTTTGTTAATGTTGAGAAATGAAATTTTACACAAATTTGATGGTAGATATATTCTCGTAATATTTTGTGCGCGGTAATGTCATATCAAATATTATATTTATTACTAAATTAATATAATAATTAAAGACCGTATTTGATATAGCTGTGAGATCGATAGCCCTTCCAATTTTTGCTAATAGCACGTTTGATACACAAAATTATGATGATAGGCTAAGTTGAGATTGGTTTTAAGTTCACATTATTCATCCAATTAGTGTTAATTGTCATATTTGGTTGGAGCAAAAATTATAATCCCACTATGTGAATTAAAACAAAAATAAGATGAAATTGTCCCTTGTCCAAAATTTAAAAGATGCACCAAATTGAGCGTTAACACGAAACGTGACAAAATAGTGTTAAATAATCAATTGAATCAAACAAGGATAAATGATTATGGTTATTATAATTTTAATCTTATTATGTTATTCAAACAGGTATATTAATGTATTTAAATAGCTCACAATCTTGTTAGGCTAAAATTAGGTATAATTAGCTGCTGCACATATTAAATACGGCCACGGAATATATTTATACTGAAACAATAATTGATATAAAAATGCATATTCATATTTTAAATTGCACAAGAAAAAAGAAAAAATTGAAAGCGCGAATGGTCCAGGAAAATTCTCACGTTAGAAAAGTCCGAAAGAGATATGGTGTGGATTCTAATAAAAAGAGCGTCACGATGTATATTCTAAAAGAAACAAGAACATGATGTAGAATTGTCGAAGGAGAGAAAAGCTTGGCAGTGCTAGTGAAAATGAATTGGAAAGTTTGATCAATTCAAATGACAAGACTCTTGTCTAAATCTGAGCGGGAGCGATAGTAAACTGTAGTAGTGGCTGTAGAGGTAGTACTCAGTTTCTAAAATAGGTGTCCGTTATCTAAAAAAATTCAGACGTGAACTGGTGTCGGCTGAAATGAAGTCAAGAGCTCATTTCTTCCAACTCACGGTCACCCTAATGGAGATCGATCGAAGCTCTCAAGTCCACCAAAATTTCCCATTTCTTCTAATTTGTTCATAAACCACTCCGAGTTTCGAATCCCTGACATGTCCGGATCGTCAGAGGAGGCTCCGGACCAAATGGCGGAGAATGCGTCGAGTGTGGCTGTTGAACTCTGGTAGCTTAAATCTGTTTGTAACATTTCTTCAGCATGCTTATTCGCTTGGGCAAGCTGATGTTGGTTTATTTACATTGTGGCGTAAATTGAGCTTTATATTTTTCTTACACTCGTGCAAAATTTGTACACTCGAAAAGTATGAATTTTTTATTATTATTTTTTTCATCAAAAGTTCGTCTGCCTGTATTTGGGGTGTGATAATTTTTCGATTCTGTGATGAATTTTGGAGGTTGAAAGCGCTGGATTTTGCACGATTACATCACTTCTTGAAGCCTGAGACAGCAGCGTCCCGGTGGAGTCGTGTCAGTTTTAATGCTTCCAAGGTACTATACCCATCAGATAAGCACACGAATTTTCTCGACATGATTATTTCAGATCATTGAAAAAACAAACTAGCTATATACTTGGAAGAGACAGACACAAATAGGATTGAAAAAGGTATAATCAGCGCATTAATAGTTGCTGCAGTCGTGTGATTGTGTTCATTTTAATGAAATATATGTGGAAGGTTGGCAAGGGATTGTCTAAAGACGCCAATGGACAAAAGTTGGTTTCTGAGCACTGGATTGAAGCTGTGAGTGGCTCTTCTCTTGCTGCTCCTTTTACTTGAATTTCTTTCTTATTTGTCAGATCTCTTTTCAGTTTGAATATGGCCTTTGTTATGGTCATAATTTTTGATTGCTGCGTATATCTGATTTAGATTGATCCGAGACACCGATATGGGCACAACTTACGTTTCTACTTTGATGCGTGGCGTAATACTAATTCCCTTCAGCCCTTCTTGTACTGGTGAGAAACCTCTCAACTTCTTCTGATGCCCATAGAACCCTTCCTCTTTTCTTTCTTACTTTTTTCCCCCTTAATGGTTCTTCATCTTATGTGTGGTGAAACATGCACTACAAAAGATATATTATATTAGTGACAAAATAGTAAGTGACAGTATACAAATTATTATTAATGATATGTATTAAGTGATAATAATTCTTATTTATTTATTAGTGACAAAAATTAATATTTTAAATTATTATTGATAATAAATAGTGGCACTTCTATGTGACAATAAAAATTATCATAATAATTTGTACCAAGATTTCTATTATCAAAAAGTTGTCACTGAATATGTGTCGAACAAAATTAGTGCTTGTGGATTTTCAGAGAATTTGTAGTTCTATTAAAAGAAAGATATAATAAGGAAATTGACAAAGGTATATCATTGTTTTGTTCTTAGCTGTTCATATCCATAGTAATTAGGACTTGGGGCGGGGAGGGGGGCGGGGTTACTTTGACATCATAATTCTATGAATCCAGCTACAAAGTTAACTATCAATTTGCTGTAATTTAAAGCCAAAAGGCATGTTGAGAGATTGTTATATATTTCAAAGGTTGGATATTGGAGATGGCAAAGAGGTTGATTTTGAAGAGTGTCCAAGATCAAAGCTTCATCAAGAATGCGTCAAATATCTTGGAGCTGTATGTCACCAAAGTTCCATTACCTTGTGTGCATGGCAAATTACTTTTCTCAGATTTCCTGCATGTGGTAGATACAAATGACTGGAACTCGTATTCATAATGAAAATAAAGAATGTGATGTTCCAGTGGTGTTTTGGCTTCAGTTTCTAGTTTGTTCCAATCTTCCTGTTTGGTTTTATTTTCATTTTCATCATTTTCAAAATGTGGAAAGTAGTTAATGAAAATGATCGAATTGAAAATGAGTTTATATTTGAATAGATTATTGGAAAAGTAATAATTATGTTGATTTTAGTATGTTGTAGGTGAAGAAAAATAGAAATAATAGAATATAAAGAGAAAATATATAGATTATTGGAGAATATAGTTTGAAAATGAAATGAAAATGATATTAAGTAAAAATGTGTAAAAATGTATAAAAAAATGATGTATTTTATTTTTGAAATAGTAGAAAATGCAAAACAGGGTTTTGAAAATGAAACCAAATGGTCTAATTCTCTTGGTTTAGAGTTTTAACTCATTCCATTATAAGGGAAAACACTTAAGTACCATTAACTTCTCATTTGTTCTGTTCTCAGCAAGAGAGAGAACAGTATGAATACTTGATTGTTGGTGGGAAGATATTGCACAAGCTAACTGGGAAACCTCTTTATACAAATCAAACATCACCAGGATCTTACTGGATCTTTGTCATGAGCACCTGTAAGAGACTCTACACTGGAGAGGTAAGGTCTAATAGATAAAGTAGAATAATTACTTGTCAATGTGAAGATTAGTAAATGACATTTACTAATCTTAATTCTTTGAAACATCTACACAATGATATATTACCTCCAGAAAAAGAAAGGATTCTTCCACCATTCCAGCTTTCTTGCTGGAGGTGCTACTTTAGCTGCTGGAAGGCTCACAGCAGAAGATGGAGTACTTAAGGTACTGCATTGGACATTGTCATTAAACCTCAGGATACCAATATATTGTTTTATTTGTAGCTCTCCTTAAATATGTGTTGTAACTTGTATCAACCACTGGAATGCAACGCTAATAGGAACATTTTGAACCAGCTATTGTATCTTTCAGATAAGTTCCCCAATCATTTTGACCTAATGCAATCAAATTTTAACTTCTTCAGAGCATCTCAGATTTCAGTGGACACTACAAGCCACCTGATTATTGCCTAGACAGATTTTTATTATTTCTCAAGGAAAGCGGAGTCAATCTGGATGAAGTAGAGGTATGTGACAACATTCTAAAGTAGTTTTCAACTAAGATTTACAGCTTTTCAAACAGTAATCCATTCTTTTGGAGTTCATATATAGTGTCATCGGCGTCAGATAGGAAAGAAAAATGAAGACGACAAGGGCAATGGACAATGGAAAAATGTCTGAAGCTGGGTCTACATCTGAAGTTCCATCAACATCATATTCTGTATCATGGGATTTTCCCTATCAAGAAGACGGCTTGTCTTCTGCGACTACTGAGGCTTCTCACCCTGAACCTAAAACCGAGTGCAAGAGGACACTTTCTGGTGCTTGAGAGTCCTAAATTAGCAAATGTGCATAAGACAGTAATACTGGATAGGATTAACTCCAAGAAGGCTGCAAAGTCGTATCAATTAGGCCATCAACTCTTTGCCAAATGGTCCAACGGAGTAGTAGTTTTGATATTTTGTATTTATGTACATTTAAGGAGGGTTGGTGTGCTAGACCTTCATCTTCTAATTCACAAAAAGGAAAAATAAAATCACGGAGGGATGGAACTACGGAGGTAAAAACTACGTACACGCTTAAGTCTGCATAGAAGTATAAAAGAGATACCGTAAGTCCCATACAAATTAAATAAATCAAAATTTAAAAGAAAAAGAAAAAGGAGAAGAAAAGTCAAATACCACGTGTGCCACAGACAAGTGTTTAGCGGACCAAATAGGGTTTTGGCTGTAACTCAGAGGCCCCCTTGAATCGTATAAAGAAGAACTCATAAGCCACCTCACAATTGCTCAGGCTTTCTACAGTTTGATAGCGTTCGTATTTACTTAATCAATATGCACTATTAATTATATAAAATAAAATTAAAATCGAGAAATAAGCACAATATTAATCAAATTTAAAAAGATGAATTTAACCCCAAAACTTTATTAGATTGAAATGTGTTAGACCTGGATGGCAAAGGCAACATAAGCTAATGAAAATAAGGAACATGCTTAGAGGGATTACATAGAAGCTTGCTCATATATACTGGGAGGGGAATACAGCTGCGGACTACATTGCTAATATGGCAAGCAACAGTGAAGAATTTAAAGTCCTTGAAGCTGCGGACTACCTTTCTGGATATTCGAGGAGAGCTTAAAGGCATTGTTCGTTGTGCAAAAATGGGATTGCCATACGTGAGAATTAAATGATTATCACATACTCCATTATTGTGCTTTCTTGCTTGGGAGACCTGACCATATTTATTTGCTATAACTCGTGCTTTCCTCCAAGATTGCCTCGTGATGGAACCGTGGATGACTCCTGCGTGGAACTCCTACTGGAACGGGGCTCTACATGGAACTCTGCTGGAACTGGGTTCTGCATGGCTATGGACGTGTGCATGGCGAATTGTTGAAGAAAGGAAATTTGGGCTCTTACTTAGGTTGTTAGAGAAATTTCTTGGGCTGCTGGAATGCTGAATGAAAAGGCTTGATGGACTGAGCTTTATAAAACAACGGGCTGAAAGATTATAAAATGCTTTGGTGGGCCGTTGGCTGGAATTATGCATGATGGACTAAATGCCGAAAAAGAAGCTCTGATGGACTGAAATCCTGATGGGCTACTGAAATGGGCTGTCTATTGATATGCTTGGCTTCACAGAAACGGGGACAGATTATGCTGTGAGCAACAGTGGGCCTGATAGGACGACTGGGCTGAAGGATCGGGCTCCTGAAAAGCTAATAAAAAAGGCTTTTCAGATGGAATCAATCCTGGGCCTTAACAAATGGGCAGCAACACCTTCGCGGCTGGCCCAACACTGAAGTTGATGTGTTAGACCTTTTCTTCTTATAGAAGTACAAAGTTGTTGCTGTTTGAGATAGCAATACCTAACTATTGAAATGTATTATTTAAAAATAATATGTGCGAAAAATATGCCAATCCTGTTTTTATATATAAAAGTACAAGAATCTTATTTCTTAAAGTGGATACGCCTTTATAAATATTAAAAAACTATTGTTTAAAAAGTGAAATCTATATACATTATCAATACATATGTATATACATTAATTAAGAAATAAGTTTATCTATATATACACACATATTAAGAAAGGGAGGTTTAGTGGGCTTTATTACTTGTGAAGGTGTAGCTTGTCTGATAAAAGTTCAAAAGTTATCAAAGTCAAGTATCACTTTCTAATAAATTCTACAAGTGAAAAGTAATTTAAATAGAAATTTTTATATATAACATCCGTATATTTAACCACAACTATTTCTAAAATTTGAGAAATTCACAAATTAAATTTACATGCAATATGTTATATACAAATGATTAAATATGTATGTATATATTAACTTAAAAATAAGTTAATATATTGAAGGAAAAGGTACCGCTATGTGGGATAGCAACACCATAATTCTTAATATAATATATGTGTATATATATTATATATCTTGTACTTTGTCCTATTCACACTATTACTTGTTGGACTTTAATGATTTTAAATTAATGAGAAAGAGCATTTATTGCTTAGCTTTTGTAGGAGGACAATATAGTCAATATATTTATTTATATATTGTTAATATGATGAAAATAATCGTATTAAATAATAAATGTCTACATCTTATCGGAGGAATCTATTCTGTGGGTATGGTCTTATGGGACTGTAGAGAGCCTCCAATCACTCACAATAAAAATTCTCTCCATGCAACAGTCCATGCTTTTTGACCAACCAAAATCACTTCAAAAATGGGTTGACTAGAAGTCTAGAATGTCTGAAAAAAAGGCCTAGATATTGTCGATATCCACTCCTTTTGTTTATTGTTGAGTTAAATACAC
>JACGDI010005073.1:0-18276 GCA_014898725.1 Jacaranda copaia
CTATCCTATATCAATAGCAATTTTTATTATTGATCAGTTGAACTTCATATTTTTTTAGCATTTCTTCAAAAAAAAAAATCTATTTACTATTAGCTTGTTTAAATAGAAAAAGGGAGCACATTTTCTTGAAAAAATTAGTTCAAACTTTATGTGGCATGCTACATTTGTCCCTCTGCTAGGCTACTGCTCAAATGTTGCAATGCCTTTTGAATGTTGAAAACAGTCTTTATATTTTTGTTTCCTTGTAGATTTTGATGATCTAATGTCTCAAGTTGTCTTACAAAAAAAGTTCTTCTTGTATGTATATTTGTTTAAAAAAAGTTTTAAAAAAATTGGATGTGAATATGTAATTCTAATTTAAATTTTATTTTTCTGGTAAAATTTAAATTAATTCAAAAAAAATAATTTTAAAACTTGTTAAACATTGTAAATTTACGAGGGTTGAATACGTTATAAACAATATAGTATCCAAGATAATTCTTTTTTTTTTGTGAGAAATTCAAATGAGTTGAAGAGGGTTAAACACATAACATTAAGGTGCTAGAGAAAAAAGGGGTAGTTTTATCTACGAAAAATTAAAAAATATAACTTAAAATAAATTAGGATAATTGAGTCATTTACAATTAAAAGAAATAGAAGATGGAGTGTTGGAGATAAATTAAAGAGTGCAGACATCAGCGCCCTTTGTTTTATTCTTTTGGTTTTGGTTTTCTATAATGTATTTTTTTAATTTTCTTTTCATATTTATATTCATTTTCTTGTTCAAGTGGCAAAGTGAGCTATCCTGTCATGCATGTGCCACGCAAGAGATAGGGAATATGTTTGATGATGAGGCACCCAAATCAGCTGCCACGTAGACAAAGACTGTTTGCAATTATAATAGGGTTCATTTTGTTCTCAAATTGTCAACTTTTTAAAAATAATGTACTAATTTTGCATTTGAAAAGTTAAAGTCTTACTTTACCAGTAAAGTTAAGTTACAGGACCAATTTTGCATTTTTTACCTTTATGTATAAGTTTATCCAATCATATAAAATAAATATAAAAATTTTAATTGACACAATCCAAAAAATTGAAAAACATTGCACTTAGTTTTTAAAATACTTTTGTCTAAATTTGTTTCTCCAACAACTCTGGTAAATGTAATACATTGATGTATTGCACTTAATATTACTGATTATGTAATTTCAATATATCAGCTTTACTTTCATTGTGTTGTAAAATATTTCTTTCATACGTGTGTACTTTATAATTGTTGAATGGAAGATTTATAAGACAACATCATTAGGTTGTAACTAAGTTTATGTAATACATTATCATTTTATAGTGCTCAAAACCATGCTAAATACCTAATATAAATGTTAATAAATATTTTTACTTTTATTAAAATTTTCAAGAAGTTTCTTGAAAATTTTTGATTATTTTAAACAATAAAATAAACAAAACGACTACAATTCTTTTACAACATTGTAATAAAATTGGAACGATGGCTTTCCTTCCCCACAACTGTTCATGTGAACCATGTACGCATATATGTATATCCAATGATATTGCTAGATCGCCGAGATGTTTCCTCTAATCATAACTAGAAAAATCTTGATTTTTTCAAAGTCAGAAGATGGAATTACAGTAAAACTTTTCTTTAAGCTGCTCGCTCTTACTCACGAAACTTTGTTATTACTCTATGGCTATAACACTACTTCCTACATTAATTAAAATATAAAATGTTAAGAAATAAAATTTGGGTCTAACTTATCTCAAAAGCTAGCTTGAGAGGTGAAAATTATTTAAAACCATACATGGAAACTACTATTCTTTTATTTAACCGATGTGGGATCTAGCACATGCCACGCCCGTCCAACAATGGATATCCATAGTGTGAAATAGCATGAAATGGGTGGTCCAATAATACAAGGTGGCATAATATTGGTAATGGATGGTTCTAATATCATGTTGAAAATTAGACCTTAAGCTTAACTCACTTAAAAAGCTAGCTCAAAAAATAAGTATTGTTCAAAATCATATATAAAAACAACAGTTTATTTATTTGACCGATGAGTTCAAGTCCCTCGGTTACAGTGAACTATCACAAGCACACCATTGGTAATACTTGAGGAAATTAACACTTCTAACACGTAAATAGCTATCGTGTTTGGCTTTAAGATTTATTATATTATTATCAAAATTTTATTAAGCTAATTAAAAATTTTATAGTAGCACATAATTATCTATACTATTATATACAACACAATGGTTGGATCATAATTATACAATTTTGACTAAATTCAAAATTTTTAAACTTCTAAAATTTTAAATTAAATTAAAAATTCTTATTGATTGTTGATTTAGACAATTAAGAACTTAATTCAAATTTAAATATAATCTTTTTATTCTTTATAAACAAATTAGATATTTATTAACTACTAAATAAACTACAAACCCTTGATAAATCATTTTTTTAAATAGTTTAAGATAAGGTTGTTACATCTTCATCAAATTACTTTTTTCAATTAACTTTAAATTAGTTTTGATACTACTTGAAATGGAGCTAAGGTTGTTTGTGGAAGTCAATAAGTTATTTTGTGTTCCTTTTTCTTCTCCCACCCCCACTCCCAAAATGTTTTACATTGAGTTAGATCCTTTAATTTTTTTGTAAATAATTTTTTTATATCTCATTTGACTTTGGAACTTGATATTTATACTGATCAATCCTTTCGAGCTACTTGGATCTAAATGCCTATTTTTGTGGGATTGATTAATTGGGCACTTCGACTTCTAACTTTAATTTTTTTAATTAATTAGGTCATTTTAGTCCATTTTACTTTTTTATTCTTAAAAATTTAATTTTTTATATCATCAAGTCCCCAACTTTCAACCTAGAAGTTTTTCCTTGATGAAAGTATAATATAACTTTAATATATAATTTGACCTTGCCTTATTTCATAAATTTTAACAAGTGGCAAATATATATATATATATATATATATATATATTTGGCTGGGTATCATCGGACGTTGAGGCACCTTTGGCATTCTTGTACACGGCGCACCATCTTTAGCGCCTGACACTGCAAAAAGAACTCACTTTCCTTGATGGAATTTTATAAAGGGATGTGTCCCCTAAAAATTTTCAAAGAATTCAATCAAATTTCGTGGGATAAAAGGTTTGTCAGAAATCAAAT
Organism: Jacaranda copaia; assembly: GCA_014898725.1. NCBI lineage: Eukaryota > Viridiplantae > Streptophyta > Magnoliopsida > Lamiales > Bignoniaceae > Jacaranda > Jacaranda copaia. The sequence continues at coordinate 3,182 of JACGDI010005073.1, forward strand.
AGACAGGCGTCGAAAAATTTAGGGGGAATTCGGCGGGAGCTTGGCACAAACATATGCGACGGTAATTGCCTCAGAAATTCGATGGAAGTTCTTGTTCAACAAATTCTGCTGCTGGAAATTGTGACGCCCGAACTTTAAAAATGGAATTTAGAAAATATTGAAATTAAATCTATTTGATCTTCAGTAATTAATTTAAAAAAATGAAAAAAATTCAGCTAAATTAAATGAACAAGGATTTGAACCTTGACAAAATACTAACTAAAGCTAATTAGGGTCTTAACAGGGTATTAGAGAATTGGGATGAATGCAAAATTAAAAAATCTAACTTAATTGTAAAAATTACAAAATTGAGCAGGGTCAATGTGTGAAAAAAGAAAGTCAGGGGAGTCAGTTAGAAGATTTGGGGCGAATGTGAGGCACTCAGAGAGATGGAGGACTTAATTGGAAGTTGATGGAAAGCTTTGTGGCCAAATTGAAATTTTGAAAAACTCAATAGTATAGAAAAAGGCCCCCTCAACTTTATCAAATTCTCACATGCATCACAACTCACACTCTTCACACCACTCCTCGATGTTGATTGGAAAATACTAAACCAAGACCACTATTACCTTCCTCTCATCCCGACTAAAGGATGAGAATTAGTGGCCAAATAGAAGCATGCAGTGGAGGTACGGATTTCGTGATTTTGGCAACTTGAACTTGAAATTGATGAATGGGATGTGACGGTTTAGCAAAAGGAGCGTAGTGGTAGCTTTATTTATAATTAAACCACAAGAGGAAAAGTATTGAAGGTGACGATGCATGGCGGCAGACGATGGTACCATCACACTTTGCTTAACATCAAGGTGGAGACGAAAGTTTAAATTGACTTGGGGGTTTCCATCGGTGCATTGAGGAGCACATTCTAGTTTGTTGTGCTTCTACTCCAACAATGGCAAACGATAGAGCTTCGACAGTTCAAATATAATAACATTGAAAATCAATTTTGGGTTTGTTTGGGCTAATTTTGAGCCTTAAATTGGCTTGAATCTAGTCTTATTTTGTAATTTTTTATTATTGAATTGTTAATTTGGTTAATTTCTTAATTCAATTCAATTGGAATTTGATTCATTACAAAAAAAATAAAGGTTTTTCGCTATGGTTGCCTAGCTATTGCAAAAGGTTGCGTGTAGAGAATGACTTATTCAAGATGGTTATGCAACGCTTTGGCAACCGTAGCATTTGCAATAGCGCCAAATACTTAGCCATGGTTTGGAAACCATTGCCAAAGCTTTAGCTACATCTTTGCAACATATTGGTGACGATTTTTTAGAAATAGGAGAAATTCTACAAATAATGGTTATGGAATGTAAAATCATAGCCATTATGCCTATTGATTACACTTTGGAAAAATCGTAGGCAATACCTTAAATTATTAGCTACCCCTATTTGCCACGTTCTAAAAATGCGTAGGCAGTATTATAACTATTCCTTAATGTCTAAGTATGCAGTGGCGAAAAAGTGCAAACATTTTGACTACAATTTTCTAACTGTTGCCAATACTCTAATTATTATTTTAAATAAATCACCCTCATTTTGAAATTATAAAAATATTATTTATGGCTATTTACATATTCATACAAATAATAAATTTCAAATATATTAATATTCAACAATCAACACCAACTAATTCAAGAAAACATTCAATATTACTATCTGATGAGGTTGAAAGTCATATATAGTGAAAAAAGTTATGTTTGGGCTAATTCGACCAAGGAGGTCGAATAGTCCAACAGCAATATTCTTTGAGGTCTGAGCTATGCAACAAACAACAAACGTTAAACTGGTCGAAGTGCCTCCGACGAAGGCACTCCGATGCTCAAGTTAGTTCTGATTGAAATAGGGTAATCAAACAAAAGAATAGGAGCATATAGTGTATTTAGCATTACCTGGAGTGTGACTAGTAGTGAAGTATTTATAGCCTTATCCTGTGAATGATATGTCTAAGCTGTCCCTATTACGTGTAGAGGGCTCTTGTCCTTGTCGGGGGTTATTGGTCATATCCCGTGCATATACTATTCCAAGTGGCATTATCATCTACTTTATAGGATGAACAGTACTCTAAGGGTGCACCTCCTTGCTAGAGTTGGTGGCAGAAATGGTACCAGGCGGCATGTACCATTGATGTGGAGGCATGCTGCTTGTCAGAGCATTAAATACAGTAAGGATATGAGTCAGCGCAGGAGTAAGCACTTTGATCAATAATGGTTGAACAGACAAGGTGATCAACCAACGAGATGGTTGAATGGACCAAGTAGCTTAAAGCCTTCCGCTGAGTATGGTAGAGAACAATTCAATCAACCAGACGGCTGTAGTTGAGTAATTCTACCTAGCTTGGTCCAAAAGTGATGTTGGGTTGTGCATATTAAGTGGGTTTGGGGGTCTTTTCTGAGGTCGACAACTTGTTGGGCTGAGCCTGTTGGACTATCAAATATCGTGGTCCCCCCTACTCGTAGTCCTGATTGAGCTTATCGTCGAGAAGCAGTAGGGAATAGATAATTGAAATACGGTTACAATGATTTTACGATAGTTACACATATTCAATTAGGGTTTTTGAATAATCGATTAAGATTTTTGAATTCTTGACTAGGGTTTCTAATGATTTTGTGCATTTAATGCACCCGTTACATCATAGAATACAAAGTGCCAAGGGGTAGCAATACAATAATTACTACCGCTTAGGTTTCGACATCTAAATGCCTATAAATAGGCGGGGTAGAGACATCCATTTTTCACTTTTGCTAAATCTGCTCTGGTCGAGTTCTTGCTTTTAAAGCTTCATAAATCTTTTCTGCACTTAGAGTTTTCAAGTTGCCTACTGTAAGTTCTTCTATAAGCTTGTGCTTTTTTTCATTTTTCTTTTACAAAGGTGTCTAGTGCTTCAGATAGTAGAACCATTAGGTCTGAGAGTGTATGATTTAGGGGGAAACTAAGGTTGAAAGTATGTATAAGCGCATGCATAAGAGTAGTCCTAATAATTCATCGAGCAATAGCTCGACCTTGAGTAACTCGAGTACTGAGAGGGCTACCTCTAGGGGCGAGGCTGGCCCAAGGGAGGCGCTTGCATTGCACAGCTAATTATTCATGCCAGACCATTAAAATGAAATAGTTTCTAAAATATCCCCAGCTGACCTAGTTTGAATTAGAGAAATATACTACGTTCCTAATGAGTATGAACTTTTAGTGCTCGGGCCTTAAGATAGGATGCATTGATCTCCAAGGGGATCCATGACAGTGTTTGAAGAGGGATTTAGGTGCGGTTTCAGATTTCCCTTAGCAATAACCATTGTCGACCTCCTAGTGGGCCTTGAGGTGTGTATAACCCAACTTCTCCCTAACTGTTTTGCCACAATATACAATTTTTCTATGTTAATGTACCTATTCGACTAGCCAGCCTCCTTTGCTAATTTTTCAAGTCTATTCTATTTGTTAATGTCTCAAAAGTTAGGTGGTACAGAAGAGTCTAGCTTCTATTACCTGACGGCACGTCCACGTTGAAAGTTCCTAGTAGCCCATTTCTTTTCATATAGCTAGGAGTGGAATAAACACTTTCTTTATGTTCAAGGGCATGGAGAGTTTAATATTCCACGGGGGTAGCCAAGGAGGTATGTGGAAATGCTAGGGAACCAAAAGCCCTGCTAGCCCAACATTTTTGTCCAAAATTTGGTCAATTTTGGGCATATAGAGGCCTCAATCCTAATCGAGGAAAGATGTTAGGTTCTCACTAGCCTATCACCAGCCGTGCTCAACTTGCCCATGAGTGATGGTTAGATAGTAATCTTTGTTGATTATGATAATTATAAATTTCTTTCTTTTTGATCGATTTTGATGGCCTTTTGTTGTATTTTGTTAGTAGATCGAGAAGAGGTAATAACCTACAGTCGAGCAGAAATTGCAACAAGAGCACAAATGAATGAAGAGCACTATTAAGCAATTGCTTGACAAGAGGCCCCCGCAGCAGAGCCAGCCCCTTCAACTTGCTAAAAGACTGCCCCCGCCATGCCTAAAATCAAACAGGTGCCTGAGCCTCAACCTGCTCACCCAGAGAAGCATGTTCGAAGTAACCCCGTGGGTCGGGGCAAAAGACAGATGATTGAGTAGGGAGCCTCGACGCCCAAGAAGACACTGGGCAATAAAAAGAAATAGAAGGTGGTAACAGACTATGACTTGTTTGACAAGTGTGGCGATGGGGTGCTATTTCAACTTTCTCAGCTGAAATCACCTCAATTTGGACATAACCCCACCATTGAGGTAAACGATTCAACCTCCATCCTACAATCAGGCATGACAGGCGATGCTGTCATCAAGTGGATAACCAGGCTTTTCTCCATGGACCAGTGGAAACTTATAAACCTAAGTCAAGTTGGCGCGCTCAGGGCTCTAGCATACCAATGTAATTTAGTAAGTGTGAGGTTGACTATTTCTTATCTAATTCTTTTTTCAAAAATTTATACTGTTCATTGACGCTTAGTGTTTCAGGTAGGCAAGTTGGAATATAATTTGTAACACTGGTCAGAGCTGGCTCTAGCAGATTGAGAGGAGCTACAAGGAAGAGGGAATGTAGATAACTTCATAGTTCAGCTTGAGTTTTCCCTACTTCGAGTTGACTAGCTGAAAAATGATGTGGCTGACCTTCGAGAGCAGCTAAATTCTAAAGATTAGGCAATCAAGGAGAGGAGTCTAATGAACTTTATGCTAAGAAAGGCTCACTTGAACATACAAATGAGCTACTCCTCTAGTCGAGCGGCTAGTAGCAAAGATGTGCTTGAGAAGGCTTAGGAAGCCTTTGCTCGATAGCTCCCCATAACGCAGTGGTAGGCGGTGGAACAATTTATATTGAGCTCGGCCTTAAGTTGCAAGTATAATTATGTTAATTAATGAAGCTCAAGATGTGTTCCACAAGATAGTCAAGCAGCTTGAGAGTTTGGGCTATGCATTTCAGGCTGAGGATAAAAGTAAAATAAGCCTTACCCTAGATGAGAAATTGCAACCTTATCCAAAATCTGAGGAGAGTGGGGTCGATAGGGCTAACGAGAAGAACACCATGACCAGCACCCTTATTAAGCCAATAACTGAAGCCTAACAAAAATAAACTAAGGTCGAAGCTAGGCCAATTGAGTTGGTGAGCAAATTTGCCTTCATTGAGGAACTTGCCGTCCACCTAAGGGAAGAACAGGTCGATGTCGCAAAGTATATGGTGCGCTCAACTAACTTCATGAGCGACATGCGGGGCTTTCCCGACCATCTCAAGCTGTCCAGCCGATCATGTCTACAATGCTGGAGCCCGATCAAAACTAGTAGGAAGATGACCAATCTGAGTCAAGCTAGACTTGATCTTCAAGCTGTCGACTGTTACAGTCTCTTTGCTTTTCTTTTCTTCTTTTTTTTTTATAATAGAAATGTTATTATAATGACTTTTCAATGAATAAAAGATCTTTTCATATCTTTCCTGTCGAATGAAATAAATTTCACATATTTATAGTTGAATGCAACTTTACTATCGCGATTGTATAGGCAAATAGTTGACAACCATATTAGTTATCCATAAAATTCATAAAATCCAACAACTTTATTGTCTATTTTTTATTACTATAGAGAGATACACATAGTCTTTCTGAAGCACACTGAACTTTACAACCGATTATTATTATTTTATGGTGAACTTGTTAATTGACTACTAGGTCGATTATATAGTTTAAGCTAAAAATCCTTAAGTTTTTAGAGTGTAGCTATTTTGAGTCGACTACGAGGTTGATTTAAAACTTTGGTTTAGTAGCATAAAGTTGCTTTTGTGTCTAACTATGGGGTTGACTCAAAATTTAGTTAGGCAGCAATGTGAAGCTGATTCTCTATTGACTACTGGGTCGATGCAAAACTTGAGTGGCAGCATGAAGCTGCTTATTCATTGACTATAGGGTTGACTTAAATCTTGAGTGATGGCGTGAAGCTACTTATTTATCAATTATGGGGTTAACTTGAATCTTGAGTGGCAGCATAGAGCTGCTTATTTGACTATAGGGTCGACTTGGAAACTTGAGTGGTAGTGTGAAGTTGCTTATTCATCAACTGCAAGATTGACTTGGAACTTGAGTAGCAGCATAAAGCTGCTTATTCATCGACTATGGGGTTGACTTGGAAATTGAGTGACATTGCAGAGCTACTTATTCATCAACTATGGAGTCAACTTGGAACTTGGAATGGCACGAGGTAGATATGGCTGTGATAATGCAAACAAATGGTAATAGTATTACAGGAACTTTATTCATATCAAAGAATATGAGGACAATTACAATGTGATTTCATATGTCGAATTTCTTCATGTTGATGGCATTCCACGGGTGAGGGAGCTCATCCCCATCTATATTAGCAAGCTTGTAGGCGTTATGCTTTGATACCTTCACAATAGTGAAAGGTCCTTCCCATTTTGGGTCAAGTTTGCTAACATTCCTAGATACTTTCACCTTTTTGAGAATAAGGTCTCCGACCTTAAACTGGCACAGCTTGACCCCTTTGTTATAGTTCTTCGCTATCTTCAACCTGTAATGCTGCATAGTATTATAGACCAAACTAATGTTTTCTTGAGTAGGTGGAAGTGAATGATTTGAGCTGTATGTTGTATTAGTTCTAAGGGGATGACAGCCTCTAACCCATAGACCAAACTATAAGGGCTGTGACTTGTAGCTGTTCGAGGAGTTGTTTTATATGCCCACAGCACTCCTGGGTGGTCATCTGCCCAGCTCGAGCTAGTATTCTATATCTTGGCTTTCAAATGGTCGAGGATCATTCTATTTGTCACCTCTGTATGGCCATTCAATTAAGAATTTCCTAATGAAGTAAAGTTTTGGGTGATCCCTAAGGCTTCACACTAATTTCTGGTGTTTCTACTCTGGAACTGAGTCCCATTATCTAAAATGATAAATGATATTTTTCCAAATGAAACTCTTGATAGCTGCGTCTGTTATCTTATCAACAGCCTCGGCCTCGACCCATTTGGTAAAATATTCGATTGCCACAACTATGAACTTTAGATGACCTGTCGACTTTGGCAGAGAGCCCAAAATGTTGATCCCCATTGATCGAATGGCCAAGCAATTTGAACATTGACCATGGGCGTGGTTGGTTAATGTGGTAGGTTAGAATGAACTTGGTAGGATGTACATTTTTGAGCAAAATCCATAGAAGCTTTCAATAATATTAGCCAAAAGTATCCATACTTGATTATTTTATGTACAAGGGATCTTCCTCCAGAATAATTCCCACACATGCCTACATGGATATCTTGCAATACTTCGAGAGCTTGGTCGGGATCCAGGCACCTCAAGGGTTGGTCCAGAGATTGACCTCCTATACAGTTGGCCGTGCTCATCAAATGCAAACTTGGCAACTTATCCTCAAAGGCATTGAGCCTCATTTTTGTCTTGGGGGACTATACCATGACTCAAGTAAAGTTTTATTGGATCCTGCCATAAAGGAACTATCTCCTCAATACTCCTTATCAGGTTTTCCTCAAGTGGGCTGATCGAGGGCCTATCGGTGACCAAAAATATTATTGTTCTGTCTCTTATACCTCTTATTGAGCTAGCAAATTTAGACAAGACTCCGCACATTCGTTCTCAGATCTGGGTACCTAACTAAGGGTGAACTTTTGAAAGATTACTGTAATTTTCTAACCTCGGCTGGGTATCGGCTCATCGTTGAATCCTTTACCTTAAAATTTCCCTTGACCTGCTCTGCTACCAGTTGAGAGTCTTTGATCACCGCCAGGTGCTCGATGCTTTAATTGAGTGCCATCCTCATTCCTATGAAGAGGGCCTCATATTCTACTTCATTATTGGTGACACATAGTCGAGTTTTATTGCAAAATCATATTTCTTCATTACTGGTGAATGAAGGGCGACTTCTACCCCTTTCAAAAGTAGTTGATGATCAATCGATATGCAAAATACAAATGAGATAGGCTTCGCAATCTTTCCCAGGTAGGTTAACTCATTTGACGATGAAGTTAGCCAAAAATTGTGCTTTAATAGCTATTCTCGATTGGAAAGTGACATCAAATTCTCCCAATTGATAGCCTGTTTAGTTAGCCTCCTAGATGTGTCTAGCTTCGACAGCACTTGCTTCAATAGCTGATTGGTAAGCATTGTAATGGCATAAGACTAAAAGTATGGACGCAACTTTCGAGCTTAGGTAACTAGTGCTAAGATAAATTTTTTGATTTCCAAGTAATTATGCTCCAGTTCTCGGAGTGACTTACTATAATAATAGACTAGTTAATGGTTGCCATCTTTAGTCAAGACCAAGATCGAGCTGATTGTTGCTTCAAAGATAGCCAAGTATATCTAAAGTATCGCTCCTAGTTTAGGTTTTGCAAGTATAGAGGGGCGAGGACAAGTACTGCTTCAATTCAGACTAGCTTCTGATCATATTATTTATTCCTCCAAAAACCCAACTTCTTGGTATTTCTAAGAATTTTAAAGAAAGGTAAGCTTTTTTCTGCCAATCGTGCGATGAATCTACCCAAGATAATAATCCTTCCAACTAGCTATTGTACATCTCTGACTATTCGAGAAGACGCAATGTTGAGAACAGCTTGAATCTTCTGTATATTAGCCTCAATGCCTTGTTAACTGACCATATAACCTACAAATTTTTCTCCTCAGATCCTGAACATACACTTATTTGGATTCAACTTTAGCCTAAATGCTCTCAAAATTGCAAAAGTGTGATTGAAGTCAAGCAAATGGTGTTGGGCCTTTTTCGTCTTTACGATCATGTTGTCAACGTACACCTCCATCAACTTGCTAATTTTATTTTTAAACATAAAGTTGACTAACCTTTAGTAAGTTGCTCAAGTATTTTTCAATCCAAAAGGCATGACCAAAAAGTAATAGACCCCATTGGAAATAACAAAAGAAGTTTTATCCCTATCTTCGAGAGCCATGAATATTTGATAATAGTCTTGGAACGTATTCATCATGCTCAATAACTCGCAACTAGCAGTGGAGCCTACTAATAAATCTATTCAAGGTGGAGGGTAAGGATCTTTAGGACATGCTTTATTTAAATCTGTGAAATCATTACACATGTGTCATTGTCCCTTATTTTTTGGGATGAGTAGAACATTACAAAACCAAGAAGGATATTGAATTTCTACAATGTAACCCTCATCTAAAAGTTTTCTAACTTTGTCCTCAATGATCTAGGTCTTCTAGGCATTAAATATCCTCATCTTCTATCTGATCTGTTTATATAAGAGGTCGATATTGAGATGGTGTACGATCACACTAAGGTTGATTCCCTGGAGGTTGGATACTTTTCAGGCAAAGATGTTAATATTTCTTCTCAAGAAATTGACCATAAGACATTTCAAGTGGAAGCCCATATCTGTTTTGATCCAAGTTATTTTGTCGGGGTTTTTTTGTTGTAGCTTGATAGTTTTAAATTCCACGATGAGCTCCACTTAGGTATCCTCCAACTTTCTCTTCTTATTAGCTTGGGTTTCCTCAGGTTCCACTATAGAGGTGTCTCCTAAGGTCTTCAATTGTGTTCAAGTCTTCTGCTCACTTGACTTGACTGAAATGCTATAGTACCTCTAAGCTTTCTTGATATTGCATAGCAGTTCACCTGTGTCGATTGGGGCTAAAAATTTTATCTTCATATGATAGGTCAAGACAATGGCCTAAAAATTATTGAGGGCTGGTCTACTAATTATAACATTATAAGTAAATAGGGTGTTAATCATCAGATAATTCACCATCAAAGTCTTTCTTTGAAGCACCTCGCCAAATGACGTTGATAGAATGATGGACCCTTCTAGAGAGGAAGATGATGTTGGCTGAGCTTCAAAATTGGCAATCTCAACAGAGACTATCATAGGACAATTAATTTTGTGGTTGATATTCTTTCCCTTAAGATAAGCTAAGTTGCTATTAGTGAAAGAAATGGGCTCTGCGCTAATTAATAGATGGAATGTTATTTCGATGAGCGAGGCTTTGGTCAACTCCAACCTCCTCTGAGTTTGCCTCTTCACTAATTTTGAGTCCCCCCCAATGGAACATCCCGCAATCATGATAATTACCCCTTGAATGGGTGGATGATCTTCATGGGCAGGTTTCTTTCCTTTTTCCTCTCTCCTTGGTTTGATTGACCTTTCTCTACAGGGAGTTCGGTTGATTTTGCCCACTTCAACCTATGTCTCCATAGCTATATACTTTTTGAGATAGCCCTATCTAATGAGTCTCTCGATTTCATCCTAGAAATTGAAGCATTTATCTGTGTTATGCCCATTTTATTTATAAAAATGGCAGTACTTCTTTGATTTTTTCATCGCTTCAGTCTCCATTAGCTTTCTTAATTTCTTGAGGAGATTATCATACTAAATGGTAAACAAGACCTCTCTCCTCGAAATATCTAGCGGGTTGTAGTCGTGGAAGCACTTTATTAGAGATCAACCTCTCCATATTTCTGGTTGTCTCTTTTCTTTTTCTTTTTATAAAACTTAGAGGATTTAAACTTAAGCTTATGTATTTTCTTTTGAGTTATATACCTCTCTACCAGGTCAAGTAGCTCCTTCATTGACCTCGAGCGCTCTCACACCAAAGCATTAGCGCATTCTTTGTGCTTGAGCCCCAAGAACAACATGTCGATCAAAAATTTGATCATGAGATTGTCTATCTTCAAGACCTCTGTGTTGAACCTCGTGAAGAAGTCATAGAGGGACTCCCTTTCATTCTACTTAATAGTATGGAGTTGAGTGTGGTGGAGTTTTGCCTTTCCTCAGCTGGCAAATTGGTATAAAAATTTATCATAAGGTTGATCATAGGAGTATATCGACGAGGGCTCTAGCTTCACAAATCAATCAAGCGCTATGCCTTAGAAATTGGTCACTAGCATCTTGGCATAGATATACTCGTTGTGCTCGTACAGCTGCATCATATGCTCTAACTACATCAAATGCTCATTGGGGTATGTTGAGCCATCATATCTTGGCAATCCAATTGGGACCTTGGCTTCGACAATAATGCACTCGTCGATAATCTCCTAGATAAAGGGGGAGCTTCTTTCTCAACAAGACCTCTAAGGGCCTTCTAAGTTGGACACCGTGTCAATATTTCTCCTTGAGATCTCATTGAGGCATTTTTTTAGTTGTTGTACTTGGTGGAAGACTTTCTCCCACTCCTCCCGATTAGCTTGAGTAGCATTTCGATCAAAATATTATCTCGCCGCTCATTCTTATGGCATTACAAGGCTTAATAGGTAACATGATAGTTTTCGGAGTCAACAATTTCCTCCTTTATCTTCGGTCACTCCCTCTTTCCCTTGGGGCATCTAGGACTGGCATCACGTCTAGCTGGTGGCCACCTAGATTTCAAAGAACCATGGTTGCCTCAAGGGGACCTTTCTTCCAGTAGAGGCTATTGCAGAGTGGCATTACCAGCTGAGGTTAGCATAGTGGTGTGCCTATTTAATGCAGTGAAAAGTTGAGTAGAGATTTGGGCGGATATTTGTTCACTTATCAACTGCGTCAGCTAAGGTATAGTCAATGTTACAACTTACTCCTGGGGGACGCTAGGGCTTAGAACATGTGAACATTAATGCAGCGAAGGGGGAGGGGGAGGGGGAGATGTGGACCTCCTATTATCTTCCCTCTCAGATATGGCTATTCTTGTGTTCACCATTTTTTTAGTTGCAATCTTAGGAATTCCCATAGACGGCGCCAAAATGATGAGGTTGAAATTTGTATATAGTGAAAAGGGTTATGTTTGGGTTGATTCAACCAAGGAGGTTGAATGATCCAACAACAATATTCTTCAACGTCTGAGATCTACAACAAAGAGGAAACGTCAAACTAGCTAAGGTGCCTCCAGCAAAGGCACTCCAACGCTCAAGTTAGTTTTAGTCAAAATAGGATAATCGAATAGAAGAATAGGAACATATAGTGTATTTGGCATTACTTGGAGTGTGGCTGGTAGTAAGGTATTTATAACCTTCTTCTGGTGGATGATATGTCTAACGTGCCCCTATCACGTGTAGAGGACTCTTATCCTTGCTTGGGGGTTATTGGTCATATCATATCCATGTATTATTCTAGGTGGCATCATCTCTTATTTTACAGGATGAACAGTACTCTAAGGGTGCACTTCCCTGCAAGAGTTGGTGGTAGGGTTGGTGGTAGAGTTGGTGCTAGAGGCTATATCGAGTGGCACGTGCCATTAATACAGAGGCACGTTACTTATTAGAGCATTAAATGCTACAAGGATATGAGTCAGTGCCAGAGTGAGCACTATGGTCGATAATGGTCGAACAAATTAGGCGGTTAACTAGAGAGATGGTTGAATGGACCAAGTTTCTTGAAGCCTCCTGTTGAGTGCGGTCAAGAACAATTCATTCGACTAAGCGACTATGGTCGAGTGATCTCACCCAACTGGGTCTAGAAGCAACATTGGGTTGTATATGTTAAGTGAGGTTGGGGGCCCTCTCGAAGGTTGATAGTTTGTTGGGCTATCTCTTATCACTGTCCATTAAAAACTCTGTTAAAGCACAAAGACATAGCTAATGTAGTTCATCATCCTAAAATCAACTCAAAATCTAATGATAATTCCATGAGTAAATTGAGGTATCACAACTATTAAGAGTAAAAAGAAAAAAGTATCACTAATTAAAGTCATCCAATAAAATCCAATTGAAAGTTCTGGAGCATCCTGATCACAAATCCCCATGTCATCATCAAGAAAAAAAATGCATGAGCCACCTAAAATTGTGTACAACAATATAATAAATAAATTAATATGTCAATTATTTTGAGAAAAATAGCATTAGAGACAAAACCAAAACTCAACCCTACTTACTTATGTGCATTAGATAACAAAACTTACATCAAACAACATAATTGATAGATAAAATATAGTTTAAACAAAATACCCAGATCATTATTAAGCACATAAGAGTTTCCACAACAAAAAAATGGGAACAAGAAAAGAAAATTATTTTAAGAGCTTTAACTGCAATAATTCATAGCATAACCAATGAATAAACTCATAATTACTATGTATGCATCATTAGTCCACTATTAAAAATAAAAAGTTTAAAAAGGAAAGAAAAACATAGTAAACCATAATATAGAGAGGGAAATGAGCAAATGCTAATAATCGTTACATCACTGTCTATTAAGAAAGTTGAATCAATAAGCATAAATAGAAATTATCAATAAATAAATAACTAACTAGGTTATAATGATTCCCTAATATGTAGACATGGTACTAATTAATTAGTCGTGCATGCATGCATCTTTTAAACAAATCATCAACGTCTATCAATTAAGTATTAGATCTAACGTCTTTCATGATATCATTTCAACTCCTATATGCCTATATATACATCAAAGCGATATCATTTCAACTCCTCTATGGCTATATATACATAAAAGCCTACTCAGATAATCATATTATCAAATTAAGATGCTAAAACAATATCTCTAAGTACCATACTCAGCCAACAGAAACCAGACAGTTAATTTGTAGTACTAGACAGCTAGAACTTGAGCAAGATTTTGCAGAGTACTTAATACATAGCAAGCACGAACAAACAACATAATTGGCAAATAAAATCTTCAAGAAAGTTTGTATATATACCTTTTTAATTACATAATTATGTTGATTACATATGCATATTGTGTATTCCCCCTTGGTCTCAGAATTTTTGGATGACAATTTTAACAAGTACCCTTCCAACATTAAGGAGTTAAAGAGCAGGGGATGGAAAGTGGTGCATGGTGTTGATTTATAGGCTTTGGTGGATTTTTTAGTTTAGGTAAGGTTTCAAATGGAGATTATGGATGTAAATATAGAGTTGAGGGGCTCCAGAGGAGTTGGTATATATACTTGTAGTGTACTAGCATAGAGAATTCTGGGTTCAAAGATCTTGTATAATGAATTCTGGGTTCAGATATGAAAATACCGGCTCTTGATTTGGAGATGATAGCTTCTCATTATGGTTCCTCATCTGTAAATGGGTCATGAATCAGCCTGGGCTGGATCCAGCCAATTCAGTTAAAAAAAAAAAAAAAAGGATCCCGGGTATGTTCTAAAATAATGCACCCAAAAGGTTTTTTTGGTATTACTCTGTCAGCGCACAATCTCTTTCTCAAAATTTCAGTTCAGAAGTGCTAAGAGCGCAAGATCATGGTAGAACAAAGCATAGAGAGAAGAAAAATTGAGCATTTGAGTAATGAATGTACACGAGCAGACTTATCAATACAATTAATAAATTAGATTACATTATATATTTCGACACAGAATCACAAACATTTGGTGGCATGAATGGAAGAATAAAGCTTACAAACGTGAGAGAAAGATGATGACATAAGAAACAAAATATAGGATCATTTACATCAACTTTTCACTGCACATGAATATTCATTCCACTAACAGTGAGAAATTTTCTCTTCGGAACCAACATAGTAAGAAAGTGCCCTCATAGAATCTCACATTGAATTCTTAAATCAGCAAAAACGAATTCCTACAAAAGCAAGTCCAAGTAGTTCTTCAGCCTTGACAAAAACTAGAAAACAAATAACCTGAAATTTTCAAAGCATAGGGCTCATTTCACACATACCTCATCTACCGACAAGGAGAATATCTGCATTCATTCATTCATTCATTACGAGAGGAGTACAAACAGTTCAACCCATACTTCCATCATTCTATTTTTTGTAAGTTTATTTATGCTGACTGACTGCTTTGCAGAAACAATTATTGAAAATCAGTTGTAAAATTCTGATTAGTATTCATATATGAGCGAAGGAATACTATAACCAAAGAATGTTTCTTTGATTAATGTATGATTACATTTAATAAGTTGGATAACTTTTTTTTCAATTCTTTTTTCCGACCACTTTACCTTTTCAACCTTTTTATATGAATATTAACAACAAGAAGCTTACGTTTAACTAAATTACAATTAGCAGCTATACGGCAAGCAATTATTATACTTCTGGAAACAATTAATAACTTAATTATCAACTATATGTCATTGATGGAATTTAGTTACATAAACTA
>JACGDI010005073.1:18376-48021 GCA_014898725.1 Jacaranda copaia
TATCATCTCAATCCACCGGACTTCCGGACCATCAAGCTCTTTGCAGCATCAAATTGTAATTGCTAATATTTATAACTAAAATGGTGGTAGGATAAATTTATTTAGAAAAATTTCATAGGCTATTCAATCTTATAAGACTTCATAATATTTTGTATTTATACTATTAACCATCTATTTTATTTCATAGTAATTACTTTCTAAAGTTTGTATAAATAAACCTACCTTTTTTGCTGTAGTCTGTGCTTGGACAGCAATCATTAAGAACAGAAAATGGTGATTACTTACCCACAAACTTATTACCATAAAAACTAAAACGAAAAGGACAAAAAAAAACAAAAGAAAGAAAGAACAAGTAGAATCTTGAATTTGGCCCTCTTTTCTCTTTGACATGGTTCGCCAGAACGGTCGTGGAATCGAGATGCAGGATGAGGTTTCCATTTCATTGCAATATTGCGAAATGGTCGTGGGTTCCACAAATTTTTGTTAATAAATTATTTAAAAAATTTAAATAACATCTAACTAAATAATTCTAATAATCTCATTTGAATAATTATAAATCTAAGAATTTCTAAATTTTGAAATAAAAAAAAAAGTAATTAAATAAGTATATCTATCACCTTTCAGGACATTAAGATAAGAAACCTTAGATAATTAATATTTTTGTATAATTATAAACACAATACGAAGGAACCAAACTTTTATGCTACAAACTTGTATCAGAATAGTGTGTGAAGAACCAAGGCGTAGCACCTTCAATTTCAATAACTGAAAATAATATATATATATATATATATATATTTTAATAAAAGTAAAATTATTGAGGCTCAATAATTCATTTCTCATGGTAGTGCCACCACAGTCCACACACCCATCATCCCCTCATTAGAACACATGGATTCCACAGTCCACACACCCATCGTCAGAACACCACATTCCACACATCCATCATCCCATCATCAGAACACCCATCAGAACACGTGGATTCCATAGTCCACACACTCATCATCCCCATCCCCATCCCCATCATTTCTCATTTCTCATGCCTTTGTCAACAGCAAACAAGGGTGGGCAGTCAGCTGAGGAAAACTGCATCCTCATCGTGTTGCTGCCTATTGCAGAAAATCAGTTCCTGTTCCACCTTGCCAATCTAGCGATAAATCGGCCGCTTTTTGCCGTGCCAGTCTCACCTTCATTCCACGTCGGCGTGATGGAATGCCCAGCCATTCGGTTCCGTATAGGCCCTTTCGGCCCGTTTCATAGGGTTCCGGCAAACCATGCTCTCTTATGCACGGACAATACAATTTCTTCACCAAGGAACTGTTTAGTTCTACCTCCCTCAACATTTTTAAAAGGAAATGAGGTTCCAGTCCTCATTTAACAGATCTTGGGGAAGATTTTTTTTAGGCTACTAAGACATCTAGTAAATGATTTCTACTGGCAATCATGAAAATATCATGTAGCTTATATATATATATATATATAACACGACTAAAATAAAGGATAGCTACTTCAGCAATCAATAGGATAGTTGAAAAAAAGTTAGTAGTATATGCAGGCAAGATGTGTCTTTTTTAGCTTCTGCCGTGCATCACTTGCGGAACTAGAGAAATAGCCACTAATAATTGTAATAGTGCCCAAGGAATTTCCTCTGTGATTGATCATTTCATCAGTACCATTGCTTCTCAATATCTATTTCTTTAGAAAATATTGTTCCTTTTTCTTTACAGTCTTTCATAGATTCTCTTAGAATAGATTCTCTGTTTTTATCCAAGCAACAACTCTAATTCAGTATCAAAAGTGTGGCAATTTGCAACTCTCTTAGCTATAGACACATGTATATGTGGTTCTAACCTCTAAATACACACACACATATATATATATCTAACTTTTGCACCCAAATTCAATATATAGCCTGAATTAGTGTCAAGTTGCAAACAAATTGAGGTTCAATTCCGAGATGAGAACCCACACAAACGGTGTCATCCATTGAAAGAAGATGGATTTTCAAAAATCATGAGCAAAGAAAATCCAGGCATACATAAGATCTACTGGAGATCTTTGGGCTACTTTCTTTGCCCTTTCACGATTTCCAAGAAAGCATACACACAGTAGCAGAAAATTCATAGCGATGGAGATTGAAAATCAAACAATTTACAACTAAATAAACTAAGCGCCATAGGCAAATAACTGGATAAGGCAGGAAGATAAGAGAGCCGGGTTATAGATTTGAAGCAGCAGAATCATCTTAGTCCCACTGATAACTTTATGATTCAACCTTAGATTGTAGTCCTTGTTTCGTACTTTCTTCTCTTTTGACGCCTATCCTCAAAGAGAGGGAACGGTAGGTCTACTGCAAAATCTTCCTCGTAATTAAATGTTGGCTGCTGCTTCAAGAAAATCAAACATTATTTCAGCAACAAATCTAAAATAAAACAAAAATTTTATAATAAAAGAACAAAAGTAAGATATCAAAACCAACAATTTGGAAGAAAAATTTGCTGGTAATGTGAGTGAGATAGTGTTTGCACGAGAATGAGTAGGGACAGAGAGAGAGAGAGAGGGAGAAGCCCCAGTTTTTGCTTGTTCTTGCTGGTAGAATGAGGCGGGAGAGAGAGAGAGAGAGAGAGAGATTATGCTTGTTCTTGTGGGTAGAATGCAACATAGAGAGACGGGGAGAATGTAAGACGAAAAGATAAAATCTGTAAGTTCAATAATATATAAGTAAATTAAATGAATAATTTATCTTTTGTTTAGATATAATTTAAAAAAATTGTTTAGATATAATTTAAAAAAAGAAAGAGAATAATAAATAAATTAAAGAACGTTTTATTCTTGTTAAACAAAATAATAAGAGCAATTTTAAAAGTGTTGGTAAATAAGAAAAAAATAATGAGCAAAAAAGTTAAAAGAAAATAATTTTATTACTTACTTTCATAAAGACATAGGTAATAATTAAATAATCCCTAAAATTTTATTCTTTATAATTATATATATAGATAATAATTAAGTATTGCATACTATTTAACTCTAAAGCATATGCAAATTGAAATTTTATTCTTTATGATTAGAAAAGTGTGAATAGTGAGTATGTAATGCCTACGGTTTACTCTTAACCGTAGGCTCTAATAAATTTTATTGCTCACGTAGTTTAAAATATGGATAAAAATTTATTTCCTACAGTTTAGCTAGACTAAGCGAAAATGGGGTGGTGAATTACACATTTTTTTATTGTTTATCGTGATTATAACCAAAACATAAATTAAAATAAAATGAGATTTTGATTGACCAAAATTTTGACAATGAATCAAGATTTGACATTAAATTAGTAAGAACCTTATCGAAGCCTAATAAGTCAAATTAACTTAAGTTAGGAAAATAAAATTTAAGTTGGATTAAGAATTAATTATGAAAAATCTAGTTGAGTATGCTGTTGCTGACCGTGCTCGACAAGAAGTGTCATCCATTCTAGCCTATTCGACCATTTTTTTGATTGACAAGCCCCATCTGTTCGACTTCTATTGACCAGATGACTTACTCTGGCGTTGATTTAAATCCACGCTGCATTTATTATTCTGATAGGCAACATGCCTCTGCATTAATAGCGCGTGACAGTAGGTACAGTTGCGAACACCAACCCTGCCACTACTTTTGATAGGGAGACGCCTACTTGAAGTAATGTTCACCTTAGAAAATAGGCGATGGTGCCACATGGAATAGTACCAAGATCGAAAATAACCATTAATCCCCTAGCAAGGATTAAAGCCTACTACATCTGATAGGGGCACCTTCGGTAAATCACATACTAAGAGAACGTTATAAATACCTCATAACTAACCACGCTCTAAGGTAATGCTGAATACACTATAAGTTCTCAATATTCTATTTGATTATCATCTTTTGACCAAAACTAACTTGAGCATTGAAATGGCTTATCTAAGGGCACATTGGCTAATCTAACGTGTGTTGCTGTTGCAGATTTCAGATATCGAGAAGAATACCAATTGGACACCTTGACCTACCATGTCGAATTTACCCAAACACTACCCTTTCACCATAAACGACTTTCAACTTCATCATTTTGGTACTATTTGTGGGAAGATCAAGATTGGAACGAAAGAATAGTGAGCACATATAGAGCCACATCATGAAAGGAGAAGAATAGAAAATCCACATCACCGTCTCCTCCTCTGCCCCAGCAAGTTGCACATGCTCTAGGCCCCAGCGCCACCTAGGAGCAAGTAGTGACATTAACTATGCCTTAGTTGATGCAGCTGATAAGTGAGCAGATCTCTGCTCAAATCTCAGCCTAGTTGTCTGCCGCATTGAATAGGTATACCACTGTGCCAGCCCTTGCTGGTAGTGCTACCCCACAACCGCCTCCCCCAAAAGATAGATCCCCCAGAGATAGCTGCAGTAGCTAGGAATCTAGGCGACTGTCTACCCGATATAAAGCTAGTCCTAGATGCCCACATGAGGAGAAAAGGCGACCAAAATTACAGGAAGAGATTGTCGACTTAGTAGATCACGTTCGACCTAATCGAGTCCCGCAGCATAATAGGGTCAAACGCTTTAGGCGTGACTATCGCGAAGACATGGGAGAATATATAGACCTCACAACCTGGCCCATTCGAGCCTCGTAGTGTGATAGGACTGAGCGCGCTAGGCCATATCTTGATCAAAATGCCACTCTAACTGATTGAGAGGAATGGGAGAAAATGTCCTATCAAATCCAACAACTAAATAGGCACCTCGACAAGATCTCAAGGAAAAATACCAAAACAGTGCCTAATCCAAAAGACCCTCAAAGATCTCTTCAAGAGAGAGGATCCCCATTCATCCAAGATATTATCGATAAGTGCATTATTGTTGACGCAAAGGTCCCAACTAGTCTATCTAGATATGATGGCTCGACGGACCCCAATGAGCACCTAATGTAATTTGAGCACATGATGCAACTACACAGACATAATGAATACATCCATGCCAAAATATTGGTGACCACCTTCCAGGGTATTGCTCTTGACTAGTTTGTGAAGCTCGAACAGTCGTTAATTTACTCTTATGACTAGCTGTGTGACAACTTTTGCACCAATTTACTAGCAGGAGGAAGGCAAAACTCCTCATACCCATCTCTATACCATCAAATAGAGCGAGGGGGGAGTTCTTCCATGATTTCTTTACCAATTTCAACACGGAGGTCCTCAAGATAGATAACCCCAGGATCGAGTTCCTGATAGACGTGCTGTTCTTGGGGCTTAGACATAAGAAATGTTCTAATGCGTTGGTGTGTGAATGCCCAAGGTTGATGGAAGAGTTTCTTAACTTGGCTTAGAGGTACAAAACTTAGGAGGAGATGAACATGCTTAAGTTTAAATCCTTCGAAGTCGACAAGAAGAAGAAAAAGAGAGACAACCAAAAGCATAAAGAATGAGGTTGATCTCCTATAAAATGTTTCCACAACTATGCATCCTTGAACACTCTAAAGAGAGAGGTCCTATATACCATTCAACATGGTAACCTCCTTAAAAAATTGAGGAAACTAATGGAGACTGAGACAATAAAAAAATCCAAGAAATATTGTCACTTCCACAAATAGAAGGGGCATAACACAGATGAGTGCTTCAACCTCCAGAATGAGATTGAGAAGCTAATTAAGTAAGGCCACCTTAAGAAATATATAACCATGGACACTCAGGTTGAATGGGACAAAATCGACTAGACTCCCCATAGAGAAAGGTTGGTTAGCCCTAAAAGGGAGGATAAGGAAAGAAACCTATCCACGAGGATCACCCGTCCATCTGAGGAGTGATTAACATAATTGCAGCAGGTCCCATTAGGTGGGACTCAAATTCTGCTCAAAGGCAAACCTAAAGGAGGCTTGAGTTAACTAAAGCCTCACCCGTTAAGATAACATTCCACCTGACGATGAGTGCAAAGCCCATCTCATTCACTAATAATGACTTGGCCTACCTCGAGGGCAGAAATATTGACCATAAAGCAGACTGTCCTTTGGTAGTCTCTATTGAGATTGCCAACTTTGAAGTACGTAAGGTCCTAGTCGATAATGGTAGTTTGGCTAATATCATCTTCCTCTCCACCTTGAAAAGAATAAATATGGGCCAGCTAAAATTTGAACCTGTGCCAACCCCACTGATCGGATTTGGGGGGTCAAAAATCATCCCAAAAGAATCCATCAACTTGTCAACATCATTTGGAGAGGCTCTTCGAAGGAGAACTTTGATAGTGAACTACCTAGTGGTCGATTCCCCATTCGCTTACAATGTTATCATAGGTTGACCGACTCTTAATAACTTTTATGCCATTATGTTAACCTACCACATGAAAATCAAATTTTCAACCCCAGCAGGCACAGGGGAGCTTTTGTGCAATATGAAGAAGGCTTGGAGGTGCCATAACATCTCGATTGAGTTAAGCAAGTAGAGGACTCAACCATAATTGAAGACCTCGAGGGATGCCCCTGTAGTAGAACCTAAGGACCAAATAAGTGTATATTTGAGGTCTGTTGAGGTAAATTTTTGGGCTACATGGTCAGTTAATGGGGCATTGAGGCAAACCCGCAGAATATTTAAGTAGTTCTTGACATCACCCCTTTGAGAACAGTCTAAGATGTTCAGAGGTTGGTTGGGAGGGTTATAGCCTTGGGAAGGTTCTTTGCAAGATTAGTCGATAAGAGTTTACCCTTCTTCTAAATTCTCAGAAACGCCAAGAAGTTGGGTTTCTAATAGAGTGAACAGTGTGATTGAGCATTGGTCTAGTAGAAATAGTACTTAGCCCCGCCTCCCATGCTTGCAAAACCTGAATTGGGAGAAGTGCTTTAGTTATATTTGGCAGTTTTCAGAGCATCGATTAGTTCAGTATTAGTCTCGACCTGAGATGACAACCATCAACTGATTTACTATTGCAGTAAATCTCTCCAAGGGTCGAAGCATAATTACTTGGAGATCGATAAATTTGCCTTAGTATTAGTAACTGTGGCTCAAAAGCTGCGATCATATTTCTAATTTCACGCTATCATAGTGCTGACTAGCCAACCATTGAAGCAGCTATTGACGAAGTTAGACACATCAAAAGACTAACCAAATGGGCAATTGAACTAGGAGAATTCAACATTACTTTTCAGCCCCGAATAGCCATCAAAGCACAAGTTTTGGCTGACTTTATTGCTGAGCAAGTTGACTTGCCTGAGAAGAATTTTGACGCCCCTCTTGTTTGGACCCTGCACGTTGATGGATTATCGACCACATCTGGAGGAAGAATAGGGGTTGCTCTCCACTCCCCAGATGTATAGAAATATGATTTTGCAATAAAATTAGACTATTCAATCACGAATAATAAGGCAGAGTATAAGGCTCTTCTCATAGGAATGAGAATGGCGCTCAATCGGGGTGTCAAGCACCTAGTCGCCATTATAGACTCTTAGTTAGTAGCTGAATAGGTTGATGGAAAATTTGAAGCCAAGGACTCGATGATAAGCCGGTACCTAGCTGTGGTAAAAAAGTTGCAACAATCATTTAAAAGGCTCACTCTTAGTTAGGTACCTCGATCTAAGAGCAAATGGGCAGATGCTCTCTCGAAGTTTGCCAACTCGACCAGGGGTATGAGGAATAGAAAAATTATATTTTTGGTCACTGATAGACCATCAATTAGACCCCACAATGAAAATTTGATAATAAGCATTGAGGAGACCATAGTTTCTTGGTAAGTCCCAATAAAACTGTATCTGAGCCGAGGTACCATCCATGAGGACAAGAATGAAGCTGATGTCTTCGAGGCCAAGCCTCTAAATTTGCACTCGATGAGCACAGTTAGTTGCACAAGAGGTTAATCTCTGAACCCCCCCTAAGGTGCCTAGATCCCAATCAAGCTCTAAATGGGTCAAGGCAAAAGTAGTTTCAAAGATAATAGATGCGGCCATCAGGAGTTTCATATGGAAAAATATAATCTGCCATTTTGTTCTGCCCAAGGTCCTTATTTCTGGTAATGACACTCAATTCCAGAGTAAGAGCACTAGAGTTTGGTGCGAAGCTTTAAGGATCGCATAGCACTTCTCAATAGGCAATCCTCAATCGAATGGCTAGATGGAGGTAACCAACAGAACAATCCTCAACTATCTAAAAGCCAGGATACATGATACTAGCTCAAATTGGGTAGATGACCTCCCCGATGTGTTATAGGCATACAGAACAACTCCTCGAACAGCCACAGGTTATAGCCCTTATAGTCTCATTTATGGGTCTGAAGCAGTCATCATCTTAGAGCTAATTTAACACACGGCTCAGGTCATTCACTTTCATCCACTATGAAACACATCGAAGAGGAAACTCAATCTTGAAACTATCAACGAGCATTACCAAGAAACTTATAATACTATACAGCGCTATAGGCCAAAGATGGCCAAGAACTATAATAAAGGGGTCAAATTGCACCATTTTAAGGTCATAGATCTCATTCTCAAAAAGGTAGAAGTCTCCAAGAATTTTGGAAGGCTTGACTTGAATTGGGAAGGACCGTACTCTGTTGTTAAAGTATCAAAGCACAATGCCTATATACTAGCCAATATGGAAGAAGAGGAACTCCCTCGCCCATGGAATGCCGTCAACCTGAGAAAATTTTACATTTGAAATTATGTTGTATTTATCCTTGTATTCTCCAACTTGAATAAAGTTCCAACAATATCGCTACAATTTATAGGCATTGTTATAATTATACTCAGCAAGCACCAAGTCCCTAGTCGATTCCGTAGTCGATGAATAAGTAGTCCCTTATTGCCACTCAAATGGCTTCATTCTGCTAAGTTCCTCATCGATCCCGTAGTCAATGAATAACAACCCCTTACTGCCACTCAAGCAAATTTATGCCGCCAAGCCCTAGTCAACCCCGTAGTCAACAAATAAGCAGCCCCTCGTTGCCACTCAAGTAGCTTCATGCTGCTAAGTCCCTAGTTGACCCCGTAGTCAATGAACTAGCAGCCGCTTGTTGCCATTCAAACAGCTTTATGTTGCAACACATGTTCCCGTTGACCTCATAGTCAATAGATAAATAGCATCGTGCTACAAGACTTACGTCAATCTTGTAGTCAACAAAGAAACAGCTTCATGCTATTTGATTAGTTTTCAAAATTTAATTCAACCATAGCATCGACCCTAAATAACTGCAAGCTGCAAACTTGAGCTTTTCCGCCTAAATCTAATAGTTGACCTAGTAGCATTAATAATCGACGATGCAATTGTGCAAACAAATTACTATGCATCTGTTAACATTAAACAAAATTGATAACAATGTTGTTAGATTTTCTTCATTATGATAGTGATAACCAAATATTTTATCAAGTATTCTCCACATTACTATGACAGTCAAGCTACATATGACGAGATTCAATTGCTATCTTTAATATAACAAGATAGAAGTAAAAAACATCCTTTATTCATTAAGAAGTTGGTCACCATTACAAAAACACAGAAGAAAAAAAAAGAGCCAAGAAAGGCCAATTTAGTTTTGGCTAGTCCCCGCCTGGTCGTACTTTTACCATTCTAAGTCTAGCTCCAGCAATGCGCACACAAGTGGCAAAATGGCTTATGGTAGTTCAGAAGGCTCTGTAATATCACTCATAAAGTTGGTTGAATGCAGCACATACTACGCCACATCAACTTTCTCGTCCCTGAGCTGCACCATAAGGTCTTCTACAAATGTGAACTCATCGACCATCGGCTCTAACTTCACGTCGACTTTAGTTTTCTTCTTTTGGGCTTCAGTCAGAGGCTTATTGGGTGTAGGGGTCATAGTTTTCTTCTTCGGGGCCTGGTTGGCTCTGCCCTCTTTAGGGTTAGGGTAAGGCTCTAATTTGTTATTTACTATAGAGCTTATCCTATTCTTGTCATCAGGCTAAAAAGCATAGCCCAGGCACTCAAGCTACTTCACAGCCCTATGGAAGGCCCTGCGAGTATCGTCAAGTGACATGATCACGTTCGCATCTTGAAAAGCATAACTCAAGATAAACTGTTCAACTACCTCGTATCTCATCTTTGGAAGGTGTTGGTTGAAGGCCTCCCTCGCCTCAATGGTAGTTTTTGCGCAGTCTTGAGCCCGACCAGAAGTAAAGCTCACCTGCAAGTCCAAGTGAGCTTTCTTTATTATAGAGTCCATTCAACTCCACTCTTTGACTACCTTGACCAGTTGCTAGTCTTTGGAGTCCAATTGTTCTTAGAGCTCAGCTATCTTTTTATTTAGCTGCTTGACTTGGAGTTGGGAGGACTCGAGCTGCACTTTGAGGGATTTCATATCCCCTCCTTTTTGCTACTCTTTCCTATCTGCCAATGCCAACTCTAATCGGCGGTAGATATTATAGCCTAGTTATCCCACCTAAAACATAAGATTGTTAGTCCACAGTGCTACAACGAAAAAGGAATTTAATGAGAAATTATCAATCTCGTGGTTACCATATTACAGTGGTAGGCCAAAGCCCAAAGAACGCTGACCTGGCTAAAGCCTATCAATTTTTGTTAGTCGATAAGAAAAGCCCAAAGGTCAGCCACTTTAGGGTATTGCCGCTAGTTATTCCTCCTCAAATGATGGAGGTTGAGTTAGTTATGTTGTACATGGGGTCGGTTGCGAAATAGGGTGGGGCCAATCGAGGAAGTTGGAATAGTACTTAATCACCAGGTTTTCTAAATAGGGCGTAGCCTGTCATTGCTTTTTATTTCCCTTTGTCCCCTATGGCCTTCTTTGACACTAAGCTTCTTTGCTTGATAATCTATCTTTTGCCCGACCCATGGGACTGCTTTACATTGGCTCTTCCCAAAGAATAAATTAGGTTTCGAGTGCCTATTCGACTTACAGGGGTCCAGGAGTCGAGGTTGATTGTGTCGAATCGGCTGGCTTTGTGGGATATCCTTCTCATAGAGTGGCAATAGCTCGGTAGCATTTCTCATTTCTTAAAGCTCTAGCTTGAGCTTCAGTTTTGCTTCTAGCCATTATCTTTTTTTGATCTACAAACATAAGCAAGACAAACAGGCATTAGAGTTGAGCAGAAAGAACAGCAACATAGATACAATGTTCAATGAGAATTTGTACCTAAGTGATCGCCCATGGGGAGTTCAAGTTAGGCTGACGATAAGCCTGCCTACACCAGACACCTTTCTTTAATTAGAACTGAGGCCTCCATATGCCTAAATTCAACCAAATCCCTGATGAAGGTGTTAGGCCAACTAGGTGTCTGGTTCCCCGGCATCTCCATAGGTCCCCTTCACCAACCCTTCGGAATGGCGAAAACCCTAGCCCCCAAACATAGAAAAAATGTTTTTTCTACTCTTGGTTGTAAGAAGTGGTAGGGGATACTAAAAATACTCGGCAGGGTCGAGCAATCAAGTAGTAAAAACCACACTCCTTGGTACTACCCAACTTCCACAACATGGGTAAGTGAAATAAATTTTAAAAGTTGGCGAAGGAGGCAAGTTGATTGTATAACTGCATTAGCACAGTAAAACTATAGAGGGTGGAGAAACAATTGGGAAGCAATTGGGTTATGCAAACTTCCAGGCCCACCAAGAGGTCGACTATCGTTTGTGTGAGGGGAAACCTAAGGCCACATCTCAATCCTTTCTCAAACACTATTATACACCTCCTAGGAGGTTGATGCATTCTACCTCAAGCTCCTGGCACTAACAACTCATACTCTTTAGGGATATGGTATATCTCCCTAATTCGTATCAGGTCGGTGGGGGATATTTTGGAGGTTATTTTTGTATAATAGTCTGGTGTAAATAGTTAACCCCAGGTTGTAGAAAAATCACTCAGGCCAGCCTCACTCTCATAAATAGCCCTCATATTGCTTGAGCTATTGGAGGCGCTCGAACTCGAGCTATCGCTCGATGAACTATCTAAACCACTCTCGTAAGGTATTTCAGATGCACTTCTACCCTCAATTTTCCCCTGATAGGCCACACTATCAGACCTAGTGTCTTTGCTATCAAAACTGCTAGACATTTTTTGCAAAAAGAAAAAGGGAGAAAAGATTAAATGGGCAGAGTGACTTACAGCAGATATCTTGCAAACTCTAAGTGTAAAAAGGTTAGAGAACTTCAAAGGCAGGGATTTGACCAGATATAATTTTAGCAAAAGTGTAAATGAAGACCTATATCCCCATTATTTATAAGCATTTGTGCGTGGGAACCTAAGTGTCAGTTATAATTACACCCTACCTCCATACGCTCTGTATTCTGTGAACTAGCCAATGCATTAAATGCAGTGACATTGCCACAAACCCTAGTAAAAAATTCAAAAATATTGGTTAAAAATTCAAAAACCCTAGTCGACTTGGCAAAATCCTAATTGAATGTGAATAACTGCCGCAACCGCCTATGTACTCTCTACTCTTGCTTGTCGACAAGCTTGATCAGCACCGCAAGTAGGGAGGACTCATGATATGGGATAGCCCAACAAGTCTATTTAGCCTAATAGGCCCATTCAACGTGCAGGACCCAATGTTAGTTTCGGGCTAAACCACTCGACAACAACTATCTAGTTGAGTATGTTGTTATCGACTGTGCTTGATGAGAAGTGTCATCTATTCTAACCTATTTAACCATTTCTCTAATCAACCAGCCCTATCTGTTCGACCTTTATCGACAAGATAACTTACTCCGGTGCTGACTCAAATCCACACCATATTTATTATTTTGATAGATAGCATGCCTCCACATTAATAGGATGTGACAGTCGGTACAGTTGCTGCCACCAACTTTGCCACCAATTTTACCATTACCTTTGATAGGAAGCTGCCTACCTGAGGTACTGTTCACCTTGAAAAATAGGAGATGATGCCACTTGGAATAATATCGAGATTTGGAATGACTATTAATCCCTTGCAAGGACTAAAGCCCGCTATATCTAATCGGGGCACCTTCGGCAAATCACACACCAAGAGAATGCTATAAATACCTCATAACCAACCATACTTCAAGGTAATGCCAAATATACTATAAGCTCTCAATATTCTATTTGATTATTATCTTTCAACTAGAACTATCTTGAGCATTAGAGTACCTTAGCTGGGGGCACCTCAATTAGTCTAATATATGTTGCTGTTGCAAATCTCAGACCTTGAGAAGAATACCTATTGGACACCTCGACCTACTAGGTCAAATTTACCTAAACACTACCGTTTCACCATAACCAATTTTGAACTTCACCAACTACGTATTGCTATGTTAAGTGATTTAAATAATTAATATCATATTGATACCTGTCATCTTATGATAAATTTTTATGTTGATAGGGAAATGATAACACAAGCCATGCAAACAACAATAGGAGTTTTATACTCACTAATAAAAGAATTTATTGATGGGAAAGAAACTATGTGCTTCATTGTAAGATCCTTAATGCTTGTTTTCATGATGTTTTAATTATAATAAATATTTCACATATATTTGAAAATCAAATTTTTATATGGTTTTATTGGACAAATATCCCTTTCAAAATCTGGTTTTCTTGGTTATTAAACTAATAAAATGGAATTTGACATATGGAACGATCACATCACCATAATTTGATATTGTATTGAGATTTAATTACAATATTTCTAATTTTGATTGTATTAATGACTTTATGTGTGGCGAATGTGTTTTGACATGAAATGTGCTATTGGAATACTTATTTAAGACCCTTGGGGATGCCTTGGGAAATTTAAACTCGAAGGGAAGCCATAAGCAGTTGGGCCCCAGACTAGAATTAAAAGATGACTGAGCAAAACGAACCAACGATGGGGTCTCTCAAACTAGTACCTATTATTGATCCTGTCTCACAAGTAGTTGAAGGTTAGTTATCTATGAGCAAGGGATCGACATGTAATTGAAAATGCCATATATGTTTGTTATGGTCAAGCTAATTGCTCGAGATTTGAAGGGAAAAAGATTTCTATATTTTTTAAAGTGGGGTGATAAGGTTGAAAACCCCTAGCAATATTTTGCAAAAGTGATCAATACATTTTGATATTTATCTTTTGGAATTTGAGTACCCAATGAAAATTGATTGATTATTTGGAAACCATGTTGACCATTTTGTCTCTCTTAAGGTTTAAAATTTTTTCACAGAGGACATTGAATTTTGTGATGTCTCAACATTAGCATAAGTAGTGTTGAGATGGAACATATAGATCTAAAAGAAATCTCTTTTGATTGAAAAATAATTATTTCTAGTTTTGCCTTAGGTTGACATAAGAGTACATCTAAATCTTTTGTTACCACACCAACTTATTGAGTTATTTGGATTTATGATTATGTTTATATTATTTTTCATGTTTTTTACCCCAGATCAAAGCAAATAACGGCTGGAGACAAGCAACATTTCATATAAGGTATATGGCTTTGTGGATGTAGAAATGCATCGGTTGTAATATGGTAGGGTTGCTATGTAAATAAAGTAGATAAGTTTTGCAGTGCTAAGTTAGACTTTTGTTGGTTTGAGAATAGGCGATGGACCAATGCATGACCTATTACTGCTAAAGTGTTAGGCATGTGACTCTTTATGGTTTGAAAAATAGTCTTGGTGAAAACAAAATCATGATAGTTTGGTCATGTAGAAGAAATAGTGTATTAATAAAGTTGTGAGGAATGATTGGGGAAGGAACACAAGGAATATAGATCACAAAGAATTGACTGAGTAGAGAAATACTTGAAGAGGTCTCAAGGCCAAATTAAATGAGGACACTAAAAGATGGCTAGATGAAAGAGGAAGATAAGAAGGCAAAAATAAAATTATAGTTAGGAGTATAGATCTTAGTAAGAAAATACACAATCCAGTACTTGTTGAGATTAAAGATTTGTGAGAAAGGTCACCCATGTATGTATGTATATGTATATATATATGACAAGACCACTTTTGAAATGATGTTTGTAGATGCTAGAGTTAGTACATATTGAACAATGACTACCTTAGATCTTGATTTGATTTTCTTATCAAAGGCTACGTTAATCGTTACGTTAGCAAACATTTCATAAACACCACACATTGAAAAAGAAAAATAAGAATATTTTTTTAATGTTAATGCTAACTTGAAAACCAATTGAATTCTATTTTATCTTGTATTTAGAAAGTTGTGTATATTTAATGTGAATTTTGTGCAATAAGAACTAATAAAGAATGAGTACTAATTAATAAAATTCTTATCAAACATTACAGATAAGTGTGGTCTATAAAATGAAAAAGTCACGCAACTTACTAAATGGCATCGCAAAAACTAATTCCAATGCATTCTTTTAGTTGGAAAAATCTAAGGGAGGATACTTCGGAATGGAGGCACCCAATAAGTGTTGAAGAAGTGACACGAGACCCACTGGTGAATCCAGAAGTCGCAAGACAAATTACAGAACAAATGACTGCAATGTGGTAGTAATTCTTGCAATCTTGTCAATAACAAGGTTAGACAAATGATTTTCAGGAAAGCAAAGCACCTCTAAATTTTGGGACCCTAGCACACTTTCTTAGGTTTCATCCCCCATGTTTATGGGTGAATTGGATACCAAAAGATGGAAACATAGATAAGGGAGAATGAAGATATTTTCTAAATGTTAGGTTACAAAGATGATTATAAGTTTATACACACTATTTATCTATTGGAAGGAGCTGCTCGCCAATGTTGGTTTTAGTAAGCCAAAGATGGAAACATAAGAAAATACCTCGAATATGGAAAAACTTTATATGGAAATTTACAGATAGATTCATACCACAAGAGGTGAGAGATTCTCAAAGACAAGAATTTGTGAACTTTAATCAAGGGGAAATGACAGTATGATAGCTAAGTTCGGCAGATTTATTTGGTATGCACCACAGTTATTGAGAAAGGAAAGGGGTAAGATTGAGAAATTCATTAAAGGACTGAGATCTTAAATATGACAACCCTTACACCTTATAAATTTCTAAATTTGAGAAAGCCTGAAATAGAGCCCTGTAGGCTAAGCAAGAATCCCATGAGATGTATAAGGATGAAGAAAATACTAAGTGTAAAGAAACTGTTGAGTTTAAGGCTTAGGGTAGTGAAAAAGATAATGTTGGGAGGAATTGATAGAAGGTCCAAATTGGGATATCAGCTAATCGCCAATGTTGTACTAGAAATAACCTCAGATAAATCAGCTATCCTTGACGGGAACCTATAGCTTCTGTGGTGACTTTTGCAATAGTGAGAGCACGTGTTGGAAGAAGGATGGAAAATGTATGTGGTGCAGTAGTGATTAGCATTTTTGTTCAAGATTGTCCTATGAACAAACAATCAACCTTAAGTGCTCCTAGAGAAAAGGAGAAATAGGTAGCTGAAGGTATAACCTAAACTCTTGAACACCTACTCTATTAGTATAAAATGAAGAATCTTCTAAATATAGATATTAGATAAGACAATATGCATAGGATTGCCCAGTTGATTTATAAGCATAAAGTACTTAGTGATCTTATGGGATCACCAAAAGGATTAGAAATCTCTTTTGAAATAAGCTGATTTATTTCTAATAAGCTAACTCAACCCTGGGGATTAAGAGAATTTTAATTAATGACAAATATCTAAATCATGGGTTTTAAGGTTATTAGTTAATCTCATAAATACAAGAGGACACCAAATGCCTCAGTAAGAATGAATATGTTGGGTAAACCTAGAGATATAAAAATTCCTAAAATCTTAGTAGGTTAAACGTCACTTGGGATTAGAAAAAGTAACAAAAGGAATCATTTTGGGAATGAGAGGATATTAGATATTCGCCTTATGAACTCTATCAAACAATAAAAAAGAATATGAGAACTAGATTTTTTTAAGGCAAGAAGATTGTAATGCCCTAACTTTCAAAATGGAATTTAGGAAATATTGAAATTAACTCAATTTCATCTCAAGTAATTAATTAGAAAAGAAAACGAAAAAAATCAACTAAATTAAATAAACAAGGATTTGCTTCTTGACAAAATACTAACTAAAGCTTATTATGGTTTTAACAGGATATTAGAGAATTGGGAGGAATGAAAAATTAATAAAATCTTAGTTAATTGTAATAAATACAAAACTAAGCAAGATTAATATGTGAAAAATTAGAGTAAGATGAGTCAATTAGAAGACTTGGGGTGAATGTGAGGCCTTCAGAGAGCTAGAGCACTTAATTGGAAGCAGAAGCACAAATTTGGGGCCAAATTAAAATTTTGGAAAACTTAATAATATAAAAAAGAGCCTTTTCCACTTTATAAAATTCTCACATGCATGCCTAACTAGCCTTTTTCATACCACCCTCCCAGTTGATTGGAAAACACCAAACTAAGGCCACAATCACCTTTCTCTCATCTCGACAAGCATTTTGGTGCCAAGTTTTCTATGAAACGCTAGGCAAAATGATGATAATTAGTGGCTAAACATAAGCCCATGGCGGAGGTAGTAGGTTTCATGGTTTTGGTAGTTGAAACTTAAAATTGATGAATGAGTTGTGACAGGTTAGCAAGAAGAGTGTATTGGTAACTTCAATTTTGTAATTAGACCACCAAAGGAGAAGAATTGAAGGCAATGGCACATGGAAGTGAATAGTAGTGTTGTGGCGTTTTGTTTAAAATTAACTTACGAGGTGGAGGTAGAAGTTGAAATTGATTGCCTACATATCATGGCACACATTTTAGTTCGTTTGGCTTTTACTTCAGTGATGGCAAATGATGGCACTCCAGTGGCTTGAGTGCAGTGACATTGAAATTCAATTTTGAGCTCGTTTGGGCCTTAAATTAGACCTAAATATGGTCCAATTTGGGACCCTTCAATTATTGAGTTGTTAATTTAGTTAATTTCTTTATTTGATTTGATAGGGATTTAGTTGTAATAACAAAATAAGTTAAATTGAAATATAATTGTGATGATCAAAATTTTGACAATGAATCAAGATTTGACCTTGAATTAGTAAAAACCTAATTGGAGGCTAATAAGTCAAATTGATTTAAGTTAGAAAAATTAAATTTAAGTTGGATTGAGAATTATTATGGAATATCTTAGGCATCTTGGCATAGAAATGATATTATGAAAATACGACAAGTGTAGAATACATTGAACACTAGAAAAATTCCTAGGTATAACTATGTATGTGATTTAAAGAAATAATATCATATTTATTTTAGTTATCTTACTATAAATTCTTTGGTTGATTAGGAAACGAGGATGTGAGCCACCCAAACAACTTGGGGAGTGCCTTGGCATTTGTTAGGTGAGTTTTATACTCGCTATTATGATATTTTACATAGTTCGACACAACAAATATCCTTTTCAAAATATGGTTTTCTTGGACATTGAACCTATAAAATGCAGTTTGACATAGGGAATGATCACATTGCCACAATTTGATATTATATTGAGATTTAGTTATGTTATTTCCGATTCCAATTATATTATTGATTTTATGTCTGGCGAACATTTTTTGGCAGGAAATGTGCTAATAGAATACATTCTTAAGACTTGAGGGAATGCTCTTGGGAAGTTTAGACTGGAAGGGACGCCACGGGAAGTTGGGCCTTAGAATAGGATTAAGAAGACAGCTAGGCAGAACAAACCAGTATGGGGTCTCTCAAACTAGTACCTGCTATTGATCTTATCTCACAGGGATTGAATTGACATGCCATGCCATATATAGTTATAGCCAAGTTGATCACTCAAAATTTGGAGAGATAAAGATTTTAATGTTTTCGAAAGTAGAGCAATAAGTTTAAAGATCCGTAACAGTTTTTTGCGAAAGTAATTGATACATTTTGTTATTTATGTTTTAGAATTCATATATTTTGTGAAAATTAACTGATTATTTGGAAACCACGTCAACCATTTTGTCTCTCTCAAGGTTTGCAATCTTTTCACAAAGAATGCTGAATTTTGTGAAGTCTAAGTACTTGTATGGGGCATGCCGAGATAGAACATTTAAGATCTAAACGAAATCCCTTTTGATTGAAAATAATTATTTCTATTTCGCCTCATGGTTAACGTGAGAGTACATCTAAACCTTTTATTACCATACCAACTCACTAAGTCATTTAAACGTACGATTATTTTTGTATTATTTTTCCTACCCTTTACCCCAGATTTAATTATGTATTATTTTTCTTATTCTTTACTCCAGATAGGAGCAAGTGAAGGTGAGAACAGAGTGATATTTCATATATGGTATATAGTTTTGTGAATGTTTATAAATGCATAGGTTGTAATATGCTAGGATTGTTATGTAAGTGAAGTAGATAAGTTTTGCAGTGCTAAGTGGGACATTTGTTGGTTTGAGGATAGGGGTGAATTGCAAAAGGACATTGGTTTTTTATGTAATTTTATTTTTTTAATTTTTGCTAAGTGCTGATGCGGATAAGATTGAAGATATCTTGATAATGAGAAAAGGTGGTTCTTTAAATAAATTGCCTTGTGTTTTGAAAGGTTTATTTTATTCAAAAAAATTGTGATATATTGAGTAGCACATCAAATGAGAGCAAGCACCTCCCATTGGGGGCGCCATAGAAATTCCTTTAGAAAATTGAATTATTTAACTTTTTCAATGATTTTTCCTTGGTTTGAAAACTTAATTAAATCAAACATTGCACCTCCCCTATTTTTGTCTTATCATTTTCTATCTTCCTCCCAATCTTCCTTACCTTTTGCCATCATGCCATCACTCTGCTTTTCCAACCCATTTCCACCATCGTTGTATCTTCCTACTCCTTAGCCATTGCTGTAGTGCCTTTGTCATAAATTCTCACTGTCAATCCATCATCCTCATGCCTCATTGTTGATGCCACACCGTAGCCACTGCTGCTGTGCACCAGCAATATTAAACAATTCTTCCCTCTTGTCGCCGCTCCTTCCTCGCTACTGTTGGATATCCTCTCCACCAATATGTACATTAACTCTTTCTTCTTTTTATGTTTTATGTTTTATGTATTGCATTATTTACATTGAGTTTATACCCAATTAAATTGTTTATATGTTTTATGTTGAATTTTAGAAATGTTAGTGTTGATATATGAAATTTTATATTGCGTTTTAGGCATGTTAGTACATATGCAAAAATTATCATGCTATAAAATTTTTTGTGTAATGTTTTCAATTTTTTGCATGTAATTTTATGTTTAATTTTTAGGGATGCTAGTATGTGTTAATTTTAATTATGTAGAATTTGAGTTAGTATGTATTTTTTTATTGCATCATCAGAATAAGGATCAGAAGCTATTTTTCATCTTGATTCTGGTACTCCATTATGCAACTTGTAGAGGTGGTCCTCAATCAACAAAAACTTTAGGTTTCTTTAAAGATGTTGTGGTTGTCTTGTTGCCTATTAGGCTTGATGACAAACATTCATATAAAATGGATTCCTTGCCCATTAGTAATATATGACATGATCTTCAAGTGAAAATCATATAATATATTGTGTTTTTTTTAAAAATTCATTAATTATGCTCCAATTTCTTAATATTCAACTAAGCATGCTATTTGTTAGAATAGTAACTTTACTTTGAATAATATTACTTATTTATTTTCTAGATTATTTTGTTAGTTTTTTAAAATAATGGATTGCTCTATGTTAAGGGAAAACTTTATCCATTATTTTTTTTATTTTTTTAATTGTGGATTACTCTATATTAGATGGACTTAAATGCCTCGAAGCCATTAGATTCAATCACTATAATGAGAAATTAGAGTCATGGACATGAATAATGCTCATGCCAAAGTATAGTTTTAAAGAAAGAATAGAAAACATAACGAAAATAAGAAGAAAAGAAGAGAATATAGAAGATAGGTGATAGAAGAGAAGAGAGAAAAATATTTTAGAATCATATTGTAACAAAAACCAATAGAAAAAATATTGAGAGAAGATGATAATAGAAGTGCTAAAGGCAAAGAAAATAAATAGAACATAGAAATGTATAGAGAAAATAGTAAAGAAGAAAGGAGAGAGAAGAGAACTTGGAGTCAGGTGTGTAATGCTTAACCATCCAAGACAATGTCTATTGGCAAATATACAATGTCAATACCCACTTATTGGTGTATCCTTAAGCGTCCATATTCAATAAATAACTCATAATTTGAACAACACAAAAAGTCTTGAATAACTCCTAATATTTGCATACCATGATGCAATCATCTGAATTCGAATAAATATTATAAGGTGAATAACAAAATTTGAATAATCTCAATAACAAACATAATCCAAATAAAAGTTAATAGTGTTAATTAATCAATTAAATGCTCATCCTTAAATATCTTTAGCAACACCTATAGTTGAAAATGGACTAAGTCCATTTGTACATTTGAATGTATATCTTCAATTAGGAAACTAACTAATTCTACATCTATTTAGTGAAGTTCAATTGGAGATAGTTGGCATGGCAACAATTTTCCTACTAATAAAAATTGATGCAAGTTCGATTTTAAGTGGAACCAAAACTATTAAAATAAGTTAATAGCTAAAACAAATCAAAAGTTTCTATTCAAAAATTCTATCATTCATCACGCAAAGATTTTAGTCATTTTGTCTACCTATCTATGTTGACGTAAATGACCAACAAGTCTAGGATTGGAATGTCAATGGACCATTATCACTATCTTCTTATTACATCAATAGATCTAAGTAGATAGAAAGATTGAAGAATTTATCTAATGAATGATATATTCTATCAAAATTTTTATTAAAACAAGTGTGCGTTTTATCAAGTTTAGTTATTAACTGATTTTATGCATTTCACATATGTAGTTAATTAATTTGTCCTCATAATATTATGTGTAAATAGAAGACACCCCCTTAATGTAAGGGGGTCATATGCACTTTGCCCCCCTTACGAGCCCCCTTCACCAAACAAATCATTGCAAATGTGTGGGATGAGTACTCAACCTTTGGTAAATCTGTTTGAACACCCTCTCATTCCAATTTCTGGCAAAATATTCAATTGGAGATGCTAAAATATTTTGAGTATGTTGCACTTTACCTCATCAACTTTAACAAAATGTTCATTTAACAGCCTAATTATTCTAAAATATCGTACTTTTATCATTAAATTTTTATTTTTATAGAATAAAGTGAAATATTTTATTAAAAATATTATCACACACTAATTACTTGTCAAAATATGGATAGTGAAATCAATTTGAGCTATAATATAACTTTAGATTAATTTTATATTATATTTTACTTGATTTATGAGCATGAGTTGATTAAAACTAATTTTAAAATAATATCCTAATTGATTTTTATATCAATGTAATATTACTCATATTTGTTAGCAAATGATATTTAAATATTTTTAATTTAAATGGAGAAATAATTGAGAGAGATAATGTTGATACTAAGATATACATTATTTGCAATCAATATTCATCTGACTGGCACCACCTATTTTATTCTTATTCAAATTAAAACCCTAAATCACTTACACTCTTAATTAAACAAATAAGTGCAAATTTATAAGTATACCATAACGATCATTTGATAATAGAACCCTAAAAATAATATTTAATTATCTTACACACATCAATTCAGAAAAAGTTTAACAATTAAGTTGGTCCATTCATTTCAAATAACTCAAATTGACTGAACTAGTGATATATTTCTAATTAAGTAATGTATGGTAATAATGTTTGGCAAAATATTTTACTTTATTCCACAAAATAAGAATTTAATGCTAGGGATAACATTTTAAACTACTTTAGGTGGCTAAATATAAATTTTGTTAAACATCAAGGGCAAAATGCAAGAACTTTAAAATATCATTGAAAAATTGGAACATGGGGTATTTAAGCACATTTAGCAAAGGTTGGGTAATCATTCCACACACTTGCAATGGTTGGAGGGCAAAGTGCAAATGACTTTATACGTTGTAGGATTATATGCTATTTACCCTAATATTGTTGTCCATATATATGTGTAGTTTGTTTTTGTTTTACAAATGGTAGACAAGTCAGATATATGCTCCCCTGCTATCGACCAAGGTAAGTGCAATTCCCCAACTTCTAAGATACACCACTGAACATTCTCCCACCACCATGATTGGTCATCAGTTTATGCCTGCCCCATGTTTTCTTCCCACATATCCCCATTGTACTTTTTCTCCCCCGTCCTCTTCATTACTATTATTTGTGACTCCTTAGCTACTGTGAGATCATCCACACACTTTGCCCCATACTCTCCCAAACAGAAATAGTTCTCATCTCAGCCACTATCTATAACACTCATAGATACTCCTTCACTATCCATCAGTACACCTGGCACACAGCTATCTGTTGATGCTCGACTCCACCTTTTTGTAGTAGTAATAGGTGACTCCTCGTTGGGATAGTCTTTGGTTGAGAGGGTTTAGAGTCTCCCTATCCTATAGTTCTAGTAAGGTATACTTGTGTTTAGAAGGATACTGTGTGTAGGGCTGTAATAAATATGCAAAAATTCATTTATCTTTGGCATCCATATTTATTTATATACAATTTATCCACACTTATTTAACATAAATATTATGAGTACATAATTAGTAGATAATCAATTGTAAATTCATATAAATATGCTAAATTTATATCCGATCCCTTTAATATTCACTTCATATATATATATATATATATATATTAATTGATTATATCAATTTATATGTTTAATTTTTGTATTTTAATTTTTCATTATTCATATATTGTATCACCATGACCGGGAGGTGCCTAATCTCGTCCAAGGTGCTACCCACTCTATACCACTAGCCTTCTGAATGGCAACAAGAAAACATTTCTTGAATCCAAAGTTTTCAATTTCTAAAAGCAACATTCATCATATGTTCAACAATGAACTAAAATATCATGAATCATAATTAGCACTTCTATCACCCTTATTACCTCATGTCGCTTGGACTAGTATATCTTTATCACTTGTCCTTATCTAAGGTAAAGAATGGGGAATGACAATAAAATAACATAAGTTTGAAGGATTTAGTGAGATAGTTTAGCACAAAAAATAGAATGGAAGCTCCTCAAATATTATATAAGCAACAAATAGAAGTATTAAAATTTGTAGAAATTGTGAGAGAAGATTTTAGTCAAAATTTAAAATGATCCATCTTTCCACCATCCCATACCAGTGATAAGACTTCACAGAATTCACTATCTCTCATAGAAGTTTAAATCTCAACTATGATCAAAAGAGGTTGATATGCCATTTGAACAACCATTGAATTTTGTCAAATGTTCGAGTTTCAAAGTATAAGTATCAAGCATATCATATCAAATAACTAAATATAATTTAGCAAACACTTTCTCTATTATGTTGTTGGTGGTTTTCCTATCTTGTCACTTCATTTTTAAAAATGCAAAAATCCTCATTCCTCCGAAGTATTGAGTGATTAGCTTGGATACTTATTCACACACTAGGCATAGCTAGCTGCATGCCAGATCCTACTCATAGACAGTTACCTCCAGCTAGCTTATTGAGTAAGGATTATATGTACACTGTGTATGGGTATCGATCAAAAGATCTATCACTGTTGGTCTGTTCTGCCCAGCCATCTTTTGTAATATATCGAGGGCCCACACTTTCACTATTATCACTTAACAAGTCCAATAGCATTTCACTAAACACATTAAATCACCATGTTCACATGAAATCACTAATTTAGCACTAGGATGGTTTTAAGATAGACATGGTGATGAGAACAAATATTTCAAAATCACTTATCAACTTCCTCAATGCAATTTATAATTTCACATTTGTGCTATAAATTAATATTAACAAAAGTGCACAGTGAGAAAGGACGACGTGGAGTACTATTTTCACAAATAATTTAATTTATCAAAACTTGTGTACACACTCATAGCTTAACAATTTTAGATAGGTAAGAGTTTCATGTAGGTTTGGTTCAAGAATTTCCAAAGAGGAGACAAAATGAACTATCAAGAGTATCGCAAGAATTAAGGATCAATATGTCATAGATGAACGAATACTTACAACCAAGATAAGATTGAACAATAGTGACATATTTATTAACATACATGTATGAGATGAAGTCTCACATCAAATTTGATTCATAATGACTCAAAAGTTGAGGGCAGCAAAACAATTTCAACAAGTTATCAACTCTAGCATAAGAATCAATAGCAATTATAGAATAGTCAAACAGCCATGACAGAACCTCAACAAACTCATGATCAAGCCACAAGGACATAATAGCAACCATATGTTCTTTGCCCAGCAACAAAAGCTAATATAAGCTCACTTGGCGGTTGCAGAAGAATTCCTAGTTGTACGGACACTCAAGCCCTAATTTCCTATTCAAATTGAGAACTGTTATAAGATA
Source organism: Jacaranda copaia (assembly GCA_014898725.1). Taxonomy (NCBI): domain Eukaryota; kingdom Viridiplantae; phylum Streptophyta; class Magnoliopsida; order Lamiales; family Bignoniaceae; genus Jacaranda; species Jacaranda copaia. The sequence continues at coordinate 43,688 of JACGDI010005073.1, forward strand.
ACACAAGTTATCTTTCTATCAATCCTGTGATTCTTAAACATAAATATGGTTAATATTTGTAGCAAACTTAAGGTTATTTTGACACTTGAGTTCAATTATATCTTATCTCAAATGGCCTTAACTTTTCAACTACACGACACTTCAGCATTACATGACTTTACTTACCCGAGTCCAACCATTCTCACTTTATTGTCTTCCATTCCCCTAATTTTATCAATCCAACTTGATAATTTCCTAAGAAAATTATATCGAGTTAGGGCTAATGTTTAAACTCATAATAAGATCTTAATTTACCGTGTATGTTATTTAACATTAATTTATGCATTTAATTTCATCATAATATAACTCAACCATGTCAAATTAGGGCTAATTAATCTGATACAATTGAAACTTACCAAATTAAAATAAGTTTTGGTCCAAGTTATGTCCCAAAATTAGTCCCATTGCATCCAAAATTTAATTTGGAGCAATCTGATCACCTACTAACAGAGCCTCCACTCTGTCAAGCACTAGTTGTGTGCAAACCATCCAGATCAATATGTTCCTCTCATAAAGTACATCAAAACCCTTCAACCAATTGCACCACCCACCGCCTCTTTGCCAATGAATTGAGCCAAAACCACCATCGAAAGCCCTACTGTCATTACTTTCTTTTCGCTTCAATTACTCTATCGTCAATCGTCAAAATTGGAAATTGAGCATACCAATGCATTTCTCTCATCGAGCTTGTGAAAACCCACCCAATTATTCACCATTTTTGCCACCAAAAGTCAGGAACCCCCTACCTCCACCATTAAGCTCTGCCATCTTTGAAGTTTTTGATGATTCACCATTTATTTTGGGAAGTTCTTAGTATGGTTGTGATCCTTGAGCTGAGAGAAGTATAAATATGGTTTTAGTTTTTGATTTGGAGTTCAATTGATAGAGAACTGAACTTAGGAAAGGTTAGGGTCTTTCTTTAAAAATTTGCTAAATTTTTGTCTTCAATTATATATATAGAATTATTTTTGGGACTTCTTCAATTTGACCCTCACAACTTTTAACAAACTTCAATTGACCTTAAGACTATTGACTGCATTTCAATTTAGTCCCTAGTCTCCAATTGAGTCCTTCAACTTTTAATTCTTGTACATTAATCCCCAATATTTTTTTATTTTTGGTTAATCAAGTCCAACATGATTTATTTTAATGTCCTTAAGCTTTCATTTATCTCATATTGACCCTCTAAACTTTATAATTTTATATAATCAAATCCTTTTCTTATTTACAATTAAATCCTTTAATTCCCACGTTTCCACCTAAACCTTTATTTATTTAATTTGATCAACTTCAATTTATAATCCCAAAAATTGAGGTGTTACATATATTATCAATAATATTTTTAAAAAATCACCATATACAATATAGTTCAACGAACAACTTACCCAATGCTCTTAAAGTGTTAATTCGTAGTTTTCTAACTTATTCTAACTTTTAATTTTTAGTAAGCTTATTCTACTTTCTTAATATTTTTCAAATTAACTTATGTTTATAATGTTTATATGACATAGTTGATGGGGAAGGGTTGGTGCCCTTCACATTTATTATTCGTTAATTAGGTATGGGGAGAGAATAATTATATTATATGTTGTTTGACATATTGTCATTTATCCGTAGTTTTGTTGTTTGGTACTTGTATGTTATTTTATATACAAGACATATCAATATGTTATGTGTATAATCAAATAATATTTCAAAAAATTATGAAGAAAATTTCTAATGGGAATCTAAGGAATTTCCATTAGAAGTTGACAATAAGTTTTTTAATAAAAAAGAAGCTTCTCATGGCATTTCCTTGCAATTCTATTGGAAAAAGAATAAAAAATAATAATAACTAAAATTGCAATTTTTGCCAAAACTTTAATAGAAATTCAATGATAATTTTTTGAAGAAAGTTTTAGTTGGAAAGTTGATGAAATTTGAACTAGTCTCAAAGGACTAAAGTTCATCTAAAAGGCATCAAAGTCCATTGAAAAAAATATTGATGGATTTTTCTATTCAAAATGCATTAAAAATTGATTACGATGAGGATTTTCCCAACAACAAAATTCCATCTAAAATCCATAAGAAATTTGTCATTCCATCTATTTTTGTGAGTTCTTTGGTAGGGTGGCCAGGTACCAGTAGGATTGTTGACAAATCAAATTGAGTCAAATATCTTTGAATTGAATCCGATTTGATTCATTTTACTCATACTCATATTTGTATTCGAATTTGATTCGAATCCTAAATTAGGTTTGAATTCTATTCCAGTAATTATTCGACACATTCAAATTCAATTAGAATTCAATTAATTCAATTCATTGCTTGAGTTTCAAATTATTTGATATAGGTCCTAAAAAAAAGTTGAGTTTTTGAAGTATAAAAAATATATATAAATATATGTATAATAAATATTATTAAGTATAGAACTTGAATATCTTTACATTCAATTCAAATTTGATTGATGTGTCAAGTATTACATTAGATTTAAATTCATTAAAATTTGAATTTGAGTATGCTATTCAAATTCAAATTTCAAATTATTCCATAAGGATTTGATTAGTTAATAGCCCTAGGCAATAGGCATTCTTTTGGGCCCTTGAGGTGCGAAGCAGCTTCTCGAGTCTCTAGCAGTCAAGCCAAGCCTTTTTTAGGGCACTTGAACTCTGTTAAATATTTCTGATACTACTAAAAGCTGCGTATAGAGAAAATGAGGGTTCTGCTATTGGTAATTCGACCAGGGAGGTCGAGTACTCAGGATTGTGTATAACTTGGGGCTTGAGATCTGTAACCACGACACACGTTAAGCTAGTTGAGATGCCCCCGGCTAAGGTACTTCAATGCTCAAGTTAGTTCTAGTTGAGATGGAGAGACCGAACAGAAGATAGAGAATGTAAAGGTTGTAGTGTATAGGGCATTACCTTAAGCGTGGTTGGGCCTGGAGTATTTATAGCATTCTGTAGGCGTGATTTGACTCAAGTACCCTTATCGGGTGTATTGAACTTTTTCTTTGCCAAAGGGTTAGGGGTCATTCCATGTCCAGATCTCGATACTATGCTAGGTGGCTAAATCTCTTATTTTCCCAAATAAACATTGCCAGTGGAGGTGCGTCTCTACCAAAGTTGTTGGCAGAGTTGTCAAAGTTGTCAAAGTTAGTGGCAGTGGTTGTATCGGCCATCACATGTCATTAACGCGGGGCATGCAACCTATTAGACTATTAAACATGGTAGAGATTCGAGTCAATGCCAGAGTGGGTCTTGAGGTAGATACATGTTAACTAGGCTTGAATATTCGAACTTCTAGAGTGGTTTTGAGGTCGATACGGGTCGATCGTAGATCGTACCAAGTGAGGTCGATACCGATCGATCAAACAGACAAACAGTTGGACCTCTTGAGCTGTCTCATTTGATGTTGGGCCTATTGGGCTTGCTGGATTATCCCATATCATAAGTTTTCCAAACTCACGGTCCTGATCGAGCTTGCTGACGAGAAGAAATAGGGAGTTTATTTCAACCATAATAGGTACTATGCTCAACCAGGATTTTTAAATTCTTGACCTGGGTTTTGGAACTTTTGACCCAGGTTTTTGAACTACTGATCAGGATTTAAGGTGGTTTCTTTATATTTAATGCGGCTACTAGTGTGTAGAATACAAAACGTACTGGGCAGGCTGTCATCATAGCAATTACATGGATTCCCACATGCGACTACCTATAAATAGAAGGATAAGTGGCTTCATTTACACTTTTGCTGTCTAAACTTCCGATCGAATCACCATCTTTGAAGATCTTCAAGCTCCACGCTTTGCTTTTGAGAAATTTTTACTGTAAGTGTCTTTGCTATTCTTATTCTTTTCTACCTTTTCTTTGTAGAACCATGTCTGCTAGCATCAATTCTAATAGCACTAGGTTAGAAAATATGGCCCATGGGGAGGGACTGGGGTCGAGAACATGTCTGAGTCCAGTTCTACTGCAAGCGAAAGCTCTAGCTCAAGTAGTAGTAGTTCTAGTGATGTTAGGATAGCGTCGGAGGGCGAGGCTGGCCCTGTTGATATGCCTACAAGTCGGGGTCAATTACTTACCCCTGACCATTGCATAGAAATAACCTAAAAAATAACTGTTGCAGACCTAGTGCGAATTATAGCAGCGTATCATATCCTCAATGAGTTTGAGCGGGTAGTGTTGGGGACTCGAGGTAGAATGCATCAACCTCTCTAGGGATTTATAACTATATTTGAGGAGGGGTTGAAATGTGGCCTCAAGTTCCCGCTCGCTTAGTCCATAGTCGACCTCCTTGTAAGATTAGGGGTCTTC
>JACGDI010005073.1:52230-65395 GCA_014898725.1 Jacaranda copaia
GCACCTAGTCACACTGTTCCGTCTACTGAAAACTTGTCCTTTTGGCATTTCTAAGAATTTTGAAAAAGGGAAGGATTTTGTCGGCCAATCTCGCAATGAACCTTCCCAAAGCCACAATTCTCCCGACTGGCCTCTGAACTTCCTGAACCATTCTCAGAGGGGTGACATCTAAGATTGCTTGAATTTTTTGTAGATTAGCCTCAATGCCTCTCTGGCTAACCATATAGCCCTAGAATGTTCCTCCTCGAACCCCAAACGTGCACTTATTCAGGTTTTGCTTCAATCCAAACGCCTTTAATATTTCAAAAGTATGACTGAAGTTGAGTAAGTGGTCTTGAGCTTTTTCTATTTTGACTATCATGTCATCGACATAGACTTCCATTGATTTCCTAATCTCGTCTTTGAATATGAAGTTAACTAATTGCTGATAAGTTGCCCTGGCATTTTTCAAACTAAATGGCATGACAAGAAAGCAATAGACACTGTTAGAAACAACAAAAGATGTTTTATCCCTATCCTTGGGTGCTGTGAATATTTGACGATAGCTTTAAAATGAATCCATCATACTCAATAATTCACACCCAGCAGTTGAATCAACTAGTAAATCTATCAGAGGTAGAGGGTAAGGATCTTTAGGGCATACTTTAATCAAATTAGTAAAATCATTACATATCCGCCACTGCTCCTCAGATTTTAGGACTAAAACAACATTACAAAGCCAAGAGAGATACTGAATCTCTATAATATAACCTGCATCTAAGAGTTTTCTAACCTTCTCCTTGATGATTTGTATCTTCTCGGCATTGAACGTCCTTATCTTCTGCCTGACTAGCTTGAATGAGGGGTCAATTTTGAGGCGGTGCACAATGACATTGGGGTCGATCCCCTGCAGGTCGGATGCCTTTCATGCAGGGAAGTCAACATTTTTCCTCAAGAAATCGACCATGAGACATTCTTAGTGGGGCCCTAAGTCTATCCCAATACGAGTTGTCTTTCCAGGGTTTCTCTCTTCAAGCTCAACAGTCTTGAATTCCCCGATAGGCTCCACTCTGGTGTCTTCTAGCTTCTGCTTTTTGCTGACTTGGGACTCTTTGGGTTCTACTATAGAGGCATCCCTTGAAGTCTTCAATTGTGGTTGAGTTTTCTGCTTGGTTGGCTCAGCTGAGATGTTATAACATCTCCATGCCTTTTTCAAATTATCTATGCAATAAAATGTCCAACCTCTATTGACGAATGTAAGTTATGGTGGGGTGGAGGCTCTCATATGATGCTACTATTCCAAAAACATATTAGTTAGGGAAAATTAGTGGTACATGACTATGTTTTCCTCAAAAAAGTACAAATAAGAATTATATATAAAATGTTATTGTATAAAACTGTACCTTTTCAGTTGCATAGGAGGTGGTGCACTTTCTCTTCTCTAATATCCAAGTAGCTTATGTTTTTGCTAGGCATAAATTGTATATTAGTTGAACCAGTGCATCCATTAGTTGGCCTTGAGAACCAACAAGTTTGGTTATTAGAATGTACTCTTCTTCACTCTTATAGTTTAGTTTCCTTGATCTTTAAACACAAACATGTGTTACATGTTTCTCTCACATGTTTTAGTTTACAGTGTATATATCTTAGGAAAATAAAAAAGATTAATTCATAAATTATAACCTTCAGGTTCTTTTATATTACTTAATTAATAAATTATAACATCAATTTTTTATATTTCTATTTATGAGATAATTAGAACAATAATATGTATAATAGTACAAGTGCACATGAATTGCACATCGTCTATTGCTTTTTTGGGGGGGAGGGTGGGGTGTGGAAGTGAGGATAGAATACCATAGAGAAACAAAATAATTGCATACCATGCTCTCGTAGAAAAAGGGATTTATCAAGAGATTCACCCATTTAATGAATTAAAAATCTTAAGATGAAGATAAAGATGAGTAATTTCTGGGTATCAATGCACCAATTATACGAATAGATAAAATTACTTCATATCTTGGTCTGACAAAAGAAGTGTAATATACTAATTGAATGACTAATGATGATTTATATATCAAGAAATGCGCCTATAACATTAGCGTTCACCAGAAAATTTGAAGTACTAGAAAAAAGTTGCTTCTAATTCCCTACTGCCTAATTATGGAAATGTTAGATTATTAATTGGAAAAGAATCATGGTCGATTCAACTCCAACTAATTACTAGTGAGTAAATTATAATTTTCATTTGATTGGTGTACAAGTAGAGCAACCAATTACCACATCAATTTATTACATTTCCTATGTGAATAGTTGGCTTCAATTAAATCTTTAATTGATAGTAAATCAATTCAAAATTGATTCACATGAATATATATGTGAAAACATACCAATGGCACAATATATCACGTTTATTAGACATAAAATAATAACTAAATAAATGAAAATTTTGAAATATATGTAGCTCACAAAGATCAAAATGATTTTAAACACTTGAAAGAACTGAGACATCACCTATGACCAATCTGTAGTTAATGTTAAAAGTTTGTAGCTTGAACTACAAAATTTACCTAGTTAAAATCAAAGTACATATTTTTATAACTAACCCTCAATATAACTAATTTGGAACTAATGATTTTTTTTTAGTATATACTAAGAGTATTTATAATCCTAAGAAGGGGGTTGTAAATCAAGCCTAAGGGATTTTAATGTTGCGGATGTTTATCACTCAAAATACTTATGGGCTTTTCAAAAATAATTTAAATTTTTGGCAAAATACGATTTTAGTTATTGACTGAAATTTGTAAGTACCCATTAAACAACTTGTCAGACTAGTGATAAATAAAGCAGTAAAAATAAAAGTAAAATGATACTAGTATTTATAAAGGTTCAGCAAGCCTACTACTCTACCCAAGTTTTTGCTCAAAATTTTGAACCTATCAAATTAATTAAAATATAAGAATGTTTTACAATTAACTATAGAAATTTGACAAAATAAAAGTAAATGGAACAAAAACACCCTAGCAAGGTGAAAACTAGCTTTCACAAAGAGCTAAACTAGAATTCTAGATAAAATAAGGCAAATTCTAAAGTACTATGAAACCAACTACTTTATGGATATGCCTAGGGAAACTTCTACTAATTTCATTTGCACAACCTCTATGGATTGAAGCATATGTTTCTGCCACTCTGTACGACAAGCTCTAGACTCTCTTTCTAGACAAGAACCTAGAACACAACAAAAGATTCCAGATATTATCGCTCTACTAGTTTCTTTACCTAGAGGTCCTTAGAGCAACCAAGCGTGGATTTGGTCACTTAACAAGGTCCCTTGAGAGTATGTACGACTCATGTTCCTCGTCACTACTAGGTGTTGGAATAGTGCCCTGCAAGCCAATGAGATTGGCCTTGTAAACTATTTCACTCATAGTACAATCTTGGTTGAATAATATTCTTTATATGGCCATCTTCATCTTAGGGTCTTTATTTACTTCACTAGCATTTGGATGAAGTCCCTAGATCACACAAGACTATGGGACTTGGTCATACACTGGGTAATGATCATGGAATAAGTATCATACAGTTATGATTTTAAATCTTCCAAGTCATAGGATCTTATAAGACAAGCCATCTAAGATCTGGATAGACTTGCACTAACGATGCATAAATCCAAGGGTTAGAGATTGCTCCGCTCCATGAGCAATTGTATGAGATATAGGTGCATGTTAGTGGGTGCTTGTTAGAGAATAAGGCACTAAAGACCCATCAAAGAATCTACTAGATAGCCATAGTGGCAAGTTTGTAGTGGCTAGTTTTCCTGCTTACACTAGTGCATATTATTAGTCCTTTGACTTGAGGGTCCACCGCAACCTTATGTTCAGTCCTTATGCTTTGACTCTTTTTTTACCACCTAGCGGGTGTTTTAGGTTGAGATTGGGCATGAGCTACTAGGCATGGAGGTTTGTGAGATCCAAGCTAAAATCTGACTCCTTGTCTTTGTGAAGGGTGAGTACATCTTTTATGTGTTCTATAATGATCGATTCCAAGAAATCCTTACATGAGGTAGTGTGACAATTTAAAAAAAGAGTTTTTCGAAGGTGAGGTCACACAATAGAATTGAACATTAAGAATAGAAACATAATATCGAGGCTATTAGGGAGCTGACAAATATCTTGCCCTATGCCTCTTTCGAGAGATAGAACACGAAAGGACCATATTTGCATGGTACATGAAATGCTAGAATGATTCTTCAAGAGCATTCATTTCAGCCAATTAGTTGGACTCCATAGGCATAAGGTTGGACATCGACCATAGAGATTGGGTGCTCTTTAATTAATGAGATTAATTGAATTGAGTCGCTTAGTTTAAATGAGTTTAAACTAAAGGGAATATTTCATATTCCAAAAGTCACAAAGTGTTGTGAGCCCATGTCCAATGAATAGTAGAACCTAATGGATCACACACAAAAGCCAATGACATGGTCTATTGAAGGAAAGAGAATTTTTTAAGAGTTAGAAAGTTCATGACCAATTTTTGGAGGAGGCAAAATTGTAGTCATTTTAGCTTGATCAATTTAATTGTTAAATTGATTAAATTAATTTAAGAGTTAAATTAAGATCAATTAATTAAAGGTTAATTAATTAATGTCACATGACTATCAATTGGTCAAAATTAATTTAAGGGTTGAGTTAATTTTGAGTAGCTTAAAATGTCAAGCGCTTTAGCTTAAGAGTTAAGTCAAACGATTATTATTAAATTAAAGTATTTAATTTAATTAAGTTGGGGAGATAATTTTTGGGAGAATTATTAAATGAAGAGTTCATTTAATAAAAATTAGAATTTAATTGCAAGACATTTCATTAGATGAAACTTGTACTTTAATTAAATTCACTAATCACAAAGTTAGTGGCCGCCTAAGCAAGGGACTCTTGGCACCACCTCCTTGAAGGAAGTGTGTAACTACTCTTATATATAGATATAGAGAGCGGCTAGTCAATGATGCATGAGGAGAGCAATTTTGTGTGATATTCTCCCAACAACATTGTGTAGTGGAAATCTAAGTTGTTAATCTCCTATCACTCTTTCCTTCTCCCTCCTCCTTCCGCCACAATATTCTCAGCCTTCCTCCCCTCATTCTCTACAAATATTCCAGCCTTTTTTTAGAGAATAGGCCATTAATTTGTGGTGTGGATGTTTGCATTAGAGGCAATCTAGTTTGGTTGCTTTTTGCTCTTGATTAGAGCTATTTCTGGCAGTTAATTTTTTCCTCTACTTGGAGTACCTCTGGAGATCTGATCAGCTTAAAATTTGGATTGTAGAATCTTCAAATGGTTGAGGAGTTCCAGTTAAAATTTCAGCCTAAACAGAGAAGTCTATCCAAGGAAAAAATGGTGGTGATCCTGCTACGCTGGTGAAGAGCCCATTTGACTGTAGGGAAAAGTTTGACCCTTGCTCTTCAAATTTTCTGCTTTCACCCAGGTATTTTTCCTTCCTAAATCTAAATCTTATGCATGTATAGACTCTTGTGGTGTTGTGTAGGTTAGTTTATTCAGTTTGTTTTTTAAATATTTGGATCATAGTGCCACACAAACCTTCACTAGGTCTTTTGAAACACAAACTGTCTTATCTTTGTTTCCCCAAGGTCCATTGAAGGCAAGCTCCCTTTAACCTTCTTCACCACAAGGTCCATTGAAAACACACGTAGAGCAAGAAATTAGCAACACTTAAGCACAAATCATGTATGAAAGTATCACACAACTCCTCAAAACACTTAATAAAAAAATTTTCCCAACTAAGTGATTCACTCCTGATTGATGCTATATATTCCTATTTATAAGCTCATATCCAATGGCTATGAGAAACCACATATTGTGGTAAGCATGCATTAATGCCATACATTTCGAATATATCATTAAGTACATCAAGAATGATTTCTTTTCTAAGTTGTACAGATGTGAATCAGACTAGAATCTGTAAGAGATCTTCTAATTATGGAAAGTAACTTCTAGTGCATAAACAAACTCCAGCGGATAGAAAGACAATCATAATTGCATGCTTTCAGCACATAATTTTTGGAATGTAATTTTGTCATAATCAAAACAATGTAAATCATCAAAAGGTTAGCATATACTAATTTTTCTATAAATAAAGCATAGCCAATCTGTTGCACTTATAATGAATAATACCATAGATTGATAGTCAATAATTTTATTGCTTTTTATTTGAAAAAATTATATTTGCTGTGAACATGTATAACTATAATTCTTAACTATAACTGTGAAATTGATTTCATAGCAATTTTTCTTTAATGGATGCCTAACCTTTTGATAGTAAAATCTAAAATTCCACAAATTTTGTTTTGAAAATATATAGAATATATTTATGTATAGAATATAGTGTATGTCATTGATAATAACTTAAAATTTTTGAAAATTAATAATAAAAAATTTGTCAAATTTGTGAACAGATTACCTTAAAGTGATTTTTCTAGAATTATGATTGCGGAAGAGAATTTTTTTCCTTCACCCATTTGTTCAAAACAAATTATTTGATCAATAACAAAAACTAAGAAACAAGTGACTCAAATTCTACGATACGATTGTTTAGAGCACAAGAAAAGATTTCCAGTTCTTCATCATCAACTTTTTTTGGTTGCTTATTGCCTAAAGGAACACGGGAGCAAATAACCAAGATAATAAGTTAAATCTGACCAAATTAACCAATGGTTAAAGATTAAAATTATTTAATATATTAGCTACCTTCTATCCGGTCCTTTCATTTGCTATATAAAAGTCAGTAGTAATTCACTTTGACAGAAGGTATACAATATGTCAAGAACATCTGCTACTACTGATCCAAAATAATGTCCACAACATTAATCATGACCCCTATGAAAATGCAAAATAAAAAGACAAATTTGAGTTCAGTATAAGATTACATATCCAACTATATATAACTACATCAAACTATTATTTAGGAAAATATCGAGCATTCAAGAAAACTATTGTCCAAATAAAAAAATAAGTTCAGACATCTGTTAGTATGCAAAATAAAGTCAATACTAAAATCAATATATCGTAAACTACATATCTGATAGGCCTACATATAACCCATCTTGGATGATTAAACATGTATCATTGTTTCTCTCTGTTTGTAAAAATGAATTATAAGCTATTTATTTTGTCACAACTAACTCAATCTTTGTTCCAACTAAATTCTACTTGTGGCCAACAAGAGTATCTTATCTTCAATATCTTTTGTCATGTATGAACTACCAGCTAAACCATCTTTTCATACTCTCTCAGCACGAAAGCATTGAAATATTTCTATAGGCAAGTACAGATGATATATAACATATATATATATATAAATGTATGAACATATATGTATATACGCATGCTTTTAAGTGCATATAACAACATATATATGTTTAAGAAACCTAATAATTATGAATTAAAGATACAAAAGACAACCAGAGGGATGAAGAAAAGAGAAGGAAAGACAAAAGAAGAACAAAAAGAGGGTTGGAAAGATATTGCAACACAACATTTGGTTTAGCCAGCAATATAAGTGTGTTCATATCTTATTCACCACAGTATTTATATATAACACATAATAAATTACAAATTCGAAAGAAAAGTTAAACAACTAAAATATAAATTGTGAAATTATAGAATGAAGTGCATCTTTGAGATTCTCCATTTAGCCTAGGAAGAGGTACATATTAAACGTGGAGATGAATTCATCTCAGTTCACCTCTCAAACTCAATTTGCTATATGGCCTATCTAAATTGGATTTTAAGACAGAAAAAATAACACATCAAAATTTAAGGTCATATTTTTTCATCACATTACCTAAGAGGGTATCAATGTAACACCCCCAATATTTCATGTTTTATGATAATTTCTTCTTGTTAGTTTATTTATGTAATTCAATTATTTGTTTATTATTTGGAATTATTTTAATTATTTTAAAAATAAAAATATATTGAAACAACTTGATTGCAAAGAAATTTGAAAGTTTTAGGGTCAAATTTATAATTTTGAAGAACTTGATTTAACACTTTTTGAAATCAAAGGGGTTTGCATGGAAGAGCCTTGGTCAACAGGGTTAAAATTGTAATTTTTGAAAAATGCAAAGATTTAATTGAGACTAATTGGAAGTCTTTGGGGTTAATTTGAAAATTTGGAAATTTCAATTTGATAAAAATATGGAAGAATGCATTTCAGCTCCGTTGTCCATTTCTTCTTCCTTTTTCTCCTCCACCCGCGACCACACTTCACCTTCGGTGATCTTGCTTCGGCGACCCTCCTTTCACCAAACCAAACCAAACAATCTCATCCATCACCCTCTGGCCACACTCACACACCACATGCACCATTGTTCAAGCGGTAACTCACTGAGAATGGAAGTTGAAGAAGACACACCTTGCAGGCTCAATGGCGAACAGCAGAGCCATGACTAGAGCTTGATTCTAGGTAGCAATTTTGGAAGCCCTCGGCATGGAGAAGCTCAAAACAACATTGTATGGGAGCTTCTCGCAACAGCAGTGATGGGAGAAGATGATCAAAACTCGATGGTGAAAACCAACTTTGAGGATTGTTGAGCTTGGTTGATGGTGCTACAAGCCACCAAATATGAAACCAAAGGTGGCATTAGGTTTTGGAGCTTGAAAGAAGTAGAATGGTGGTGGTGTTGAGATTTTCCTCGGGCAGTAGCAAAGGGGCTATTTCACCTTATCGATGTGACAATCGCACTTGTGTCATTAGTTTGTGGTTTCAAAACTCCAGTGGCAACTTTAGAATTTGGATTGAATTGCACCCTTGTTATATATATGCATATGTTGTACCTTTCCTAATTTAGCATTGTACCTTTGCCAAGAATAGGAATTTGGAAAGAGATGATATGTTTATATATATATATATATATATATATATATTTGTGTGTTGATCCCTATGCAATGAATGTTAGATAGTGGACCCGAAATGCTAAAATTGGAATTAATATAATATTAAGGATTATATTATAAGACTAACTAGCATTTGATTGGGAATTGATTATGTAAGAAATTAACCATATTGTGTGATTTAGGATAATGACCATGACCATGACCTTATAAATAAAAATGAGATACCATGTTATTTTGGAATCGATATTAACAGTCTAGTTAATCTAGCAATGTTGCTTAATTTGAGAATTTTGTGAAGGTACTATTAATCTATATCATTACATTAGTAGATAAGTTAATGACATTAGAATGCTTATTATTGCAATTCTAGAAAACTATTAAGGTTGAACAAGAATTTTGACTATGGAATATTTCTTTTGATTAGTTGACGACAAACTAGGTATTATCGAGCAGTAAATTGCAAGCTTTGGTTGTTTTTGGCTGAAACTACAAGAGGTGAGGGTCTGCAATTAGGAACCTTTTTCTCATTATCTATTATTTGTGATAAGTCCCTGAGTAGGTTTTTTGTTTTTGTATCGTACTCTAAAATGTGTTTGAAATCTGATCTGTTATCTATTATCTTATTAGAACACCCCTATGAGGGTTATCTTTAATATTGATTTTGTTTTCTATTTTTTTTGGTGCCTATAATCTTTATCTGTTATCTGTGTCTATGATATTTGGCTGTCTCGTATCTGTATCGTTCTATTTCATTATTTTTTGCCTTATCGGCTCATTTGTTTAGCTGTTTGGTGTTTACTAGCTGTGCTAGTTTATCTGTATTCTATTTACTGCTTTCGTATTGCCTTGATGGCATTTCTATTTCATTCTGTACTGTTAGCCTTAAAACCAGCAATGCGCTAGGGATTTGCCTCTAGGGATCTACACAAAGGCTAAGGGCCAATCTAGGCGATCTATTTAGTTATATGGGGCATGCTAGGAATTTTTCCTCGGGTGCCAACCATACACTAGGGATTTCCCTGTGGGTACAAGCAATACACTAGAGATTTCCCTCTAAGTATCAACGGTGTACTAAGGATTTCCCCCTAGACATCTACAATGCGCCACATAGTTCCATATGGGCATCTGCCATGTGCCAAACTATTACACTTAGGTAAATTGTCTATTTATTTGGTATAAGATGAATCTGCAATGCATGTCTTGAAGCCTTCTCTTGGAATGCATATGATTTGGGTTTGCTTTGCCTAATTATGTTCTGTCTGCCTATAATCTGATCTTGGAGCAATAAGACATAAGTATTTTCTATTTTACTTTTCGTTACTGCCTGTATTCTGAATATGTCATATTCTGTTTGTTTGATTATGATATATTGAGTTAAGCTTCTCCTCAATAAATCCCTACTATTACTCTTACTTATCCCTCACTAAGTCTTTGAACTTACCCCCCTATATTTCATAATCTCTCAGTCAGGGATGGGTGTTGATAGATGCTAGGCTTGGAATGAAGCACATAAACAATTTGTAGTAGAGCAAATGTTGTGAGTATGTATGGGATTTCGTGTATGTGATGCTCACTCTAGAGATGTTTTGATATGTTAAATTTTATATCGAAGGTTGTAGTGTACTAATGATGTTGATGACATGATTTATCACGGGTTATAAACTTAAACTAAGCTCCCTGGAACTCTTATGGTATATATTTCGTGATTTTCTGTTTAGTCTTGTTTAAGTTGAACTGGTATTTACTTTTGAGACGTTTGAAAATTTTTATGGGCCTATTATTGAACTGTAACTCTAAGAATTAAATCTGAATCAGTGTGGCATCTCAGCTTAGGTGCTATCCCGAGATGGGTTCTACAATCAACAACAGATTTTGTGATGAAAAAGTCATCTCAAATTAAGTTTACCTCTAAAACTCGATTCTCTTACAATGAGACAATTTCGCATTGAACACATTATGAATGTGTTACATTTGTATGGAATTCCCTCATGCCACCTTATGAAGACATACTGCTAATAAATAAATTATCTAAGCCCTTGAATTTCAATAGGAAATATACGAACAAACCAAAGAAATAACAAATTTTAGGAACAGATGCTCATGTGATCAAGAAATTACAGGAAATTATTTCAAAAGAGGTAAAAATATGAAGTAATTTTTTTCGCGGCGGCTACCAAACCATAGCTAAATGAAAAAAAAAAATTAAAAAATGTTTTATCTACCGCAATGGGTAGAACACCATTGAAGCTAAAAATATTAAGCAACTAAATCAATATTAAAAAATATATGCGGCAGTTCACAAACTGCCACTAAATTAAGCAAAGGAATGAAAAACCATAGCGGTAGTCACAAACTACTGTGAAATGTTTCGATAAATGCCACTAAAATTTATGCAGTAACTATTGCAGTGACTGCTTAATATCTGCTAAGAAGAAACTGTTATAAAATTAATTTATTGCCATAGTTAAAAATTATAGTTATGAATTTTTATAATAAATATATTTTTAATTATAATCAATAAAATTATTAATCATTAATCTGTAGTATTTTATGTTTAAAGAGTCAAGGATTACTTATGCGTTGTTCGTAGGAGTGTATATAGATAAGAATGATCATTAACTACAAATAGGTCTTAGCAAGAGTCAACTACAAGATTATCAACTTTAAAATTAGATAAGATAATTTCATTACAAGGTTATGAATTTTTAACGTTAACTATAGATTAGTTATAGTTAATGCTATACTTTTTTGCAGTAAAAATTGCTGCAAAATGGATTCCTGACGCTCATAATGGTGGTCATTCTCAATCGCCGTTATCGTTATTTTGTGGCTATTGTAACTGCGCAAAATACCATTTATTTGCAATGGCCAAATATTACAACATACAATAATGTGTTTGCATTTGCATCACCAAGCTATTTGTAATGACTTATAATTTCATATCGTATTTAATTGATTACTTTTTTGTATTTTATTTATTTTATTTCAATAAAAGTCATAATAAGGCATGAAAAATCATTTCCTTAGAAATTAAAAAAATTATATTTAATCATCTCACAGTCAAATAGGGATGACTACTATTTTAGGTGTATGTGTGCATATGTATAAGTGGATATTCTAATTTTAAAGGATTGTAGGATTTAGCTATCCTAATTAATCTTATAGTATTAGAAGGAACCCTGAATTACTAACACCATATATAATAACATTAAAATTAGTAGTCGGCTTGGACTCTAGTCCTAGTAGAATTATAATTAGGTCATTCTTTCATATATATATATATATATATATATATAGTTGCTACAGCCTAAAATCCTAGTCATACAACTAAATTACACACACAAAAAAGTAGAAAATGGGAAAAAGAAAAGAACAGAGAGAGGGAATAGAAGACGACAGATTCTCACCAAATCACCAAAATACGTATCAGGTAAAATTTATTATTTGAGGGATTTATTGGTGAAAATCTTGGCTTTCTAGCAGTCTTAATTTAAACTTGCTTCGGGAAGAAATTCATTGGAATACAAGTGAAAGGAAAAAGAAATAGGGTCGGCCAAGCATGCAGTGACAGGAATTTAAGTCAGGCAACAAGGGAACTTTTCTTTCGTCCATGAAAATTTTAATGCAAGAGTGGCAAGTGACCTTTAACTGAGCCAACGTTGTCCAAGTTTAATTAAAATAATACATCTCATTCATGTACAAGAATAGTGGATAGCCCATAATAGAGAAGATGCATTTGATTATTGTTTGCTAATTGACTTTAGGAATAAAATACAGGATGATGTTTCTATTCTTTTTCTTCTCTTTCTTCTTTTTGGCTGTTTTAAGTATTTTCTTGCAATAAGTTTTAGGTAGTGAAGAATATTGGTTGAATTGATTTTCATCTCTTTATTTCTAATGAGATGATCATCATAAATTGAGGGTGTACTCTCCTGACTTTAGAAAATTGAATTCTTAGAAATAAGAATAGGAGTGGCTGTTAGAGTATTCTTGAATTAAAATTTTAATGATTAATTGGTAACTCCATTCATTATTTTCGACTAGAATTTGTTCAATTAAATATCATTTAGGATAATTATTTTAAAAAAAATCGAACTCATTGGAATTTATTTACAACAAAATAATTTCAAATTTTGTAAATTATTTCATGCTTTTGTGCCGTTAATTAATCTTTTTCTTGAAATCTTTAAGTTGATGAAATTATTTCTTTTCTAAATTCTCAATCGTTTCCGAAATGGGCAGGTTTTCATGCTCAAAAGTTCTGTTGAAGTGATCTT